>CM076975.1:16634910-16710681 GCA_039105355.1 Benthosema pterotum
AGCAGCAAGATTTCCCATTCAGATTGGTGCAGTGTTTTAACTATCAATTCTGAACAATAGATTATTGATTGCACAGTAGCACTTTATTTTATCAGCACTCTATCAATAATTGTTTTATCTTCTGAATAAACCTGAATGTCTGAAGCATGCTCTCACCCACAGGGCTCTTGCTAATGCTAGTAGTCAACCTGGATTTAACAGGTCCCTAGAACTAAAATACTTTATCGACCCTTTAAGTAAAAAAAATAAAATAAAAGGGTCACTTGCAAATAAAAGTGCTCACAGATGATGTCATCATATTATTTTAGGATTATAATAATTACACAAATAAAGCTGGCAAATAACTAATATTTCCTTGAGATTAGAGTAGAAGCAGTGTAAAGTAGTAGCCTATAATGAAGTAGCAATTGCGCTGGAAAAATAGACTCCTGTAGTCAGGAGCATAGCACATATAGGCAGCATTGGTTACTTTTAAAGCGTAGCCTCTTACAGTTAAAGTTACTTGCTCAAAAATGTAAATCATTAACATAATCTGGATTACCCAAAAAAATGAAGTAACAGATTTACTCTGTTACTTTTGGATTACTTTAAGGAAAACTATTTAATAATTGACATAACCAGACAATAATGTTGAACCTATGAAATGGCAAACCTATGAACGGCAGTGACATACAGCGCAGCGCCTGATCATGTGGCGTCATGCATGCTTTAGTTTGACTCCTAAAGATGTGCCGTCCATTCACCTACTGGCCTCTCCTGAAGATCTGTCCATTCACATACCCTCCTCTCCTCTCCTGAAGATGTCAGTCATTCACATACTGCCCTCTTCCTGAAGATCTATTCTCCTTCACATACCGTTGACCTCTTGTCTCCTCTCCTGAAGATGCGTACAATGAGACGATCTCATGCTCTACTGGAAGAACGGCAAGACTCGTTGAGGACAGACGAGATTGTGCTGTCTCAGTTTTTTGTCGAAGAATTCCACCCTTCTTTTGGGCTCGCTTTCTTACAGCAGCACTGGTAGTATGCACAGCAGTGGTTCTCAGACTTTGACAATTCATACTTGACTACAGTTGTGGGTTTCTACTGTTGCAAACTGAGCGATCTTTATAAAGTAATTATTGAGTGTGCTACACAATAACAACAAAAGGATGCAAAACAGTGAAACAATAGCCTACAAGAATACTGCAACAATACAACCATACCGCATATTTCATGCATACTATACTACAACGTATACTGATCTACACTGCCAGCCAAATCCAGCCTGAATCAGATATGAGACACATTGCCTGGAATCTGATCGTTTTTAAATGAATCGTGTGACTATTAGACCAATCAGATTTCTATCTTGAAGTGACACAGATCTGATTCAGGCTAGATTTGACTGCCAGTGTAAAACCGGCCTAAAACAGATTAAGTCATTAAGGTCTTGAGACCAATTCTAACAGTAGCCTAGTTCTCAGGACCCACAAAATATTCCTCCCATATAAACGTCCAAGTGTCTCCGCATTGAATTTGATTTCCTCACTCACTTTGACTTTACACTGTATCGCTCCATCTATAACATGTGTGTTCTGTTCTTCCTACTATGTCTGTATGTGCAGACCACACATACTGTATTTTCATCTCTCTCTTTCAGGATGGTATAATCGCCTCTACATAAACTTCATTCTCAGGCGGCATATCTTCTTCTTCATGCTGCAGACCTATTTCCTACCATGCTGATGGTGATGCTGTCGTGGGTGTCCTTCTGGATTGACAGGAGGCCGTGCCTGCCGCGTCTCTTTGGGTACCGTGATCCACGTTTAGTTTAAATGAAATAATTTTGAAAATATTTAGAGGTGAGGATATTTTGTTTAAAAGGGGGAAAGGGACTTGTCTGTTTGTGACCGTATTGTGAACTTGTATTGATTATTTTCAACACCCAAACATAAAATGAATTGTCGTTTAGTTCTACTGGATCTCCTCGACTAAACATTTTTGTCTAGTTATTTGTTGATTGAAATCGACAGTTTATTTAGTTTTAGTCATCATGGCTTAGTTTTTAGTTCATTTTCTTCAGCAAAAAAGGTGGTTGGCAAACACCTTTAGCTGTAGTTTTAAACTCGGCAAAAATATGTACTGACCATTGTGTTTGTGTCTGCAGGCATCACCACGGTCCTGACCTTGTCCACCATCATCACGGGCGTATCAGCCTCCATGCCGCAGGTGTCTTACATCAGGCCGTGGACATCTACCTGTGGGCCAGCTTCCTCTTCGTCTTCCTGTCCGTCATTGAGTATGCTGCCGTCAACTACTTCACCACTGTGGAGGAGATGAAGAGGCTCAAGAATGCAAAGGTTCATTGTGTTGCATGTATTTACTTGATTATTTGTTATTACATTTTTATTTTAATTAGTAGTAGTAGAAGTAGAATTTGAGTGGTGCAACCACTCCAAGGTCCAGCTTTGTTATGTCCATCCTATGTCCCTATGTCCAGAGTGCACACACAGCACTACTTTTTGCAAGGCATGGCTTTTGTCCTAACCTATGTTTAGGATACCAACAGGGGGCGCTGTTTCATCAATACACAGTGTAGCCCCCTCTGGTAGATAGATACCATCACTTATTGCCACATGCAAAATCAGATAACGCTGTGAGAACTGAATAAAGAATAAAACAAAGACAACAATACCGGTATGTTTCCAGTACTGAATTCCCATGTAAAACAATAATCGTGAATGAAACACAAAAAACAAATACACAATAGCAACTGAATATACCTCATTGGCCGCATCCACTTTGGTTGGGGGGCGATTCTCTGCATCAGTATCTTGACTTTAACTGATAGCTTGACTCAAGTATTTTAATGGGATGCTGCAATGCACTCTCTCTCACTTTAGCTGTTGCACACTGAAGCATTCTGGGTCAGAATGAACTCGCTCTACTATTTAACACTGCTCCAAAACCCTTGCTGCTCAATCAACAGAGCAGACTGCAGCTTGTAAAGATTAAGGTTGAACAGAATAGAGAAAAACATGAATTGATGAAAAAACGTTAAAATTAAATCATGTACTTAATACTTATTTATAAAAGCTAACTTTTAAACAGCTACACACATTACACATACACACAGCACCACTCAGTTCACACATTGGTGTGCTTACTTTACAAGCTTGTACACCTGCTATTATTATTTATTTTTACTTATATATATTGAAGAATATATAAGTTAAAAAGGGATTGAAATACTTGGAATGGGTCCATCCTGGGATGTTTACTTTAACATTTTCATTTTTTTCATGTTCACTGTTCAATGTTTTCCAATTCTCCACTTTCCTTGCCCTACCTCCCCCATACCTCAGCCTACCCCTAAGTACCAAGAGTATTTTGTGGGTGTGCTGACCTTATTGTTAATTTGCATATAGTTCCTTGCATTTTTCATATGCAAATCACCATGACAGTATGCCATTGTTTAGTTGGAAGATATCTCTCTCTCTCTCTCTCCCTCTCTCTCACACACAACTCCACACACACACACACAACACACACACACACACACACCACACACACACACACACACACACACACACACACACACACACACACACACACACACACACAAAATAATTAACTATGTTTGACAAACCATTTTACTGTAACATCCAGTCTCCTCTCTTGCCATTCCAGATCCCTGCCAACTACAATGCCACCCAGGCTATGGCATACGATGGCTGTTTCCATGACACTGACATTGACTTTCGGAAGTGGCCAGCATCCCCAACACAGAAAGGACTGCTCAGTCCCAGAACTCTGTCCCCGGGGAATCTGAGGGCACCAGGCTGCGTCGCAAACGCCCTTGAAACGAAACCTCAGTTCATAATGAGCAACAGCTACTGATAGACTCTTATTCCCGAGATTGCATTTCCCGTTGCTTACCTCTTGTTCAACATCATATACTGGAGTTGTGTACATGCATGCATAGGTAGCAGACTGTTTCCTGTTCACTTACTGTATACACTACAGCATTACTGTGAATGCATTTGTATCACTTTTTTCCAGGAGGGGCAAAATCGTCTTGCAACCCCCACCGAGGGTCGCAACCTTTTTCACCTGCGCGAACTTGTTATCTAATCGGTCGCAACATTCCTAAAACGGTCGCGACCGTTGGGAAAAGGGCTGTAAAGTTTAAAAATGGTCAGAGGTTTAGGCTAGGTTTAGGCTTTACTGAGGTTAAGGGTTAGGGTTAGGTTTGGGTTTGACTGATGAAAAAAGGTCGCAACGGTTTCACAAACCATGGGAAAAAGGTTGATCGTTTGTAAAACGGTCTCTGGGGTTCCCAACCTATAAACGGTTGTGACCGTTTGTAAACCTAGGTCTAGGTTACAAACCTCTCATTTATTCTCTGAACGTGTTAATTCTGGAATTTCTTCCACATTAACTCTCTTTTGGAAAAATTCCAAATTGAAAACACGTTGCAACACAACACATTGTGAACTAGCTTGTGCGTTGTCTAAGTGGTGATGAATGAAATGTTATTGTAGTCTATCTGTATAGTAGAGTATTCTAATACATATCCCATATGAAAAAAAAAACATATATGCAAAGTTTTGAAAGTGGCACCTTTCATACAAGCCACTTTACAAGACAAAAACTATGTGTAGCACCCAGCCATGAGCCAGCCACAACAGCCCGCCTATCGGGCTCAGCCCTATTGGCGCGGCTGCTTGTGCATTGGACTGGCGAGTGGGAGTCCCGGGTTCGATCCCCGCTTCCGCGTAACATTGCGATCTGGCGTAGTCGGCAGGATTTGGAGTGCGGGGTTGTTCCCAATTTACCCGTATACGTCCTTGTGGGTCCACATGAAGGACATCGTGTACAGCAGTCCGCGGTGTGAAGTGTGAAGTGCGAGGACACGCTCCAAAAGATCAAGGGGTTGAATGTAGCACCCAGCCATGAGCCAGCCACAACAGCCCCACCAATGGGCTCAGCCCTATTGGCGCACTGGTGAGTGGGAGTCCCGGGTTCGATCCCGCTTCCGCGCAATACTACATAATTATGGATCTTATATCTGTTTTGCATGTCATACTGTATACATTTTATAAATCACAAAATTAGATATGGTTTTATATATTTTTCACTTTACAAAGAAATACTATGGATCTTATATGAACTTTATTCTCTTATAAAAGGGGCTGCTTTCAAGAGTGCGCATATGTTTTTTTCCATATGGGAGTACATCTACAATGCTTGAGGAATGGACTACTAGTCTATTCAGAAAAGTACAACCTGGTGTTAGGTTTGACATCTATACAGTTTGACAGTGTAATAAAAGGTAATTGAACAGACATGATTGGACACTGGCCACTTTATTGTACTGTAGGGTATTGCAATCGTTGCAAATAACATCTCCAACAGTAATAGACATACTGTACACTTATGGACTTATAGCTTTAGGGCCCGATCTCTCAAGGCAAACATTTTGAATTAGTGTAAGAGGGAACAATCACCACCCTATGACTTTTCTTGTGTGGCGTTCAGCCTATAATGTGTGTTGTTACTAAAACATGATGCATTCTGATTGGGCCTCAGTCTAGAGGGGGTTCTGGGTAAGTTTGGGGGTCAGCCCGCCAGTTTAGTCAGTTGTGTTCCGGTTTTCATTGTGTGTAGACGTTCAGAGTGTTCATCCTCCGTCTCACCAGAGAACTAGGGACAACCACAGCGACGAAAAGACTGTATTAAAGTGAGTTACCTACCAGAATTATAGGGCCAGTAATCCACGGACTGTCTGTGAGTTCTGTATTGTTTCTGCCGACGTTTCTGACAAGTAAAGCTCTGTATTGGAAATCACGTTGTTGTGGCGTCGTTTACACCGCCTCACCACCACAATCCCAAGTCCACAACAAATGGTGTCAGAAACGGGATTTTGGACGAAGGCCAACCAACTCTCCTAAACTACCGTTCTACTGCCGAAGTATAAATCTACTGTTCTGTGTCACGTGACCGCAGCCGGTCCGAAGATAACGACAGGATAAAAGAAGCAGATCCACAAGACACTGTCATACTGTCACCGCCACAGGCTCGCAAGTGACTGCTGTCGCTGCGTTATCGCTGCCTGGATTGACGGGGCAAAAATCTGAAAAAAAAAAAAAAAAAAAAAAAAATAGTAAGGGCAAAAAGTAAAAAAGTAAAAAAAAAAAAAAAAAAAAAAAACGAAGAAGACAACAAGAGAGGAGAACCATGTCACAGAACTATGGCTATGCAAGGACCCAGTCACGCTGCTCCAACACCAAGCTCCTTGCCCCCTTTGATGGAACCGATGACTGGAACTCATTCTTCGTGCCCTTTGAGGGAATGGCCCAGAGACTAGGGTGGAACCGATAGAGAGGTTGGATGAGCTCTATGAACGACTGAGGGGCTCTGCGATGCGCTTCGTCTGTTCCCTACCAGAACATCAACGAGAGGACTACATACTACTCATTGAACAACTGAAGCAACGCTATGGTCGTATCTGATCCATCTGCTGTTCGCTGCCGCCTCAGTGAGCTCCGTCAGCAAAAAGGAGTCCTCCGCTGAATTTGCAGGAAAGTCCGCCGACTTGTCACCCTGCCTACCCTGGTGTCGATCTAGTAAGCAGGACCGTCTGGCCGCTGACGCGTTCCTGAAAGGGCTTGGAAACCAGCGCATCGCCTACGAAGTCATGAACCAAGATCCCTCTACACTCATCGAAGCTCAAAGGCTAGTGGCTGTCCATGAATACAACTATGTGGCAACCATGGGCCGAGATTCTGAAGGGAGAGGGGAGGTCAGACGCATTGCCTGGGCAGACGAGAATCCTGAAGTGATGGTAACCCCATCAGCATCTGCAACACTACAAGAGGACCTGCACACAGAATTGAAACGACTCAGGGATAGGGAAGCACAAATGGCGAATGAACCAAACGACTCCAAGATCAAGCGGGGCAAAGGGAAGCGCAAATGGCAAATGAGATCAAACGACTCCAAGATCAAGTGGGGCAAAGGGAAGCGCAAATGGCGAATGAGATCAAACGACTCCAAGATCAAGCGGGGCAAAGGGAAGCGCAAATGGCGAATGAGATCAAACGACTCCAAGATCAAGCGGGGCAAAGGGAAGCGCAAATGGCGAATGAGATCAAACGACTCCAAGATCAAGTGGTGGCAAAGGGAAGCGCAAATGGCGAATGAGATCAAACGACTCCAAGATCAAGGGGGGCAAAGGGAAGCGCAAATGGCGAATGAGATCAAACGACTCCAAGATCAAGCGGGGCAAAGGGAAGCGCCAATGGCGAATGAGATCAAACGACTCCAAGATCAAGTGGGGCAACTGCAACTCGAAAGTACATCCCAGCCTGCAACCGTCGCCGACTCGTCCCTGCCTGCACCCCGCCGCCGATCATCCCTGCTGCACCCGCCGCCGACTCGTCCCAGCCTGCATCCACCATCGACTCGTCCCAGCCTGCATCCACCATCGACTCGTCCCAGCCTGCATCCACCATCGACTCGTCCCAGCCTGCATCCGCCGCCGACTCGTCCCAGCCTGCATCCGCCGCCGACTCGTCCCAGCCTGCATCCGCCGCCGACTCGTCCCAGCCTGCATCCACATCGACTCGTCCCAGCCTGCATCCGCCAGTGACTCGTCCCAGCCCGGCGAACCGTCGCAGCCAGCGCGGACACGGCGAAGCGTCGCAGCCAGTGCCGGACACCGGCGAACCGTCGCAGCCAGCGCCGGATACCGGCAAAACCGTCGCAGCCAGCGCCGGACACCGGCAAACCGTCGCAGCCAGCGCCGGATACCGGCGAAACCGTCGCAGCCAGCGCCGGACACCGGGGAACCATCGCAGCCAGCGCCGGACACCGGGGAAACGCCGCAGCCAGCGCCCACTGGTAAACCAACACAGCCAGCAGCTACCACTGACTCGACTCTGCCTGCTTCCGTTACTGACTCCAGCTCTGAGTCAGACATAGAGACTCCCCTGCCTACTCCGACAACAAAAAAGGGCAGACTGGTAAAGAGACCTGCCCGCTACGGGGAGGACTAATAGACCTGAGACAGCCTAGTTCTAAGGGTGTCATGGTGTGAAGTTTTGAGTTTTGTTTGAATTGTGATTGACATTTTGACACCTGAAGTATCGTTATTGAAGTTGAAATTCCTGAAAAGTTATTGCATACATGCTGTTGTTGTGTTCTGCTATTGTCTTATTTTGAAATGTTTTGTTTTGAAGTGATTAAGTAACTGGGATGCTGAAGGGACTCAGCAGTCTAGAGGGGGGGTAGTGTAAAGAGGGAACAATCACCACCCTATGACCTTTTCTTGTGTGGCGTTCAGCCTATAATGTGTGTTGTTTACTAAACATGATGCATTCTGATTGGGCTCAGTCTAGAGGGGGTTCTGGGTAAGTTTGGGGTCAGCCGCCAGTTTAGTCAGTTGTGTTCCGGTTTTCATTGTGTGTAGACGTTCAGAGTGTTCATCCTCCGTCTCCACCAGAGAACTAGGGACCAACCACAACGACGAAAGACTGTATTAAAGTGAGTTACCTACCAGAATTATAGGGCCAGTAATCCACGGACTGTCTGTGAGTTCTGTATTGTTTCTGCCGACGTTCTGACAAGTAAAGCTCTGTATTGGAAATCACGTTGTGTGGCGTCGTTTACACCCGCCTCCACCACCACATCCAAGTCCACAACAATAGTATAATAGCCAATCTACATCGCATTTGGCAGTAGTCAGAACATGACAGCCGATTTACAAAAAAGACTCCTGTAATGTCCTCCTGTACTACATGTGTAGGGGGCAGGGCTATAAGAAATAGAAATGTGGTGGTATACAGAGTTACAGATGTATTTCCAATATTGGTTATTTGAGTAAACTGTAGCGTAGCGAAATAATATAATTAATAATTCATTTCTCATGCAAAATGTGTTTCACTCTGGAAGCGTATCCAGCACACCACGTCAGTTTACGACATTATGTATATTACTACTAACTCACCTTTTATCCATCTCCTCCTGTTAAAACGTACTGTGATGGTGTAACTTTACAAGTTACTGCAAAAAAGTATTCCCTTACGTAAGGGCATTACTTGTGAGGGCTTAAGTCCCAACACTGCAGATGTCCAGCCTGGGAAAAAGTTGTTTTACTATAATTTAGACTAAATGAAATAGGAGTTTAATATTTAGCATTGGAACCAGGAAGGAAGTAACACGACACAACTATTTATGGCAACATGGCTGCCATAAAAAAAATCCCTATTGCCATGGCAGGTATGTGTCCAGGAGCGATGTATAGGGGAGATATTAGACTTTGGATACAACGGTTGAGGGTCTGAGCCTTTAAAGTGAATTAGTCTGATATCCTGGTTTGCCATCACAATAACCTCCATAATTGGTTGGCCGTCTTACTTTAGTCTGCCGCCCTATAAGATAAGAACGTTAAACACCGGCATGTGAAATGTTAAAACTGGGAGATTGTGGTAATATAATTTTGTAATCAAACCATGCCTGTGCGTTTGTGTGTTCAGTCAAATCCTCGCAAAAACAATTGGGCTTATTGGGATCAGATACAGAAGATTAATTATAATTGCCTGTTGAAAAATATAAGCATAGTCTGTAAAAGTAAAAACTAATATGGCTGTTATGAAAACACACAGTCGGGAGCAAAGAAAATAATCTAATCTCAATCAGAGGGGAAAACAGTACAGAGGCAGCTCAGGCGACATTTTATGAAAAGCAGAAAAACCATACAGAAAGTCGGTTTCAAAAACAATCCAAGCCAATCAATGCGGCACTATGCCATAACCTGGCATCCCTGACGCAACAAGCCATACAAGCACATGTTTGTTTACAGTCATACCAACACTCTCACTCACTCACACACTCTTTTGTGCTCTCACGGAAAACACCGTTTTGCATTACGCCTGTCACTGAAAGCTTCTAGGCAACGCCTTAGGCCCCGCGCTGAACACCAGACCAAACATCACCTCTAATCTGGGTGACCTCAAGGAATGGATATATAGATTATATACAGTATGTGTGTGTGTGTGTGTGTGTGTGTGTGTGTGTGTGTGTGTGAGAGAGAGAGAGAGAGAGAGAGAGAGAGAGGACAGTTGGGCGAGTGCAAAAAAAGAGTGTGAGAGTGAGAAAAAGTGTGTGTGTGTGTGTGTGTGTGGTGTGTGTGGTGTGTGTGTGTCAGGTGTGTGTGTGTGTGTGTGTGTGTGTGTGTGTGTGTGTTCGTGTCACGCACAGAGTATACTGTGTACGAATTGCTGAATTATCATGGTTTTCATTGTCACTTTGTATAGAGAACAGAGAGAAAATGTTTGTTCAAGATGTGTTTGATGTCTGCGGGAGTCAAGAGAGGTATGAAGCTATTGTCTCTCTGGCCCTACCTGACTGAGATTGAGCCTATGACGTTTCAAGGGTGTTGCCGTGTGAGTGTGTGTGTGTGTGTGTCAGAGATTGAGATTGCTTGGAAAGTGTTCACACACTCAAGTGATCATACTTATTGCAGGTGTCAGTCAGACAGTCAACTTTTTTGAGTAGATTGGAGTTCCAGACAGATCATCACACTGAGGGAATGTTCATTAACTCTCATTCAAGCAGCAACCTTTTCTGGGATTCGGCTCTGGGATTAAAACTGGATTTTTGCTCTGCTGGTCTGGAATTAAAACAGGCTGTTGCCGCGTGATGGCAAGACATGTGTCTCTCATGGAAACAACGACCAAGTCGATATGAAGGCTTCAGACATGCTTGATGGAGGCAAAGCTTCGATAGCACCCAGCATCTGTCTCACCAGGTAGGGTTATAGCCTATTATGCAATTATGCTGCTACATTATAGACCCTATATGTTGGGTGTGCTTTATTATTATTACCCTATATAATAACAATAATAATATCATCAAGTGGTTGGCAATTTCATCCAAACATGAGATTTCCAGTTACATAGCATCATTTTCTTTGCATCATTGCTTCCTATTTCCCTTGCTCATCCTGTATCCTATGTCAGTGGTTTTCAACCTTTTTGACACCAGCCAGGGCCCACTATTTATTCTGAATTTAAGCCACAAAACTGCCATTTGAGGACATTTTAGCCCCACAGGCCCCAAAACTAAAGATTTATTTTGCTTTTGTCCACAATACCAGGGCTGGATTTGGGAAACAAAACAGTCATACATACAGTCAAAATGACATTAACCTTCTACATACTCTAGTTGTGTAGACTTGAAATCCACAAGGGTCCATTGGTTTCATTTTGACACTCTCAAAGAGTTACACTGGTTAACCAACTTTCCAATATTTAGCCTGAGGACCCACCTGGAACTCTCGCAAGATTCCACTGTCCTATGTGATTGCCTAGTATTGGTAACATTGTTATACATAAAAAGTTATATAGCTGCATCTTTACATTCTGCTATACACTGACAACATGCCTGTATTGGTGTGGCCAAATAGTAATATAACAGGTCTTAAACAGGTCTCTGATACTGTATACAATTACAGTAGTAATTAGTAGGAGACATCCTGTAAGGCTATAGCCTTCAGGATGTCTCCTATACTAATTAGACCCCCCAGAACATTTACAGATGTTTGTCATGGATACCATGCAAAATGGTTATACAATAACAGTGCAGTATATTAGTTATTTGACAATGCCAGAATCTGTGATAACGATAACAGCATTGTTCCATGTATTGACACTTGACTTGTAAAGGCTCTTAGTGGCCAAAAGGTGTGTCTTTATCGCACAACTTAAAATGTTTACTTTAGGATTGCGTATTTCACTCATGATTCATTTATTCCAACAAACACCTTAAGTGGACACACAGACACTGCTGTAAAGTGTAAAAAGACCTAAAAGATAGTAGTATACAGAGCTATGGTCCATGCGTCATTGCTGTATGTTAACATTAACTATAGTACAACGTATAGCTGTGGTCCAACACAGACAAGACCCATATTAATCAAATGATTAACATTACATATAATATTACTGTCTATTCCAAGACTTTACTTTATTTTACTTTACTTTGTGGTTAAAGAAAACAAACACTAAGGAAGTCGAGTCATCTATAATTTACTAATAGTTGTATTAAAGGTGCTGTTTGCTCCCTATATTTGCTTTTGGGGCTGAAATAAACAAGATTAAAAGCTCCAATAATCACCTGTGTTCACTGACAGTAACAGAGGTCTTGCCTTCTCTCCGGCTGTTTAGTAAACAGAAAATGCATTTAGTGCATTTTCATTTTTTTGTTTTTTTTTTTTTAACATTTCATAGAAATCAAGAAAGAGAATAATAATTAAAAATGGCCTCTCTTCATTTATTTATTGGTGTAATCACCAGTTTCACTTATTTATTCTGCTAATCTACAAGCTCAACGCCTCACAGTGCAAGTGTTTCTAGAGCAGATATTTTGGCAAATAAATAGTGGTGTTAGTTTTTAGGCATAAAACAGCACTTTGGCAGCCCCACCACCTGTAGTAACAGTGAGGACCCGCTAGAGGCCCCGTTGAAAGCCCTCGCTATGTAGAGCTTTTTTTGTATGGTTTCTGTAGTGGCTCTCTCTCTGTGAGCCACTGCAGGTTGTTATGTAATAGGTGATGTTGAGAGATGTCATAACTGGCCTGTCTGGTCAGATAGCCTGATATGGTCTATTGGACAGAACAATACTGTGGCTGAAATGCCATTATAAATCCCTAACCCTGTTGCAGGACCACCAAAAGCAAAAATTTTAGTTAAAGCAGGATTTTCGCTTGTATGTCTGCTATAGCCAAAGGGATCTAAAAATCCCATTAACCCATTTAGGGCCTGACCTAAGGTTTTTGAAAAACCTGAAATAGTTATATTTCAGCATCAAATAAAGTTAAATTATGGAATACTGTACTTACTGTACAGAATCCAATATGGATTCCCGGCCTGAAAGGGTATGGACATTCCTGAAAACGCATTCAAACGCATTCAGCACTTAATTGTAGGCCTATTTGAAATCCTGAACAGTAACCATTTTTGACATCTGGGGCTCCATTTTCAACACTAACCCTTTTTTCCCTAACTAATTAGCTTAGCTAGTTTATTAGTATTTTGAAAAACATTTTAATAGTTTAACTAGCCGATCAACACATTGTAGAATGGCCATTTTAACTTCTGAAATTTATTTTCAAAATAGTTAAAAGGGGGGAAACTTGGGATAAGGGTTTAACAATGACGAAAAACAGTGTGTCTGAAATTTCCACCTGGCGACAACGTCAATGCATAAATGCTTTGTTCATTATGCTCCATTTCAGGGCCAGGAACGGAAAGCCAAAACCATGTGTCAGAAGTTCCATTGGCTCCAGATCCTCCTCCTCCTTTTAGTCACAGGTGAGTCTTCTGACACCATAATAAGCACGTATTCAAGGGAAGGGAAGGGAAACAATAGAAGGCATGCAGACGATGGCGGAGCATCACTCAGCTCATCATCATTATACCAGGGAACTACAGCACCGTCTGACCTGTTCCACGTCAGTCAGTGTCAGTATCACCATACAGTATGCAGCATACAGCAGCACCCAGCCCCCCCCCCCCCCCCCCCCCCACACACACACACACGTAACTGCGCTGTTGCATTCACAATGGCTCCTAATTTAGATAACCTGCTTGTCTAGTTTTTGTATGCAAGGCAAGAAACCAAATGGGAAAGAATGCGTGAAAACTGTTTGAAGGACAGATGCAGAGATTGTTTTGAAGATTATCTTCAAAACAGTGCTAAGATAAGACACACAGAGACAAAGCCATCTTTATATCAATATTTTATCACGAAAGATTAATACACAAATGTAAAAAGAAAATACTGTGATGAAAAAAAGGTGGAGAGAAATGTATTCTTAAACGAGTTACAGATTATTTATACAATCTTTTTTGGGCTAACCATTAAGTTCATCTAAAGTTAAACAGCCTTGTCTCAATACCCAAAAGTTTAGAAGCTGGGATGTTCTTAAACCAGGTAAAAAAATCTTTGACAGTTTGCATTAGAATGTGCTTGTGCGATAGCATTCATTCATTCAATCATTCAACTGTGCTGTCATGAAACATCAATATGAAGTCATCGATACAGTTTCAAGACACTGTATTATTATGGTGGTACGGTGATAATATACGTATGATGACTAATAGAAAGGTTCAAATTTGAAATGTATTTGGCTATAGGCTATAGTTATTGTCTTTAAATTGAGCATTTTCTCAATGGTGGTAGTTTGTGTTCTCTTCTCCAGGACAGGCATCCTGTGCCCACATGTTAAAACCTCGGTCAACACACACCACAACTCCCCAACCCTACTCTGTACCACTTACCCACACTGTGACTAAAACATCTACCCACTCCCCATATACCACACCTCACATACCCCACTCTACCCCATCTACACCCCTCCTAACCAAATCTACCACAACTCTCCTACCCCCAACTACCACATATCTCGACAACTCTTCTACCCCAAACTACAACCCCAACTACGACAACTCTCCTACCCCAAACTACCACATCTACGGACAACTCTTCTACCCCAAACTACAACCACATCTACGACAACCCTCCTACCCCAATTATACACCATTGACAACTCTTCTATACCCCAAACTACCACATCTACCACAACTCTCCTACCCCAAACTACCACATCTACGACAACTCTTCTACCCCAAACTACAACCACATCATACGACAACCCAAACTACCACATCTACCACAACTCTCCTACCCCAAACTACCACTTCTACGACAACTCTCCTACCCAAACTAACCACATCTACGACAACTCTCCTACCCCAAACTACCACATCTATGACAAATCTCCTACCCCAAACTACCACATCTACGACTAACTGTTCTAACCCAAACTACAACCACATCTACGACAACCCAAACTACCACATCTATGACAACTCTCCTACCCCAAACTACCACATCTATGACAACTCTCCTACCCACAACTACTACTTCAAGCAAGGCCCCATCTAATAAAACCTGGTCCCAGACAATACTCTAGTCACATCTACTTACTTCTATCTCTAGTCCCATCTAATACTTCAACTCTAAAAAAACTAATACTTCAACTCTAGAACCAACTAATACTTCAACTCTAGAACCAACTAATACTTCAACTCTAAAACCAACTTTACTTCAACTCTAGAACCAACTATACTTTCAACTCTAGAACCAACTAATACTTCAACTCTAGAACAAACTAATACTTCTACTCTAAAACCAACTAATACTTCAACTCTAAACCAACTAATTACTTCAACTCTAGAACCAACTAATACTTCAACTCTAGAACCAACTAATACTTCAACTCTAAAACCAACTAATATTCAACTCTAAAACAACTAATACTTCAACTCTAAAACCAACTAAATACTTCTACTCGAGAACAAACTAATACTTCTACTCGAGAACCAACTAATACTTCTACTCGAGAACCATCTAATACTTCAATCTTGAACCATCTAATACTTCAACTCTTGAACCATCTAATACTTCTACTCTAGAAACCATCTAATACTTCTACTCTAGAACCAACTAATAATTCTACTCTAGAACATCTAATACTTCTTTCTAGAACCAACTAATACTTATACTCTAGAAACCAACTAATACTTCTACTCTAGCCCATCTAATACTTCTACTCTTGCCCCATCTAATACTTCTACTCTTGCCCCATCTAATACTTTTTCTTGCCCCATCTAATACTTCTACTCTAGCCCCATCAACACTTCTACCCTAGCCTCAACAACAACTCCAGCTCCTACAACTACCGCTAATAATTCATCTACAC
Organism: Benthosema pterotum; assembly: GCA_039105355.1. Classification (NCBI taxonomy): domain Eukaryota; kingdom Metazoa; phylum Chordata; class Actinopteri; order Myctophiformes; family Myctophidae; genus Benthosema; species Benthosema pterotum. The sequence continues at coordinate 16,650,722 of CM076975.1, forward strand.
CTGAGAGCACCTCTAAAACAACTTCATCCTCCACTCACACCACTGTCACATCCATCACATCGCACACTAAAACAGGTAAGATACCCACGTGTTTGGTACAAGCTTTGTCCATATGTTGTTTCAACGACACTGCACTTCATTGCACTTGCCCAGGTCCCACATTCTATGGGCTCACTTTGCAACTGTGGTATGACCACTCTCTGGGAAATACCTATCATTAGTTTTGGGGCAGAAGTGGTGAGATTTTGGCAGAAGTAAAGCTCAAGGAAATGACCAAAATGAGAGTAAAAACATCTGAAAGATGTTTCGGGCTCGTTACTTTCTGCCAATATTGTTGTCTTAGCTGGTGCCCAGGCTTTTCTTTTGGAAGATAAGCTAGGCCGGGAACGAGGCTAGTTACTGACTCAAGCTCATATGGAGTGGTATTTGGTATTTGGTTTAATGTCTGTTTTTCAACCATTTGATTTTCTGTATGGTTTTAAAAATGCCATTAACGCCATTACCAGATGAGAAATTAATGTTTAATAATTTGTCACCAACACAAAACTTTGTTACTGTCTGTTGCTAACAGTTTCTCCTGTCTTTTGTGTCCTCAGAACCAACACAGTGCAACTTCACCCGTCCTGTTCAATGAATGTAAGCCCAAACCAAAACCAAAACAGCATATCCGAATCACTGTGTGTGTGTGTGTGTGTGTGTGTGTGTGTGTGTGTGTGTGTGTGTGTGTGTGTGTGTGTGTGTGTGTGTGTGTGTGTGTGTGTGTGGGTGTGTGTGTGTGTGTGTGTGTGGTGTGTGTGCGCGCGTGCGGTTTGTTAAACTCGAGCAAAGACCAATATCCAGAGATGAAATCTACACTGCAATTATGCTCCTTACAGCTGTGTACTACTGGATGGAAGTCACTGTGGACCTTCCTGGAGATGAAAAGAATGAGTCAGACATCAATGACTGGGTACACGGCAGAAATGCAATTGAATGTGGACTACATCGATGAATAAAACTAAGTGTAAACATTTGGCATAAAATAGTCAGCTACGTAAATGTTTTTTTCTGTCTTTTCAGCTCCATCGCCTGTTTGAAAATCACTTGGACAGCTGCTTGTCATACACATATGAAGAAGCACATGCAGTACTTCCCGCAAGCTCAACCTCTGTAGCCCTTCAGCAGAGCAACAATGGCATTATTAGAAAACAACAAAACTACATCCACAGCCCCATACAGCTTCACAGCGATACCCATCTATACTTACAACTCTACAACAACTTATAAAACAAACAATGTTACAATGACCAGTTAGATCCTAAGACAACGACGACCAAGTTAAAAACAACAGCAACACCAACTATGGCAACTGCTTCCAAACACAGAACAACCACATACAACCTTACAACGACAAAGTACTGCGTAACAACTGACAACTACAAAGACCATTAACTTTACAGCTACAAAGGCACAACCTACAACCCAACAACTACGGACACTCTTGAGTTATCTACACAACAACACCGAGAGGCCCTCCAACACAACCAGGTAAACGGATCTCACTCTAGTGATTCCTTTTATCGAAAGCATTGCATTCTGAAACTCCTACCCGATGTAATTACTACTAACCCTATCCCTATAACTGCATCTGGAAGCCACATACTGAATAGTCTGTTGCTGTGGTGGTGCCTGGGTTGTCAGAAATTCTGAATTAGTGAAAGGAAACAATAATAAATAAAGAGTAAAACACAAATACAATTTCTTGAATTCGCTCCAAATTTCTTTACAAACCCAGGCAAAAAATGTCTCCGTAAAAAAGAAGTTACAATTGCAATGTCAGTCACAACAAACTGAAGGTATTTATGAACAAAATTTGACTTACTGTCACATCTGTTTTGCAGTGAGATGACTGGTGCCCGCCTATTTCAAGTAAAAACATTTTGGTGTGTTTAAAACAAAGTAATGACAGAGACAGAGAGAGAATGTTAACCATTGTGGGTCTATTTTTTTCCCAACAAGGCATTGAGGTTTCATGCAATAATATAAACTGGATTTTAGGTCAGTAAAAAATAAAATACTACATGTACTATACTACAGACACACTATGTATCTGACATAATTACAGGCTTACTTACAAATGTTGTGACTCTTCATTATAGAAGCCAAAGTGCACAGTACTCCTGAAGGTCAGGCAGCCACACATCCCTGCTGTATTCTCCGTACACTGTGTCGGGGTGGAAAGGCTCACTGCAGGCTCATGGGTGAACAGAGTGACAGAGTGGGTGAGTATTCTAACAATATCAGAATATAACAATATCACAGTGATCTTGAGCAGCTGTGACCTAGTAACTGTTAGAGGAGGCCCCGGTTGTGATTTTGATCGCTCAACACCGCTGAAGTGCCCTTGAGCAAAGCACCTGAACTGTATAAGACTCTGATTGTACTGTGATTCCTGATAGGCATTGAATTTTGCTGGTTTAGTCACTTTTATTTCATAAAGCATTTTATAAAATTGATAATACGTTCAGATAATGATAAAATAGATGGTCCTATAGATGTACAGTTATTTGCTCTCAATGTGTTGCGAGCTTGTAGGAAACTTTCATGGGAAAAGGATCTGAAGGTTCTCTGTCATTACACAGGAAGTCACTCGAGAAATGACCAAAGGAGTGTATTATTTCCTCCAATTATCCATCAACATGCATCTATTCTGGTTCGAAACAATTGCTCATGGTAAGCAACTCTGCATTCTGGAAAAAAGGACTTGAGTGATGCCAGGCTGTGGAAAACCTTTGTAACAAAAAAAGTTCTTGAGAGGTCTAATCTTAGTTTAGATGTTGATTAGACGTCTAATCCAAAACTTTGATTAGACGTTGATTAAGCATCTCATCAACGTTGATTAGGAATCTAATTGTCTAATTTATTAACCACCCCTAAAGAACTTTCACTTTTAGTCATTTTAGACTATTGTGCACAGAGGGTTTTACTGTAGTTACTGTATGGAGTTCTTTGCCACTCCAGCATGCCCATTTGAAGGGCTGTGATTTGACAGCAGTATTATGAGTACATTTCATAGCACATTCTGCAGATATAATAAGGTTTGGTAGTATGTTCATCAGTTCTTGTTTCTTCTTAATGTTTTTGTATTTGAAAAGTGAAGAGTGTGGGGTGATTCTTTTTGGTATTATGTTTTTCTTACAGCAGTCAAGAAGAGGTTATGCCATTTTGTGCCTCCAAGACAAACTGTGAGTAACGTCCAGGTTTCTATGATGATAATGCATAAATCACAGGTCCCAACCATTTAAACATTGTTTTGTTTACATTACTGAATTCGGGTTGCACCTTATGCCTATAACAAAGTTATTACTTGTGTAAATATACATACAAATAGCTATGGTTTTGTCGTCGTTCTGATCTGCATGTTGATATATGCATGTTGTGCCATTATTTCAGGTGGTTGCAACTGCTCTGCTTATTGCAATGCAACTGGTAGGTGCTTTGTCTGCTATTAGCATGTTTGATAATCTTTGGGCTGTAACAATTGTGAAGACTCACTAACACAACACATCATTCAGATGTTTGTTTTTTGTTACTGTTACGATGCTTACTTTTATATACACATTTCAATTCAAGACTCCAGCATTACATTTTCAACATCTCATCTCTGGTGAGTTCCACATTTGTGTGTGTGTGTGTGTGTGTGTGTGTGTGTGTGTGTGTGGTGTGTGTGTGTGTGTGTGTGTGTGTGTGTGTGTGTGTGTGTGTGTGTGTGTGGGGTGTGTGTGTGTGTGTGTGTGTATTAATGGGCAAAACTGCTAGGGTGGACCAGTTTGTCCCTCTTTGCGTTCCAGTCCAACTGTGTTCCATATGTGTCACAGTGCAACGCGTTTTGAGATTGTAGTCAGCTATTTTAAAATAGCTATTTGTTAAAGTTTATTCAATGTACTGCAAAACCCCCCCCCCCCCCCCCCAAATTAAATCACCAGTTAAACTTCAAAAGATCTAAACTTCCGTTAAAAATTGCTTGGCTACCAGATAATAATATCTTGATGTCCATACAGATGTCCAACTCATCATCCTGTATCCCAGCGTCTGGGTAGGTTGTATAATTATTTGCAGTCATAATCAGGTGATTTTTTAGACCATATGCCAATGTAATTTATTGAAGACAGCTTATTGGAATGGTTTATCCATTTGGTACATTATAGTTGTAATTGTATATGTATTGCACTCGTCTGCATAATGTATGCACTCGTCTGCATTGTATTTTTATGGAGAGCAGTTCATTGTTGTGGCAACCTACACTGTAGTCCAGGCAAATGAATTTTCAAGTGGAATAAATTGTAACATGGGATTTTTCTTCACAGATCATTTCTTTGAGGTCTCCAGAACAACATATTAAAAGTCCCGAAAAATCCCAGTTGCGCAAATATGTTTAATTTCATAAAGTAATAGAATACATAGGCTCCAATGGAGTGATAGCCCCGCCCCTCCTATACAAACCCATTATAACTTAAAACTCCATTTTAACCATGATGGATTATTCAAAAAAACCCATCTTTTTCTGGTGACTGATATTGTCCTCCTAATACGTGAGAGGACAGTGGAATTTCATTCACAAGTTTCAGTTATTTTTAAAATATTGTTTTGGAAAATGTAGCTGCCTCCATATCTGGCTATGCCCACCCAAATGAATATTATAAAAAAAAAAAAAAAATGAAACCTGTAAATGAAATTCCACTGCCCTCACCTTTTTCTGGTGACTGATATCAGTCCTCCTAATAAGGTGAGGGCAGTGGAATTTCATTTACAGGTTTCATTTTTTTTTTTTTTTAATATTCATTTGGATGGGCATAGCCAGATATGGAGGCAGCTACATTTTCCAAAACAATATTTTAAAATAACTGAAACTTGTGAATGAAATTCCATGTCCTCTCACGTATTAGGAGGACAATATCAGTCACCAGAAAAAAGATGGGTTGTTTTTGAATAATCCATCATGGTTAAAATGGAGTTTTAAGTTATTTATATGGGTTTGTATAGGAGGGGGCGGGGCTATCACTCCATTGGAGCCTATGTATTCTATTACTTTATGATATTAAACATATTTGCGCAACTGGGATTTTTCGGGACTTTTAATATGTTGTTCTGGAGACCTCAAAGAAATGATCTGTGAAGAAAAATCCCATGTTACAATTTATTCCACTTGAAAATTTCATTTTTGCCTGGACTATAGTGTAGGTGACACAACAATGAACTGCATCTCCATAATAAATACTATGCAGACGAGTGCATACATGATGCAGACGAGTGCATACATGATACAATTACAACTATAATGTACCAAAATGGATAAACCATTCAAATAAGCTGTCTTAAATAAATTACATTGGCATATGGTCTAAAAATCACCTGATTATGACTGCAAATAATTATAACAACCTACCCAGTCGTGGGATACAGGATGATGAGTTGGACATCTGTAGGGACATCAAGATTTTATTATTGGTAGCCAAGCAATTTTTAACGGAATGTTTAGATCTTTTGAAGTTTAACTGGTGATTTAATTTTGGGGGGGGGGGGGGGGGGGTTGTTTGCAGTACATTGAATAAACTTTTTAAAATAGCTATTTTAAAATAGCTGATCTACAATCTCAAAACGCGTTGCACTGTGACACATTTGGAACACTGTTGGACTGGAACGCAAAGAGGGACATCTGGTCACCCTAGGCAGTTTTGCCCTTTAATACACACACACACACACACACACACACACCACACACACACACACACACACACACACACACACACACACACACACACACACACACACACACACACACACACACACACACACACACACAAATGTGGAACTCACCAGAGATGAGATGTTTGAAAATGTAATGCTGGAGTCTTGAATTGAAATGTGTATATAATAGTATGCATCTGTAACAGTAACAAAAAAAACAACATATGAATGATGTGTTGTGTTGTGAGTCTTCACAATTGTTACAGCCCAAAAGATTATCAAACATGCTAATAGCAGACAAAGCACCTACCAGTTGCATTGCAATAAGCAGAGCAGTTGCAACCACCTGAAATATATGGCACAACATGCATTACATCTACATGCAGATCAAATTTATAATAGAACGACGACAAAACCATAAGCTATTTGTATGTATTTTTAACTAATGATTATACTTTGTTAGATATAGGTGCGCAACCATATTCAGTAATGTAACATAAACAATGTTTAAATGGTTGGTTCTGTGATTTATGATTATTTCATAGTTTACCTGGACGTTTCTCACAGTTAGTCTTTGGAGGCACATAAGGCATTACATCTTCTTGACTGCTGTAAGATAAACATAATACCAAAAAGTATCACACCAAACTCTTCACTTTTCAAATACAATAAACATTAAGAAAGAAACAAAGAACTGATGAACATACTACCATACCTTATTATATCTGCAGAATGTGCTATGAAATGTACTAATAATACTGCTGTCACATCACAGCCCTTCATAATTGGGCATGCTGGAGTGGCAAAGAACTCCATACAGTAACTACAGTATAACCCTCTGTGCACAATAGACAGTCTAAAATGACTAAAAGTGAAAGTTCTTTAGGGGTTTAATAAATTAGACAATGAGATTCCTAATCAACGTTGATGAGATGCTTATCAACGTCTAATCTAAGTTTTGGATTAGACGTCTAATCAACATCTAATCTAAGATTAGACCTCTAAAGAAACTTTTTTGTTACAAAGGTTTTCCACAGCCTGGGCATCACTCTAGTCCCTTTTTCCAGAATCCAGAGTTACTTACCATGAGCTATTTGTCGAACCAGAATAGATGCATGTTGATGGATATTGGAGGAAATTATTACACTTCCTTTGGTCATTTCTCGGAGTTCTTCCTGTGTAATGACAGAGATCCTTCAGATCCTTTTCCCAGAAAGTTTCTACAAGCTCGCAACACATTGAGAGCTTATATACTGTACATCTATAGGTCATCTATTTTATCATTATCTGAACGTATTCATCAATTTTTAAAAGCTTTATGAAATAAAGTGATTAAACCAGCAAAATTCAATGCCCTATCAGGAATCACAGTACAATCAGAGTCTTATACAGTTCAGTGCTTTGCTCAAGGCACTTCAGCGGTGTTGAGCGATCAAAATCACAACCGGGGCGCTCCTCTAACAGTTACTAGGTCACAGCTGCTCAAGATCACTGTGATATTGTTATATTCTGATATTGTTAGAATACTCACCCACTCTGTTCACTCTGTTCACCCCATGAGCCTGCAGGGAGCCGTTTCCACCCCGACACAGTGTACGGAGAATACAGCAGGGATGTGTGGGCTGCCTGACCTTCAAGGAGGACTGTGCACTTTGGCTTTCTATATGAAGAGTCACAACATTTGTAAGTAAGCCTTGTAATTATGTCATGATACATAGTGTGTCTGTAGTATAGTACATGTAGTATTTATTTTTTACTGACCTAAATCCAGTTTTATTATTGCATGAAACCTCAATGCCTGTTGGGAAAAAAATAGACCCACAATGGTTAACATTCTCTCTCTGTCTCTGTCATTACTTTGTTTTAACACACAAAAATGTTTCTTACTTGAAATAGGCGGGCACCAGTCATCTCACTGCAAAACAGATGTGACAGTAAGTCAAATTTGTTCATAAATACCTTCAGTTGTTGTGACTGAATTGCAATTGTACCTTTCTTTTTTACGGAGACATTTTTTTGCCTGGGTTTGTAAAGAAATTTGGAGCAGAATTCAAGAAAATTGTATTTGTGTTTTACTCTTTATTTATTATTGGTTCCTTTCACTAATTCAGAATTTCTGACATACAGGCACCACCACAGCATCAGACTATTCAGTATGTGGCTTCCAGATGCAGTTATAGGGATAGGGTTAGTAGTATTACATCGGTAGGAGTTTCAGAATGCAATGCTTTCGATAAAAGGAATCACTAGAGTGAGATCCGTTTACCTGGTTGTGTTGGAGGGCCCTCTCGGTGTTGTCGTGTAGTTAACCTCAAGAGTGTCCGTAGTTGTTGGGTTGTAGGTTGTGGCCTTTGTAGTTGTAAAGTTAGTGGTCTTTGTAGTTGTCAGGTTGTACGCAGTGGTCTTTGTCGTTGTAAGGTTGTATGTGGTTGTTCTGTATTTGGAAGCAGTTGCCATAGTTGGTGTTGCTGTTGTTTTTAACTTGGTCGTCGTTGTCTTAGGATCTAACGTGGTCATTGTAACATTGTTTGTTTTATAGGTTGTTGTTGTAGAGTTGTAAGTAGTAGAAGGGGTAGTCGCTGTGAAGCTGTATGTGGTTGTGGATGTCGTTTTGTTGGTTTCTAATAATGCCATTGTTGGCTCTGCTGAAGGGCTGACAGAGGTTGAGCTTGGGAGAAGTACTGCATGTGCTTCTTCATATTTGTATGACAAGCAGCTGTCCAAGTGATCTTCAAACAGCCGATGGAGCTGAAAAGACAGAAACATTTAGCTGACTATGTTATGCCATATGTTTACACTTAGTTTTATTCATCGATGTAGTCCACATTCAATTGCATTTCTGCCGTTGTACCAGTCATTGATGTCTGACTCATTCTTTTCATCTCCAGGAAGGTCCACAGTGACTTCCATCCAGTAGTACACAGCTGTAAGGAAGCATAATGCAGTGTAGATTATCATCTCTGGATATTGGTCTTTGCTCGAGTTTAACCAACCGCACGCGCGCACACACACACACACACACACACACACACACACACACACACACACACACACACAAACACACACACACACACACACACACAACACACACACACACACACACACACACACACACACAGTGATTCGGATATGCTGTTTTGGTTTTGGTTTGTGCTTACATTCATTGATGCAGGACGGGGTGAAGTTGCACTGTGTTGGTTCTGAGGACACAATAGACAGGAGATACTGGTTAGCAACAGACAGGTAACAATGTTTGTGTTGGTGACAAATTATTAAACATTATTTTTTTATCTGTTAATGGCGTTAATGGCATTTTTAAACCGGTCAGAAAATCAAGATGGTTGAAAAACAGACATTAAACCAAATACCAAATACCACTCCATATGAGCTTGAGTCAGTAACTAGCCTCGTTCCCCGGCCTTGCTTATCTGCCAAAAGAAAAGCCTGGGCACCAGCTAAGACAACAATATTGGCAGAAGTAACGGGCTGGAACATCCTTCAGATGTTTTTACTCTTGTTTTGTCATTTCCTTGAGCGCTACTTCCGCCAAAATCTCACCCCTTCTGCCCCAAAACTAATGATAGGTCTTTCCCAGAGAGTGGTCAGTACCTACAGTAGCAAAGTGGGCGCAGAGAATGTGGGAACTGGGCAAAGTGCATTGAAGTGCATGTGTCTTTGAAACCAACATATGGACAAAGCTTGTACCATAATACGTGGGTGTCTTACCTGTTGTAGTGTGCGATGTGATGGATGTGACAGTGGTGTGAGTGGAGGATGGAGTTGTTTTAGAGGTGCTCTCAGGGGTTGATGAATTATTAGCGGTGGTTGTAGGAGCTGGAGTTGTTGTTGAGGCTAGGATAGAAGTGTTGGATGGGGCTAGAGTAGAAGTATTAGATGGGGCTAAAGTAGAAGTATTAGATGGGGCTAGAGTAGAAGTATTAGATGGGGCTAGAGTAGAAGTATTAGATGGGGCTAGAGTAGAAGTATTAGTTGGTTCTAGAGTAGAAGTATTAGTTGGTTCTAGAGTTGAAGTATTAGTTGGTTCTAGAGTAGAAGTATTAGTTGGTTCTAGAGTAGAAGTATTAGTTGGTTCTAGAGTAGAAGTATTAGATGGTTCAAGAGTTGAAGTATTAGATGGTTCAAGAGTTGAAGTATTAGATGGTTCTCGAGTAGAAGTATTAGTTGGTTCTCGAGTAGAAGTATTAGTTGGTTCTCGAGTAGAAGTATTAGTTGGTTTTAGAGTTGAAGTATTAGTTGGTTTTAGAGTTGAAGTATTAGTTGGTTTTAGAGTTGAAGTATTAGTTGGTTCTAGAGTTGAAGTATTAGTTGGTTCTAGAGTTGAAGTATTAGTTGGTTTTAGAGTTGAAGTATTAGTTGGTTCTAGAGTAGAAGTATTAGTTGGTTCTAGAGTAGAAGTATTAGTTGGTTCTAGAGTTGAAGTATTAGTTGGTTCTAGAGTTGAAGTAATAGTTGGTTTTAGAGTTGAAGTAATTGGTTCTAGAGTTGAAGTAATAGTTGGTTCTAGAGTAGAAGTAATAGTTGGTTCTAGAGTAGAAGTAATAGTTGGTTCTAGAGTAGAAGTATTAGCTGGGACTAGAGTATTGTCTGGGACCAGGGTTGTATTAGATGGGGCCTTGCTTGAAATAGTAGGTGGGGGTAGGAGAGTTGTGGTAGATGGAGTAGTTTGGGGTAGGAGAGTTGTCATAGATGTGGTAGTTTGGGTTGTCGTAGATGTGGTTGTAGTTTGGGGTAGAACAGTTGTCGTAGATGTGGTAGTTTGGGGTAGGAGAGTTGTCATAGATGTGGTAGTTTGGGGTAGGAGAGTTGTCGTAGATGTGGTAGTTTGGGGTAGGAGAGTTGTCGTAGATGTGGTAGTTTGGGGTAGGAGAGTTGTGGTAGATGTGGTAGTTTGGGTTGTCGTAGATGTGGTTGTAGTTTGGGGTAGAAGAGTTGTCGTAGATGTGGTAGTTTGGGGTAGGAGAGTTGTGGTAGATGTGGTAGTTTGGGGTAGGAGAGTTGTCGTAGATGTGGTAGTTTGGGGTAGGAGGGTTGTCGTAGATGTGGTTGTAGTTTGGGGTAGAAGAGTTGTCGTAGATGTGGTAGTTTGGGGTAGGAGAGTTGTCGTAGTTGGGGTTGTAGTTTGGGGTAGAAGAGTTGTCGTAGATGTGGTAGTTGGGGGTAGGAGAGTTGTGGTAGATTTGGTTAGGAGGGGGGGGGTAGATGGGGTAGAGTGGGGTATGTGAGGTGTGGTATATGGGGAGTGGGTAGATGTTTTAGTCACAGTGTGGGTAAGTGGTACAGAGTAGGGTGGGGGGAGGTTGTGTTGTTGTTGACCGAGGTTTTAACATGTGGGCACAGGATGCCTGTCCTGGAGAAAGAGAACACAAACTACCACCATTGGAGAAAATGCTCAATTTTAAAGACAATAACTATATAGCCAAATACATTCCAAATTTGAACCTTTCTATTAGTCATCATACTGTATATTATTTATCACCGTATCATATAATACAGTGTCTTGAAACTGTATCAACGACTTCATATTGATGTTTCATGACAGCACAGTTGAATGACTGAATGAATGAATGCTTCACACAAACTGTCTAATGCAAACTGTCAAAGATTTTTTTTATCTGGTTTAAGAACATCCCAGCTTCTAACTTTTGGGTATTGGGGCATGGCTGTTTAACTTTAGATGAACTTAATGGTTAGCCCAAAAAATATTGTATAAATAATCTGTCGTTTAAGAATATTTCTCTCCACCTTTTTTCATCACTGTATTTTCTTTTTACATTTGTGAATTATCTTTCATGATAAGATATAGATATATAGATGGCTTTGTCTCTGTGTGTCTTATCTTAGCACTGTTTTGAAGATAATCTTCAAAACAATCTCTGCATCCGTCCTTCTTTTCACGCATTCTTTCCCATTTGGTTTCTTGCCTTGCATACAAAAACTAGACAAGCAGGTTATCTAAATTTAGGAGCCATTGTGAATGCAACAGCGCAGTTACGTGTGTGTGTGTGTGTGGGTGGGTGCTGCTGTATGCTGTATACTGTATGGTGATTACATGACACTGACTGACGTGGAACAGGTCAGACGGTGCTGTTAGTTCCCTGGTATAATGATGATGAGCTGAGTGATGCTCCGCCATCGTCTGCATGCCTTCTATTGTTTCCTTCCCTTCCCTTGAATACGTGCTTATTATGGTGTCAGAAGACTCACCTGTGACTAAAAGGAGGAGGAGGATCTGGAGCCAATGTGAACTTCTGACACATGGTTTTGGCTTTCCGTTCCTGGCCCTGAAATGGAGCATAATGAACAAAGCATTTATGCATTGACGTTGTCGCCAGGTGGAAATTTCAGACACACTGTTTTCGTCATTGTTAAACCCCTTATCCCAAGTTTCCCCCCTTTTTTAACTATTTTGAAAATAAATTTCAGAAGTTAAAATGGCCATTCTACAATGTGTTGATCGGCTAGTTAAACTATTAAAATGTTTTTCAAAATACTAATAAACTAGCTAAGCTAATTAGTTAGGGAAAAAAGGGGTTAGTGTTGAAAATGGAGCCCCAGATGTCAAAAATGGTTACTGTTCAGGATTTCAAATAGGCCTACAATTAAGTGCTGAATGCGTTTGAATGCGTTTTCAGGAATGTCCATACCCTTTCAGGCCGGGAATCCATATTTGGATTCTGTACAGTATGTACAGTATTCCATAATTAACTTTATTTGATGCTGAAATATAACTATTTCAGGTTTTTCAAAAACCTTAGGTCAGGCCTAAATGGGTTAATGGGATTTTTAGATCCCTTTGGCTATAGCAGACATACAAGCGGAAAATCCTGCTTTAACTAAAAGTTTTGCTTTTGGTGGTCTGCAACAGGGTTAGGGATTTATAATGGCATTTCAGCCACAGTATTGTTCTGTCCAATTAGACATATCAGGGCTATCTGACCAGACAGGCCAGTTAGGACATCTCTCAACATCACCTATTACATAACAACCTGCAGTGGCTCACAGAGAGAGAGCCACTACAGAAACCATACAAAAATAGCTCTACATAGCGAGGGCTCTCAACAGGGACCTCTAGCGGGTCCTCACTGTTACTACAGGTGGTGGGGCTGCCAAAGTGTTATGTTTTATGCCTTAAAACTAACACCACTATTTATTTGCCAAAATATCTGCTCTAGAAACACCTTGCACTGTGAGGCGTTGGGCTTGTAGATTAGCAGAATAAATAAGTGAAACTGGTGATTACACCAATAAATAAATGAAGAGAGGCCATTTTTAATTATTATTCTCTTTCTTGATTTCTATGAAATGTAAAAAAAAAAAAAAAAAAAAAATGAAAATGCACTAAATGCATTTTCTGTTTACTAAACAGCCGGAGAGAAGGCAAGACCTTGTTACTGTCAGTGAACACAGGTGATTATTGGAGCTTTTAATCTTGTTTTATTTCAGCCCAAAAGCAAATATAGGGAGCAAACAGCACCTTTAATACAACTATAAGTGAATTATAGATGACTCAACTTCCTTAGTGTTTGTTTTCTTTAACCACAAAGTAAAGTAAAATAAAGTAAAGTCTTGGAATAGACAGTATATTATATGTAATGTTAATCATTTGATTAATATGGGTCTTGTCTGTGTTGGACCACAGCTATACGCTGTACTATAGTTAACATACAGCAATGGCATTAGCCATGGACCATAGCTCTGTATACTACCGGTAGTATCTTTTAGGTCTTTTTACACTTTACAGCAGTGTCTGTGTGTCCACTTAAGGTGTTTGTTGGAATAAATGAATCATGAGTGAAATACGCAATCCTAAAGTAAACATTTTAAGTTGTGCAGATAAAGACACACCTTTTGGCCACTAAGAGCCTTTACAAGTCAAGTGTCAATACATGGAACAATGCTGTTATCGTTATCACAGATTCTGGCATTGTCAAATAGACTAATATACTGCACTGTTATTGTATAACCATTTGCATGGTATCCATGACAAACATCTGTAAATGTTCTGGGGGGTCTAATTAGTATAGGAGACATCCTGAAGGCTATAGCCTTACAGGATGTCTCCTACTAATTACTACTGTAATTGTATACAGTATCAGAGACCTGTTTAAGACTGTTATATTACTATTTGGCCACACCAATACAGGCATGTTGTCAGTGTATAGCAGAATGTAAAGATGCAGCTATAGTAACTTTTTATGTATAACAATGTTACCAATACTAGGCAATCACATAGGACAGTGGAATCTTGCGAGAGTTCCAGGTGGTCCTCAGGCTAAATGGTGGAAAGTTGGCTAACCAGGTGTAACTCTTTGAGAGTGTCAAAATGAAACCAAATGGACCCTTGTGGATTTCAAGTCTACACAAGAGTATGTAGAAGATTAATGGTCATTTTGATCTGTATGTATGACTGTTTTGTTTCCCAAATCCAGCCTGGTATTGTGGACAAAAGCAAAATAAATCTTTAGTTTTGGGGCCTGTGGGGCTAAAATGTCCTCAAATGGCAGTTTGTGGCTTAAATTCAGAATAAATAGTGGGCCCTGGCTGGTGTCAAAAAGGTTGAAAACCACTGACATAGGATACAGGATGAGCAAGGGAAATAGGAAGCAATGATGCAAAGAAACTGATGCTATGTAACTGGAAATCTCATGTTTGGATGAAATTGCCAACCACTTGAAAATGATAATATTATTATTGTTATTATATAATATAATAATAATAAAGCACACCCAACATATAGGGTCTATAATGTAGCAGCATATTGCATAATAGGCTATAACCCTACCTGGTGAGACAGATGCTGGGTGCTATCGAAGCTTTGCCTCCATCAAGCATGTCTGAAGCCTTCATATCGACTTGGTCGTTGTTTCCATGAGAGACACATGTCTTGCCATCAGCGCGGCAACAGTCCTGTTTTAATTCCAGACCAGCAGAGCAAAAATCCAGTTTTAATCCCAGAGCCGAATCCCAGAAAAGGTTGCTGCTTGAATGAGAGTTAATGAACATTCCCTCAGTGATGATGATCTGTCTGGAACTCCAATCTACTCAAAAAGGTTGACTGTCTGACTGACACCTGCAATACAGTATGATCACTTGAGTGTGTGTGAACACTTTCCAAGCAATCTCAATCTCTGACACACACACACACACACTCACACGGCACACCCTTGAAACGTCATAGGCTCAATCTCAGTCAGGTAGGGCCAGAGAGACAATAGCTTCATACCTCTCTTGACTCCCGCAGACATCAAACACATCTTGAACAAACATTTTTCTCTTCTGTTCTCTATACAAAGTGACAATGAAAACCATGATAATTCAGCAATTCGTACACAGTATACTCTGTGCGTGACACGAACACACACACACACACACACACACACACACACACACACCGACACACACACACACACACACACACACACACACACACACACACACTTTTTCTCACTCTCACACTCTTTTTTTGCACTCTGCCCAACTGTCCTCTCTCTCTCTCTCTCTCTCTCTCTCTCTCACACACACACACACACACACACACACACACACACACACATACTGTATATAATCTATATATCCATTCCTTGAGGTCACCCAGATTAGAGGTGATGTTTGGTCTGGTGTTCAGCGCGGGGCCTAAGGCGTGCCTAGAAGCTTTCAGTGACAGGCGTAATGCAAAACCGGTGTTTCCGTGAGAGCACAAAAGAGTGTGTGAGTGAGTGAGAGTGTTGGTATGACTGTAAACAAACATGTGCTTGTATGGCTTGTTGCGTCAGGGGATGCCAGGTTATGGCATAGTGCCGCATTGATTGGCTTGGATTGTTTTTGAAACCGACTTTCTGTATGGTTTTTCTGCTTTTCATAAAATGTCGCCTGAGCTGCCTCTGTACTGTTTTCCCCTCTGATTGAGATTAGATTATTTTCTTTGCTCCCGACTGTGTGTTTTCATAACAGCCATATTAGTTTTTACTTTTACAGACTATGCTTATATTTTTCAACAGGCAATTATAATTAATCTTCTGTATCTGATCCCAAATAAGCCCAATTGTTTTTGCGAGGGTTTGACTGAACACACAAACGCACAGGCATGGTTTGATTACAAAATTATATTACCACAATCTCCCAGTTTTACATTTCACATGCGGTGTTTAACGTTCTTATCTTATAGGGCGGCAGACTAAAGTAAGACGGCCAACCAATTATGGAGGTTATTGTGATGGCAAACCAGGATATCAGACTAATTCACTTTAAAGGCTCAGACCCTCAACCGTTGTATCCAAAGTCTAATATCTCCCTCTATACATCGCTCCTGGACACATACCTGCCATGGCAATAGGGATTTTTTTTATGGCAGCCATGTTGCCATAAATAGTTGTGTCGTGTTACTTCCTTCCTGGTTCCAATTCTAATTATTAAACTCCTATTTCATTTAGTCTAATTATAGTAAAACAACTTTTCCCAGGCTGGACATCTGCAGTGTTGGGGACTTAAGCCCTCACAAGTAATGCCCTTACGTAAGGGAATACTTTTTGCAGTAACTTGTAAAGTTACACCATCACAGTACGTTTTAACAGGAGGAGATGGATAAAAGGTGAGTTAGTAGTTATATACATAATGTCGTAAACTGACGTGGTGTGCTGGATACGCTTCCAGAGTGAAACACATTTTGCATGAGAAATGAATTATTAATTATATTATTTCGCTACGCTACAGTTTACTCAAACAACCAATATTGGAAATACATCTGTAACTCTGTATACCACCACATTTTCTATTTCTTATGGCCCTGCCCCCTACACATTGTAGTACAGGAGGACATTACAGGAGTCTTTTTTGTAAATCGGCTGTCATGTCTGACTACTGCCAGATGCGATGTAGATTGGCTATTATACTATTGTTGTGGACTTGGATGTGGTGGTGGAGGCGGGTGTAAACGACGCCACAACAACGTGATTTCCAATACAGAGCTTTACTTGTCAGAACGTCGGCAGAAACAATACAGAACTCACAGACAGTCCGTGGATTACTGGCCCTTATAATTCTGGTAGGTAACTCACTTTAATACAGTCTTTCGCCGTTGTGGTTGGTCCCTAGTTCTCTGGTGGAGACGGAGGATGAACACTCAGAACGTCTACACACAATGAAAACCGGAACACAACTGACTAACTGGCGGGCTGACCCCAAACTTACCCAGAACCCCCTCTAGACTGAGGCCCAATCAGAATGCATCATGTTTAGTAAACAACACACATTATAGGCTGAACGCCACACAAGAAAAGGTCATAGGGTGGTGATTGTTCCCTCTTTACACTACCCCCCCTCTAGACTGCTGAGTCCCTTCAGCATCCCAGTTACTTAATCACTTCAAAACAAAACATTTCAAAATAAGACAATAGCAGAACACAACAACAGCATGTATGCAATAACTTTTCATGAAATTTCAACTTCAATAACGGTACTTCAGGTGTCAAAATGTCAATCACAATTCAAACAAAACTCAAAACTTCACACCATGACACCCTTAGAACTAGGCTGTCTCAGGTCTATTAGTCCTCCCCATAGCGGGCAGGTCTCTTTACCAGTCTGCCCTTTTTTGTTGTCGGAGTAGGCAGGGTAGTCTCTATGTCTGACTCAGAGCTGGAGTCAGTAACGGAAGCAGGCAGAGTCGAGTCAGTGGTAGCTGCTGGCTGTGACGGTTTACCAGTGGGCGCTGGCTGCGGCGGTTCCCCGGTGTCCGGCGCTGGCTGCGATGGTTCCCCGGTGTCCGGCGCTGGCTGCGACGGTTCGCCGGTATCCGGCGCTGGCTGCGACGGTTTGCCGGTGTCCGGCGCTGGCTGCGACGGTTTGCCGGTATCCGGCGCTGGCTGCGACGGTTCGCCGGTGTCCGGCACTGGCTGCGACGCTTCGCCGGTGTCCGGCGCTGGCTGCGACGGTTCGCCGGGCTGGGACGAGTCACTGGCGGATGCAGGCTGGGACGAGTCGATGGTGGATGCAGGCTGGGACGAGTCGGCGGCGGATGCAGGCTGGGACGAGTCGGCGGCGGATGCAGGCTGGGACGAGTCGGCGGCGGATGCAGGCTGGGACGAGTCGATGGTGGATGCAGGCTGGGACGAGTCGATGGTGGATGCAGGCTGGGACGAGTCGATGGTGGATGCAGGCTGGGACGAGTCGGCGGCGGGTGCAGGCAGGGATGAGTCGGCGGCGGGTGCAGGCAGGGACGAGTCGGCGACGGGTGCAGGCTGGGATGTACTTTCGAGTTGCAGTTGCCCCACTTGATCTTGGAGTCGTTTGATCTCATTCGCCATTTGCGCTTCCCTTTGCCCCGCTTGATCTTGGAGTCGTTTGATCTCATTCGCCATTTGCGCTTCCCTTTGCCCCCCTTGATCTTGGAGTCGTTTGATCTCATTCGCCATTTGCGCTTCCCTTTGCCCACTTGATCTTGGAGTCGTTTGATCTCATTCACCATTTGCGCTTCCCTTTGCCCCGCTTGATCTTGGAGTCGTTTGATCTCATTCGCCATTTGCGCTTCCCTTTGCCCCGCTTGATCTTGGAGTCGTTTGATCTCATTCGCCATTTGCGCTTCCCTTTGCCCCGCTTGATCTTGGAGTCGTTTGATCTCATTTGCCATTTGCGCTTCCCTTTGCCCCGCTTGATCTTGGAGTCGTTTGGTCTCATTCGCCATTTGTGCTTCCCTATCCCTGAGTCGTTTCAATTCTGTGTGCAGGTCCTCTTGTAGTGTTGCAGATGCTGATGGGGTTACCATCACTTCAGGATTCTCGTCTGCCCAGGCAATGCGTCTGACCTTCCCTCTCCCTTCAGAATCTCGGCCCATGGTTGCCACATAGTTGTATTCATGGACAGCCACTAGCCTTTGAGCTTCGATGAGTGTAGAGGGATCTTGGTTCATGACTTCGTAGGCGATGCGCTGGTTTCCAAGCCCTTTCAGGAACGCGTCAGCGGCCAGACGGTCCTGCATTACTAGATCGACACCAGGGTAGGCCAGGGTGACAAGTCGGCGGACTTTTCCTGCAAATTCAGCGGAGGACTCCTTTTGCTGACGGAGCTCACTGAGGCGGCAGCGAACAGCAGATGGATCAGATCGGCCATAGCGTTGCTTCAGTTGTTCAATGAGTAGTACGTAGTCCTCTCGTTGATGTTCTGGCAGGGAACAGACAAAGTGCATCGCAGAGCCCCTAAGTCGTTCATAGAGCTCATCCAACCTCTCTATTCGGTTCCACCCTAGTCTTTGGGCCATTCCCTCAAAGGGCACGAAGAATGAGTTCCAGTCATCGGTTCCATCAAAGGGGGCAAGGAGCTTGGTGTTGGAGCAGCGTGACTGGGGTCTTGCATAGCCATAGTTCTGTGACATGGTCTCCTCTCTTGTTGTCTTCTTCGTTTTTTTTTTTTTTTTTTTTTTTACTTTTTTACTTTTTGCCCTTACTATTTTTTTTTTTTTTTTTTTTTTTTTTTCAGATTTTGCCCCGTCTATCCAGGCAGCGATAACGCAGCGACAGCAGTCACTTGCGAGCCTGTGGCGGTGACAGTATGACAGTGTCTTGTGGATCTGCTTCTTTTATCCGTCGTTATCTTCGGACCGGGCTGCGGTCACGTGACACAGACAGTAGATTTATACTTCGGCAGTAGAACGGTAGTTTAGGAGAGTTGGTTGGTCTTCGTCCAAAATCCCGTTTCTGACACCATTTGTTGTGGACTTGGATGTGGTGGTGGAGGCGGGTGTAAACGACGCCACAACAACGTGATTTCCAATACAGAGCTTTACTTGTCAGAACGTCGGCAGAAACAATACAGAACTCACAGACAGTCCGTGGATTACTGGCCCTTATAATTCTGGTAGGTAACTCACTTTAATACAGTCTTTCGCCGTTGTGGTTGGTCCCTAGTTCTCTGGTGGAGACGGAGGATGAACACTCTGAACGTCTACACACAATGAAAACGGAACACAACTGACTAAACTGGCGGGCTGACCCCAAACTTACCCAGAACCCCCTCTAGACTGAGGCCCAATCAGAATGCATCATGTTTAGTAAACAACACACATTATAGGCTGAACGCCACACAAGAAAAGGTCATAGGGTGGTGATTGTTCCCTCTTTACACTATTTTAAAATGTTTGCCTTGAGAGATCGGGCCCTAAAGCTATAAGTCCATAAGTTGTACAGTATGTCTATTACTGTTGGAGATGTTATTTGCGACGATTGCAATACCCTACAGTACAATAAAGTGGCCAGTGTCCAATCATGTCTGTTTCAATTACCTTTTATTTACACTGTCAAACTGTATAGATGTCAAACCTAACACCAGGTTGTACTTTTCTGAATAGACTAGTAGTCCATTCTCAAGCATTGTAGATGTACTCCCATATGGAAAAAAACATATGCGCACTCTTGAAAGCAGCCCCTTTTATAAGAGAATAAAGTTCATATAAGATCCATAGTATTTCTTTGTAAAGTGAAAAATATATAAAACATATCTAATTTTGTGATTTATAAAATGTATATACAGTATGACATGCAAAACAGATATAAGATCCATATGTAGTATTACGCGGAAGCGGGGATCGAACCCGGGACTCCCACTCACCAGTGCGCCAATAGGGCTGAGCCCGATTGGTGGGGCTGTTGTGGCTGGCTCATGGCTGGGTGCTACATTCAACCCCTTGATCTTTTGGAGCGTGTCCTCGCACTTCACACTTCACACCGCGGACTGCTGTACACGATGTCCTTCATGTGGACCCACAAGGACGTATACGGGTATATTGGGAATAACACCCGCACTCCAAATCCTGCCGACTACGCCAGATCGCAATGTTACGCGGAAGCGGGGATCGAACCCGGGACTCCCACTCGCCAGTCCAATGCACAATCAGTCGCGCCAATAGGGCTGAGCCCGATAGGCGGGGCTGTTGTGGCTGGCTCATGGCTGGGTGCTACACATAGTTTTTGTCTTGTAAAGTGGCTTGTATGAAAGGTGCCACTTTCAAAACTTTGCATATATGTTTTTTTTTTTCATATGGGATATGGTATTAGAATACTCTACTATACAGATAGACTACAATAACATTTCATTCATTCACCACTTAGACAACGCACAAGCTAGTTCACAATGTGTTGTGTTGCGACGTGTTTTCAATTTGGAATTTCTCCAAAAGAGAGTTAATGTGGAAGAAATTCCAGAATTAACACGTTCAGAGAATAAATGAGAGGTTTGTAAACCTAGACCTAGGTTTACAAACGGTCACAACCGTTTATAGGTTGGGAACCCCAGAGACCGTTTTACAAACGATCAACCTTTTTCCCATGGTTTGTGAAACCGTTGCGACCTTTTTTCATCAGTCAAACCCAAACCTAACCCCTAACCCTTAACCTCAGTAAAGCCTAAACCTAGCCTAAACCCCTGACCATTTTTAAACTTTACAGCCCTTTTCCCAAACGGTCGCGACCGTTTTAGGAATGTTGCGACCGATTTAGATAACAAGTTCGCGCAGGTGGAAAAAGGTTGCGACCTCGGTTGGGGTTGCAAGACGATTTTGCCCCTCCTGGAGAAAAGTGATACAAATGCATTCACAAGTAATGCTGTAGTGTATACAGTAAGTGAACAGGAAACAGTCTGCTACCTATGCATGCATGTACACAATCCAGTATATGATGTTGAACAAGAGGTAAGCAACGGGAAATGCAATCCGGGAATAAGAGTCTATCATGTAGCTGTTGCTCATTATGAACTGGAGGTTTCGTTTCAAGGGGCGTTTGCGACGCAGCCTGGTGCCCTCAGATTCCCCGGGGACAGAGTTCTGGGACTGAGCAGTCCTTTCTGTGTTGGGGATGCTGGCCACTTCCGGAAAGTCAATGTCAGTGTCATGGAAACAGCCATCGTATGCCATAGCCTGGGTGGCATTGTAGTTGGCAGGGATCTGGAATGGCAAGAGAGGAGACTGGATGTTACAGTAAAATGGTTTGGTCAAACATTAGTTAATTATTTTGTGTGTGTGTGTGTGTGTGTGTGTGTGTGTGTGTGTGTGTGTGTGTGTGTGTGTGTGTGTGTGTGTGTGTGTGTGTGTGTGTGTGTGTGTGTGTGTGTGTGTGTGTGAGAGAGAGGGAGAGAGAGAGAGAGAGATATCTTCCAACTAAACAATGGCATACTGTCATGGTGATTTGCATATGAAAAATGCAAGGAACTATATGCAAATTAACAATAAGGTCAGCACACCCACAAAATACTCTTGGTACTTAGGGGTAGGCTGAGGTATGGGGGAGGTAGGGCAAGGGAAAGTGGAGAATTGGAAAACATTGAACAGTGAACATGAAAAAAATGAAAATGTTAAAGTAAACATGCCCAGGATGGACCCATTCCAAGTATTTCAATCCCTTTTTTACTTATATATTCTTCAATATATATAAGTAAAAATAAATAATAATAGCAGGTGTACAAGCTTGTAAAGTAAGCACACCAATGTGTGAACTGAGTGGTGCTGTGTGTATGTGTAATGTGTGTAGCTGTTAAAAGTTAGCTTTTATAAATAAGTATTAAGTACATCATTTAATTTTATCGTTTTTTCATCAAGTTCATGTTTTTCTCTATTCTGTTTCAACCTTAAACTTTACAAGCTGCAGTCTGCTCTGTTGATTGAGCAGCAAGGGTGTTTTGGAGCAGTGTTAATTAGTAGAGCGAGTTCATTCTGACCAGAATGCTTCAGGGTGCAACAGCTAAAGTGAGAGTGCATTGCTGCTGCCATTAAAATACTTGAGTCAAGCTATCAGTTAAAGTCAAGATACTGATGCAGAGAAGTCGCCCCCCCAACCAAAGTGGATGCGGCCAATGAGGTATATTCAGTTGCTATTGTGTATTTGTTTTTTGTGTTTCATTCACGATTATTGTTTTACATGGGAATTCAGTACTGGAAACATACCGGTATTGTTGTCTTTGTTTTATTCTTTATTCAGTTCTCACAGCGTTATCTGATTTTGCATGTGGCAATAAGTGATGGTATCTATCTACCAGAGGGGGCTACACTGTGTATTGATGAAACAGCGCCCCCTGTTGGTATCCTAAACATAGGTTAGGACAAAAGCCATGCCTTGCAAAAAGTAGTGCTGTGTGTGCACTCTGGACATAGGGACATAGGGATGGACATAACAAAGCTGGACCTTGGAGTGGTTGCACCACTCAAATTCTACTTCTACTACTACTAATTAAAATAAAAATGTAATAACAAATAATCAAGTAAATACATGCAACACAATGACCTTTGCATTCTTGAGCCTCTTCATCTCCTCCACAGTGGTGAAGTAGTTGACGGCAGCATACTCAATGACGGACAGGAAGACGAAGAGGAAGCTGGCCCACAGGTAGATGTCCACGGCCTTGATGTAAGACACCTGCGGCATGGAGGCTGAGACGCCCGTGATGATGGTGGACATGGTCAGGACCGTGGTGATGCCTGCAGACACAAACACAATGGTCAGTACATATTTTGCCGAGTTTAAAACTACAGCTAAAGGTGTTTGCCAACCACCTTTTTTGCTGAAGAAAATGAACTAAAAACTAAGCCATGATGACTAAAACTAAATATACTGTCGATTTTTATCAACAAATAACTAGACAAAAATGTTAGGGAGGATTTAGTCGAGGAGATCCAGTAGAACTAAACGACAATTCATTTTATGTTTGGGTGTTGAAAATAATCAATACAAGTTCACAATACGGTCACAGACAGACAAGTCCCTTTCCCCCCTTTTAAACAAAATATCCTCACCTCTCAATATTTTCAAAATTATTTCATTTAAACTAAACGTGGATCACGGTACCCAAAGAGACGCGGGCAGGCACGGCCCTCCTGTCAATCCAGAAGGACACCCACGACAGCATCACCATCAGCATGGTAGGAAAATAGGTCTGCAGCATGAAGAAGAAGATATGCCGCCTGAGAATGAAGTTTATGTAGAGGCGATTATACCATCCTGAAAGAGAGAGATGAAAATACAGTATGTGTGTCTGCACATACAGACATAGTAGGAAGAACAGAACACACATGTTATAGATGGAGCGATACAGTGTAAAGTCAAAGTGAGTGAGGAAATCAAATTCAATGCGGAGACACTTGGACGTTTATATGGGAGGAATATTTTGTGGGTCCTGAGAACTAGGCTACTGTTAGAATCGGTCTCAAGACCTTAATGACTTAATCTGTTTTAGGCCGGTTTTACACTGGCAGTCAAATCTAGCCTGAATCAGATCTGTGTCACTTCAAGATAGAAATCTGATTGGTCTAATAGGTCACACGATTCATTTAAACGAATCAGATTCCAGGCAATGTGTCTCAGATCTGATTCAGGCTGGATTTGGCTGGCAGTGTAGATCAGTATACGTTGTAGTATAGTATGCATGAAATATGCGGGATGGTTGTATTGTTACAGTATTCTTGTAGGCTAGTTGTTTCACTGTTTTGCATCCTTTTGTTGTTATTGTGTAGCACACTCAATAATTACTTTATAAAGATCGCTCAGTTTGCAACAGTAGAAAACCCACATACTGTAGTCAAGTATGAATTGTCAAAGTCTGAGAACCACTGCTGTGCATACGTACCAGTGCTGCTGTAGAAGGCGAGCCCAAAAGAAGGGTGGAATTCTTCGACAAAAAACTGAGACAGCACAATCTCGTCTGTCCTCAACGAGTCGTTGCCGTTCTTCCAGTAGAGCATGAGATCGTTCTCATTGTACGCATCTTCAGGAGAGGAGACAAGAGGTCAGACAGTATGTGAAGGGAGAATAGATCTTCAGGAGAGGAGAGAGGGCAGTATGTGAATGGACTGGACATCTTCAGGAGAGGAGAGGAGGGTATGTGAATGGACAGATCTTCAGGAGAGGCCAGTAGGTGAATGGACGGCACATCTTTAGGAGTCAAACTAAAGCATGCATGATGCCACATGATCAGGCGCTGCGCTGTATGTCACTGCCGTTCATAGGTTTGCCATTTCATAGGTTCAACATTATTGTCTGGTTATGGTCAATTATTAAATAGTTTTCCTTAAAAGTAATCCAAAAGTAACAGAGTGATCTGTTACTTCATTTTTTTGGGTAATCCAGATTATGTTAATGATTTACATTTTTGAGCAAGTAACTTTTAACTGTAAGAGGCTACGCTTTAAAAGTAACCAATGCTGCCTATATGTGCTATGCTCCTGGACTACAGGAGTCTATTTTTTCAGCGCTATTGCTACTTCAGTATAGGCTACTACGTTACACTGCTTCTACTCTAATCTCAAGGAAATATTGGTTATTTGCCAGCTTTATTTGTGTAATTATTATAATCCTAATAATATGATGACATCATCTGTGAGCACTTTTATTTGCAAGTGACCCTTTTATTTTATTTTTTTTACTTAAAGGGTCGATAAAGTATTTTAGTTCTAGGGACCTGTTAAATCCAGGTTGACTACTAGCATTAGCAAGAGCCCTGTGGGTGAGAGCATGCTTCAGACATTCAGGTTATTCAGAGAGATAAAACAATTATTGATAGAGTGCTGATAAAATTAAGTGCTACTGAAACAGTGTGCAATCAATTACCTATTGTTCAGAATTGATAGTTAAAACACTGCACAATGGGAAATCTTTGGCTGCTTTTACCACTTAAACTCTATACCTAGGCTATATATACTTTAAGTATCTACTGAAGTAGACCTTAGGATTGTCCCCTCATATTTTCCCTCTATACACCACTGTGACACACTGAGTTGGTAGACTGGCTATTTTCACCTGATATCACACTGTGCTGACATGATGCTGACTATTATACAGACATGATACAGTCCAGCATACAGAGATGACAACAATATGACCATGATATGGCATGATACTAGTGACGAGGAATGGATACAGACATGCCTGATACTGCAATGATCATGATACTGATCACGATACTGACTTGACTGACAAGTTTTCACTTAATGTTGACATAAATGACAAGACATGCAGCTAGTAGACCATGATACTCACAACTCTCCAGTTCCAAAGAGCAGTTCTGTGTATCTAGAGGGAAACTGCTGAAGTCCATTGAACAAAGCGCAGTCACAGTGATCCTACAACACAGCTCAAAATTAAATAAATACACAGAGAAAATGTTTTTACCAATTATCCAGCACTGGTAATTGGCATCTGCCCTGGCAATACATATCCACATTATTATTATGGCTACACAATGATTTACAAAACATAGTAACGCTAAAAAAAGTATTAAAGCTGCAATATTTAACTTTATCTGTCTTGGTCTTGGTCTAGGTACAGACAGTCATTGTCGTCCAGCTTCAAGTAGCTGTAGTCTACTGTGAATTATAGTAGACTGTATACACCATACAGAGTACAGTTATGCACAGTGCAGAATATAATGGGGAAGAGAATTATTTAGGAAGGTCCAAAGTATAATTTTCAACCTGCATAGGATTTTGTGTATGTCATTATAAGTAAAAATGACTTTCAAAATTCAAAGGTGTCTTCCAAAATAGCAAAACTTTTCATCAATGTGAAAAGGGTGTGGTTATATTTGTCCACCTCATAGTAGGAAAGTGTGTCATGTAAATTGTACGGTTTGTTCATGATGAGATGCTTTTTTTTTCAGGCAAATCCTGCTTTGAACAAAAAACATATTATATTATAGACAATTTGAATATGGAATATGGAATGTGAAATATCGGACAGATCCATCTCCATCATATGACTGTAGAGATAGTGTGTACGGTTGGCCTCTTGGTGGTGCTATAAAAGGCAGATGTGGCAAAATACAGGTCAAGGTTTGTCATTGTCCTTCAGTGAGTGTGCATTTCATGCAGAGCAGTGCAGTTCTACGTAAAATGTGAAAAGCTGCCTCCTGGTGGCACTATAACAGGACATTCTGGGAAATTTGTGGCAGAGGTTCATCGTTGTTGTGTGCAAAGTTTGGCATTGATCGTGCTGGTGATAGCTGGTAACACACACACACACACACACACACACACACACACACACACACACACACACACACACACACGCACACACACACACACACACACACACACACACACACACACACACACACACACACACACACACACACACACACACAGGGACACACGCAAAACATCCATGCCCTCGGCCTGGTAGAGATAAAAAACAGTTATGTCACCACAGTGGTTCTCATAGAAGACACAATGGGTCGTGTCATACCTGACGCTGTAGAGTATATTGCCATCCGGAAAGACCCTCAGCATGATGTTCTCAACGGTGGTATCATGAATGAAGGAACGCTTGGAGTGAACGAAGAACACATCGGGAACCCAAATCTTCTTTACAAGCCGGGCATCAAATGTGCGACTCTTGTTATTGCTGGAGGGGAAAGCCAGGCGGTCATCCTGCCAGTAATGTCTCAGGTACAGAGTCATGGTGAAATCCTGAACGGAAGAAAATAAAGCTCACACTTGTGTGAAGAAAGAGGAGCTCTGATCGCCATGCATCACCAAACGCCGTCATGCACCATGCTCAACGAAATCAAATCATCTAAACTTTGGTACAGACATGAACACAAAGCCTGGCATAGGAGGGGCATCGGAGGTGACAGTCATGCAGTGGTGGACACCAACTTTAAAAGTTCATAGACTGGCTGTCCTGTTTTGGGGGCCACTGATTATTCTTTATCCAAACATTACAAGTCCATTAGCCTCGACACCCAGACTTTAATTTTCATCCGCTTTTCGCGAAAACGGACAGCCTAGACTAATTTGTTAATACGCACAATGGCCTAGAGGGGGAAGTCCCAAGTTGCTCAGTCGCGCTTTGAAGCACCCGGAAGACTGCCGGAAGTAGGGTTTCCTTCCCCATAGAATAACATTGTGGGCTACTTCCGCCCAAGAAATTTTGATGGTCACATGTGTGCCGCCATGACACCTGTGACGTCATGAAGTCCATTCACTTCCATTATAGGGCTGCACTTCTACTTTTCGCCATTGGGCCCGCAGCTTGAACACTGGACTGGAGAGCTTTTCTGGGGATGTGGGTGTAGCACAGCAGTCGACCGGTGGGACGACACGTTGGTGAGATCAAATCAGTTCTTGCTCTTCTGTCGTCGAAATCTCACGGCACCCGGCCCGCCCCAGGCCAATGGTCTTTTAGCCCCAGGCTAAAAGACCATAGATTGGCTCCAACATGATGTAATAGTCTGAAGCCCAATTTATACTTGTCATTATGTACATTCTGCAGGAGTGACACTGTCCTACACGGTTGACCCTGGGACACCTTGTGTTGACAAACAGACTGTGGATATACTGCAAGAGGAGCCCACCGGCAACACTCACCATGTTTACTTCAGAAATGCTGTCGATACTCTCCACCTGGACATCTATGCCCACAGGAATTGCCTGCCCTACAGGAGATAAAATGTCACATGTCAAACTGGTTCCGAGTCAGGCCTAAAGGCAAACATAGATGAGCACATTTTTAAAAGATTCAACAAATAAAAATTCAAATTAAGTGTTTCCTGGTTCTGTTGAAGTCATACAAAAACCTGATTGTCTCTTTGGGCTGGCCTAACTGTCGTGTGAGGAGATTCCGGAAGGAATCTGACGTCAGAGACGAAAATCTAAAATATCTAAAACCACAGATTACACACAAGGAAGCGAACGCGTGGGAGTGTGTGACACACAGACAGCACTTGGTGTAAACATAGTAAGATACTTCCCGTCATCAAGTATTTCCTGAAAAAAGGGAATCCTAGCCTGGGTGTCAGCCTGACTCACTTGAAAATGTCACTTTTTTCCATTTCAGATCTTATCGGCCACGACGTCTGGTGCCGGGGTCACACCCTTTTTTTCCACAAAAAAACACTACTAAACCTATCCCTTAGCCCTAAACATAGCAAAACCTATGCCTAAACCTAACCTTAACCCCTGACCGATAGGATACCTGCCGCAACGGATAGGACACCTGCCACGACCGATAAGATACCTGCAGCAGATATAGAAAAAAAATCTCTGAAAATCTTTGTCTCTATCTAAAACTACAGATTACACACAGGGAAGCAGGAAGCAAACGCAGGGGAGTGTGTGACGCACAAACAGACATTTCCGCCTGGCTTACATAGTAAGAGTTCACTACGTTCGCAAACACTGACAACATTGGATTCATTTAAAAAGGTCACATAGTTTTTTAGTAGGTTACAGCACTTGGGTAAACATAGTAAGATACTTTCCATCATCAAGTATTTCCTGAAAGAAGAGGATTCCTAGCCTGGATGTCAGTTTGAATCGCTCCGTTCCGCATATCTGAAAATGTCACTTTCGCATTTCAGGCAGCCAGGCTAGGGGATTCCCCATTCATCCTCCATGCGAGAGGTGACTGGGTTCATCCATACTGTATCTATAGACCTGCGCAGTGATGTCACCGCCCCTGTTCCAGAAATGCATTCCCCATTCATTTTTCTCATAGACTTTTCGATAATAATTTATATAAAGACAATTACGCCGTGGACAAAGCCAACTCGAGTCGTGGCGAATCATGATGACACACACAAACTTTTGGGACAATCAAATCATTTCTAAGATGAAAAACGAAACAAAAAGTCTTGTATCATGCCGTTTTCTACTTCTTCCTATAATTATATATTATATGACGATATTGTGTTTGTTGTCATGATTTGTCACGACCCAAGTTGGCTTTGGCCACGGTGCAATCGTATTTGTATTAACCATTTTCGAAGTCTATGAGGAAAATGAATGAGGAATCCACTCGTGGAACAGGGCTGGTGACGTCACTGCGCAGGTCTATAGGTGTGCATAAACCTGTTTATTAGCACAGCTGTGAGTGTGACATATTGTACAGTTTACATGAATATAGCTGCACATGGCTATAGGCTAGGGTATTTTGCTAACACAACCTAATCTCGTGTAGCCAGACAACTACTCCACAATCTCTGGATGTTAAGTATAGAATAGGACTAGGATCGTGAGGGGTAGTTTTATTGCAATAGTTGCGTGTTCATGAGAAGACTTCCGTTGTCCCAGACTGTATGATGAAGCATTTAGAAAAGGTAAGGTCTAGTAACGCAACACTAGGTTGGCAGAGGAAGTGTAGCATCCAGAATTCCAGATAGTTGGCACTGCGTGGAAAAAATAGGTTGCAAAATCAAGGGATTAAATGAGATTCCGTTGCCTGTACGACTGTACAGTGCTTTCCATTTGAGGACCATTATGTTCCCCATATCAGGCAGTGATGCAACCAGTGTGTGCCTCATGTAGGCCTATGCTGACTCATTCCCATCGGTGATCAGCGAGTGACCAGTAAGTTGGAGCTGTGTGGTGTAGTGTACATGGAGTATAGTAGAGGAGGAGGATGTGAATTGTTTAATAATGCCTACTGTTCCTCATACAGTACAATCTGTGATTAAGAGGAATGGCAGGGGAACTGTTGGGCCTTGCATGCCAATTCTTACATATATTGTGGTTGCCCTGATCGCTATAATAAATTGACAGGCCTGGCCTAGGCACAATCAACAGTCAGTGTTTCCCAATGAACAAATTCACCAATACCGCAAGGACAGCAAAGACGAAGCAAATGTCACTACGGGGATTGCAAAAAGGGCTTTGTGTCAGTGGTGGAAGCCGTGACCCTGCCTGTGGTCACTGCTGTTGGGAAGCTGGCATCAGCTTACTGTTCTGTTGTGATGGTTGTGTTCTTTTCCATTGACATGGGATCATGACATCACTTTATCAGCCAGGGCTGTAATCCCTCCTCTCATCTCCATATGTCTACTCTCTCACTCCAGGGCAGCCGGATTCAGTATGTCTTTGCTTTGCAGAGTCATTTTCTGTTTGTATTGCAGCAGCTGCCACCTGCCACTGTGTGAGGGGTCTAACTCACTGGTTCCTATGACCTGGGTCTTGGATCAGAGAGAGGGAGGGGGCTCTTGATGTCTTGTCTGTCTGGAGGTGGATCAAAGCTAAATTTGATAGTGAGATTGTGATAATCGCAATGTTCCAGTGTCCAAGTGTTGAGCAAGTTTATTAGATCCATGTCAAATAATACATGGTTGTTTGCAATCTCGAACCAATTACACCATGTTAAACAATGTTGGGGCATATGTAACATTATAATAACACCAATGTAGCAAAGCTGGACAACAATATAATTTTGACTCATTTTTAACTCCACAATTAAACTCCAATTAAAGTGGACCAAATTTGTAAGAAATGCATTTCCTGTCTGAGTATTGACAGAAAATTAGACATAACATACAGGGTGATAAAAAAACAAGGTAATATACTGTGTTGGTTAAAATATGGTTGAATATTTTACCATAGTTGAATGGTCATTAATTTTCCGTTGACAAGGTTTGCTCATAGGGGGAGCTGTGGGGAAAAAGCATGTTACAATAGTTCCAGGAAGTGAGGTACCGGTACTAACAATTATACAACTGAGGTACTAACAATTATACAAGTACAGGCAGTGAGGTGGTTCATTCAGGAGTTCCATGTTGGGCATCAAAAATAGTGTTAGTGTTCAAATGCAAATGGTGTCCTGATACCCTGTGATGCCGTATATTGTTGTTGCTTTCCTCCGTAGAGCCCAGATATGCCAGAATATTCATCTGGACTCTACAGAGGAAAACAACAACAATGGCGACCAGGACTGCATCAGTGGATATCAGGACACCATTTGATGACCCCTATGGAAAAAAGCAATAGTAGCGAGTAGCTAATAAGCTCCCATTGTAGTAGCTGTGGGGGCAACTCAGAGGGTCCCTGGAATTGAAATAAAGGGACGTCTGTGAAAAAGAATTCACTGCATAGTAGCCTATGTGGTATGTTACTATGGAGACAGGAGTTGATGAGGAGGCACGTGTTTTGGTCTGGAAGCCTCATTTAAGGCCAGTACTGAACCAGAATCAGAAAATGTTAAATCAGAGTAGTGGGAGCGGATATCTGAAGAAGAAAAGTTTGGTCAAGGAACATTTTGAAGGGTTTATTTCTGAATCTATTCTGAGCTTTTGGACAAAGTGGAACTTGCTGTGGCATACCTAGCTCCTGGCTTGAAGGTTGGGTGAGTAATGCATTGCCTTTATATTTGACTGGATTACTGGATGTTTGGAAAATAGATGACGTTTTGGTTTGATTACTTTTTGATTATTTTAGGGTAAATACACTCATTGGAAAATTTTAAAGGAACTTTCCATTGCGGGGAGTTTTGCAAATCATTATTTGAGCATGGCGTTTTATAAATCTATTGATTGTTCTATTGAATTTAATTATTATTTTTGTTTGATCAAGTTTAAGACAGATACAAAGTTGCAAGTTAACTTAAAAAACAACAGTTTTGTGTTTTCCTTTTGGTCTGCAATACAGTTGACAGGCTATACAGAATTGCTGATGTAGGTAATACAATTCGACTCAACACTTGGCACTGCACCCTGTGTGGTGGTATTAAACGTGTGTCAAAGTTGGTGAGGCTCATAGTGTCACAAGCCATGTCCAAATATAGAGATGTGGCGTGGGTGACAGATGGATGGACTGACTGATGGGAAATGCACGTTTTTATAGTACGGTAATTCCTGCAGTCGCAATTCTGATTATTATTTTAAGATCTTGGCATGTTATGTAAAAATATTTAGAATGTGGTCGGTTCACTTAATGTAGGTTACAGTGTCATATTTTGTCTCATCCTGGTCCCAAAATTAAAAAACCCTCACTGACCCAGATGTCTGTAATGTTAGACAGTGACTGCAGCAGATTTTAATACAGTAATCTGGATTGCGCTCCACGTTGTCTGAAAAAGGGAAACAGATATTAAATAACGACTGTACTACTTTTCTGCTATCGTCATCAGGGTTGTATGCCGTATCGTTGTGTGCCACTAAAATAGAATGACCAAATTTTGACACTCAAACTGAGTTTAGAGCCTCACTTTTATTTATCAATGAAAGCATTCCTTATTTTTTATAGCTGCGTTCTCTCTCCAGTAGCGCTGCATGGATCTACACAGACTCGAAAGTAGGCAGAGAACACTTTTTTGCCTCTTATATAGTTTTAACCGGACCTTTGTGCTTTAGCCAAGCTGTACCCCCCCACCCCCACCCTTGCATGAAATTGATTGTTGCATATGATGTTTTTGCTTTTTAATTCATATTTCATGCCATGCTTTTAAACCCTGTAAGCACTCTGAGATTTGTGAGGATGTACTGTATATCGTGGCACTTTGGCATGGGAGCCAGAACAGGTCAGCTCCATGTATGGAGATCTAATGCTATTGGCTAGCAGTGGCAGTGCCTTCAATGTACAGGGTTTGATGAGGGCTCGGGTAGGGCTGGGCCTTCATTTTTGGGCCTATTGAGAACTCAAGTTTTTAGCAAAATGTTACACAAGCATACAGTAGTAGTTCTTCCACCTCCAGCCTCATGCAGATTGACCGTTTTCAAGATATATAGAGACTTTGAGCGGAAGAATATCTGTCGTCCGTCATATGATGGGACCGACGGCTAGGTTGAGGTGTCAACCATGTGGGGGGTAGGGTTGGGGTTAGGCATCGGCTGGTTTGCACTCAGGAACACACCTATAGCAAACTACAATGTATATAAAGGCAGGCTGTATGGTTAGAGGAGCCTTACCTCCAAAACCCGGTCGCATGGCAAAGTCATGGTCGTCAATGCGCAACAGCTGCTCCGATTTGATTAGCAGGGATTTGGTGCTGTCTTGCTTCTTCATCCGGAGGTCCACTTGACTGAGAGACACACACATGACAGTAAATAGACAGCAATAGACACATGTGTTTGTACGGACTGAGAGACAAAGGTTGAGGTTGTATTGAGAGGCACACAATGGCAGTAAACATTAAATGGACATAATGTAGGTTGTACTGACTACTGACAGCCACAGATGACAGTAAACAGACAGATTTGTCACAACCCGAGTTGGCTTTGTCCGCGTTGTAATCTTCGTCTTTATATAAATTATTTTCGAAAAGTCTATGAGAAAAATTAATGGGGAAAACACTTCTGGAACCGGGGCGGTGACGTCACTGCGCAGGTCTATTGTCTTCTGGCCAAACTGACATGCATTTCCTTTTGTCTACGGTACAGTATATATTGCATATATACTTACCTTATTGACCTGAATATAAGACGTTTTTCACCCAAGGGAAATATCCTAAAAAGTGGGGTCATATTATATTCTGGGACTATATGACATCCAATTTTATTTTATGTTCATTTCACAAATTAGTCTTAGAAAATGTTGGTCATCTTATATTCGGGACAATACGCTATCACAATTTCATTAACAAACAAAACAACAACAACACAAAACTATGTTATCCCCCATGGAATCTCTATTTTGGGCACGTTTTAAAATGATTTCAACTCAACAAATACTCAAAAATATCACAATAAGTGCTATTTTACAAGCTCACAATATACAAGTATATTGCGATTTTGTAGAATGAATGTTGTTGATATTTGTTGCACGATGTAGGGCCTGTCAGGAACATATACAGTAGGTACTATAGATTCACATGCATGTTACTGCACACATGCATGCAGCCATGAACACATTACATTATTAACACGGGCATAGACACTCACACACTAAGACACACACACAAGCACAATCAACGTACTCGTGTGGACATCTGTTCCAGTGTTGGGTGACGTTTCCTCTGATTAAAATATATAAAGTCAGCGTGGTGAGCAAATGTGAGTCGTTGACTTACAATCTATCTGTGCATCAGTGCTTAACAGATTCACAGATGTTTCATAGGCTGTCAATGCTATCATACCATCGCTACCATCACCCAGTCAAATCCCCATGTGTTAATTCTGAGGGTTTTACGCGCATAGCTCATTTACTGTTGGATGTAGATCATTGTTTAATGCTAGTATTTCATTTAAATCTATCATCTGTCCTCGTGTTTTGCAACAAATGAAATCCCCAATGGGCTCATTCATGCACTGACATGACATTTAACCTATACAACGGTATTGCTGACAATTCCCCTGTGAGTCAATTTAGGATACAACTGTCACAAGCTGATCAAAGGCAGAGGCAACCATTAACAAATTATTTTTTGTGTGGGATGTACATCACAGTATATGTATATGGTCGGGGGTTGGGCATTTATAAAGCAGCCCACCAGCTCCCATCACTGAGCCGGATGTTTTACCATACACGTCTACAGCGTAAGCCGTTCCTAAAAGCTGTTCCCCCTGATGACGTCCCCCTTGTCCCGCATGATCCTGTCACCTGACGTCACCTTCATCACCCGTCAACCCATAATGACAGGTAGAAAGCCTCCATGGTTATTAAACAGAAAGGGACACAAAATTAGGCAAAGTAAAAGGGGAGAAAAGGTTCCACATGGGCCAAGTGGTCTGGGGACATGATGCCACATAAATTAATATAGCTCTGGCCTGACAGCACGTTGCGTGTTCGTGCCCCGTTCACCTTTTCTGCCCTCTCACCTTCCCACTTTCTGTCTGTCTTCACTAATAACTAGGCCTATTAGAAAAGGCAAAAGGCCAAAAACAAATCTTTAAAAAGAAGAAAAGAAAAAGGTTGCACATTTAAAACGAATACACATGAAGCGTTGCCTACACAGGACAGAAGTGCAATGTCCAATGTTTGTGTCTGCAATTACAGGTGTGTTACCCTACTCTACACATTTTAACAAAAGAAATGTATCACATTTTACAAAAGATGTTTTCTCAAAAGTCTCATCTGAGCACTAGATTAAACATACAGTGAAGTCCATAAGGGGCTTGATTTCATATACTTGGTCGCACGGGAAATAGCAGATCGATTCTCACCTTTCGCGTTTCTGCTTGCCGCCGTCTCCAACGTACAGGTCGTACATGTCCGTGTATTTCCTCTTGTTTGGGAAGTGGCTGCTGTTGAGCTGGGTCACAGGCCACAGCCAGGCCCAGCACATCAGTCTGAGGGCCAGGAGGGCCAAGTTCATGGTCAAACCTGCTTCCCAGGAGCCAAGAGAGCTACCAAAGAAGGGGGGCCTTCACCCCACCGGGCTCAGCGGGTCTCACCCAGGGTTAGGCAAACCTCCTCCGGGTTGTCCAGGGAATGTCCACGGCTGTCCCTGCCGTCTTCCATGTCGCAGTGGACTTCAGTCGTGACACACGGCCATTAGTTCTGTGTTATCCCACCGGTGTCGTACACTACAACATGTTGGATAATGTTGTGGAGACCCTGCAGTGCTTGGGGTTGGCATGCCCATCCCCTTAGATATGTCCGCTGGTCATTGTACCTTCCCCGCCGCCTATGTCGGCTTTATTTCTGTGTGCACCGTGACACAACATTTCTACTCCCCGCTGTCCCCTCCCTCTGTTTGCTTTCGAGCCAAATATCAATTTTATTCCTATAATGACAAAGGAATGCCGTTAATTCCTCCCTAATCTTCTTATCTGTGGTTGGTGAAATCTTTCAGTAACCTACAAACTGGAGGCTGCAGAGGGTGGGGCTGGAGGGGAGGGGGGGCGGCTCGCAGCAGCCCACGGTTTGTTTTCATCACTGGCGTTTCCGTGCAGATAAAAATAAAATGGCCCATAGCCTACTTTTTTGGGAAGTGTGTGTGTGTGGCTATAGTGGTAGCATTTATCCCTCAATTTG
Organism: Benthosema pterotum; assembly: GCA_039105355.1. Lineage (NCBI taxonomy): Eukaryota > Metazoa > Chordata > Actinopteri > Myctophiformes > Myctophidae > Benthosema > Benthosema pterotum. The sequence goes on from CM076975.1 coordinate 16,687,113, forward strand.
CACTGCGACAATAGGAACTAACAAGAGAGCAGCGGAGTGATGGCGTAGGAAACGAGAGTGGTGAGGGTCACAACACATTGTGATGCCAGTCACAGGCTTTGGCGCTCTCAGTGGAAATGTTGCAGGGGTCAGAGATGTGGCTTAAATGGATGGTTTAAATGGGATTCACAGGCAGGAGCTCTTGAATTCACAATAAAACAGGAGCCCTCTAACCTCTGTGGCACGAGCTATTTCAATGTTTCTGTCACTATTCTCTCAGTGGTGTCGCGGGCACGCACCCATTCATACAGTTAGAACTGTCTTCCAAATCAGATTAGGCATGGCTCTGAATCTCTAATATATTTTTAATATTTAGCTGTAAAGGTTATTAATAGACAGACTTTCTGTCTGGCATTATTTTATGCTTAAGTAAAATGCAGACTAATTTTGTATTAATCAGATCGCACTGTGATACAGGTCTCAATGTCACACTTTGCACCCACATGAACATGATCAAAACTGAATTGAAACATTGAAATAAGAATGATGAGTGATCTTTGCCTTGATTTTAATATTAATTATTCGAACTACTGTAGAAAGAGCAAGTCTCTGTCATAAGCATGTCACTGTATTTCCCTCCATTGTGCCTGTGTGGACCATGTAATGACACTGGTTGGATGAGATTGTGTGTGCGCATGTATGAAAAGACAGTAAGACACATGTATTATGACATTACATGACTCGAGTGACAATTCTTCAGAATCTTGGACCAAGAAGCAAGTTTTTATAGGAAGAATTGTATGTGGCTGGGAAAAGACAGTTTGTTTACAACTCACTCCAAAACATACTGTGATGAATATGCAGGGATTGACTTTGTGAGCCTTCTAGTATCATCACCCCCTTGATGTCTTATTACAGTACATTATTTCTTGTCTTAAATGCATTTTTAAAGGGGGTGAAATAATAATAATACAAAAAAATCCCCAATTCCCATTTCCCTTTCCAGATATTATTACTGGGATTATGGTTGTGGTCGTGTTGTAGCGTCCAGTAGAATTTTGTTCCACTTGCCTGTAAACCCATTACAGTTTGTAATACTCCCTAAACCCAGACATGTATTAAAAACCACATTAACACAAAGGTATCATGAACCGGGTACAGTGAAGAATCAATGCACTAACTACAGAATCTAGCCTCAGCACGATTCAAGTAGTGACTTTATGGTCCATTTTAATCTGAGATTAAATGGGACTGAGGGCAGAGATGTCATGCTGACATCTTTAAGAATCCTGCACGTGGGACTTGGGACTAACATGTGATCACAATCGCTTGTGCGCGTGCGTTTGTGTGTGTGTTTGCGCAGATGCACAAAGACAAATCCCAGGTTAATATGACGACACATTGACATCTGTGCTCTCTAGCAGTGGTTTAGGCTGTGATCCCCCAAAATAATCATATCCCCTGCCCTGACATGCACTTGGAATTGTATGAGTTGGGGCATTTAGTTCCACATGCTGTAGCTACAGTAGGACAATGCTTGGACAATGCTTGACTAGTTTTTACAGTTGTTGCAGTAATGCTCTTTTACTTTGCTTTCTTTTTTTGTTGTTATTAATACATTCTACCAGGTATTAATTGGTTATTCCAAAACCACCAGTGTTTTTTTTTTAGTTAAACCCTTATTTTGAAGTTCCAATGGTATATATACTGTAGATGTAGCATAGATGTAAAGACCATGTGACCTAACTTTACATCAGATGTTATTAGACTTGTATGTAAAAGAAAAACTACATCAGTGGTGGGGAATGTGTTAAAAGTCCTTGAATTGCCACTTTGCTGCATCTGTAAGGAAACACCAAAATCATGTGGGGACCCCCCCTGAGTGTTTATACAGTAGGCTAAATTCCTCATCGTAATGCTGAGGTAATTAACAACAAAGGGACACATGTTTCCCCTGTGTTAAGTGTTAGTTTGGCTTTATTGTTTATTTGCAAAGCGGTATATTATGTAATGGTACATTGAAAGATGTTGCTGAATTGATAGATCATATAATATTCAATTACAAATATTCAGAAATACTCCATTACAAACCTGTCAGCGTGTGTGTGTGTGTGTGTGTGTGTGTGTGTGTTAAAAGATGGTGTCGACCATGTTATAGTACATGTGTTTTTATGTAAGTTAATGGAAGGGCCAAGTGGGAGGTTGGTTAAACTTTCACTCGCCTGGTTAATTAGTCTGTGTGTGTTTCAGGGCCAGGAAGGATTGGAAATGGAATCTGTCTCACCTCACACAACACCACCCCCCCTAACACCCCCACCCCCTCCACACACACACACACACACACACACACACACACACACACACACACACACACACACACACACACACACACACACACACAAATGCATGCACACACTACTATACTTGTTTGAACTCAAACATTGACTGTGATTATATGAATGGCATTATCGCCATTTTTAACGCTATAGTCGAAAAAAGCAAATAGCTTCAAAACTGTCTATTTTAGTAATTTTATTTTAGATGGACATGAACAACTAACAATAGCCTAACTCATGAACAAAACCATTAAACTATAACCGCTAAAAGCCTACTACTAGACCTCAATCCAAACTTGAATATTTTCCTAATTCTAAACCAAGTTTTTTTTTTTCTTAACCATAAAACAACATTATTTCTTGTGAGAACCAGAACTTGTGGGCACGTTTGGCTCTCACAAGTATAGTAACACCGGTCCATGTGCACGCACACACGTGCGCTCGCGCACACCCACACATTTACACAGTTGACTGCACGCCAGTGTGCATTAACACATGCATGCCAGTGTGTCCCACCATGTATTGCTGGGGTTAACACAGCAGCAGACTGTTGGAAATGGCATATGGACCAGTGCTAACGCTTCTCATCTTCCTTTGGATACTGTCACTGACCCTGGCAAAAGGTACTGTAAGACTGGAACACATTCTCTTAATTAAATTCACAAATTGTCTTATTGATGTCTTTGGGGCAGTGGTTTTCAACCTTTTTGATACCAGCGCCCACTATTTATTCTAAATTTGAGCCACAGACCACCATTTTATGACATTTTAGCCTCACAGGCCTAAATGATTTATTTTGCTTTTGTCCACAATTCCAGGCTGGATTTGGGAAACAAAATAATAGTTAAAAATGACCATTCCTGTGTGTAGACTTGTGCTAATTAGATGATGAACTCTTGAGAGTGTAAAATGAAACCAAATGGACCCACAAGGGTCCATTTGCCTCAAGAGTTACATCTGGTTAACTTTCCATCATTTAGCTGGGGATCACCTGAAACTCTCTCAAGGACCGCTGGTGGTCCCCGGACCACTTGTTGAAAACCACTGGTTTAGGGACTTTATAGACGTCGCCTGATGTCTTGTCTGTGATGTAATTCTCGTGTTTGCTCGTGTGTCAATTATCCTTTCTTAACCTAAGGTAATTTATTGATATTAAATTGTTCCAGACTGGATGCACAATGTATCTGCTTCCATAAAACTGTACTGAACTGTCCTTTATAAAAAAAATTGAGCAGCCCCAGATGGTCTCGATTTTAGATGCACATGGAAAGATGCTCAAGCCATAATGTGAGAAAAAACAAAAGAAGTTAATTAAAGTTAATGCCAGACGGTCAGCAAGAACAGTCTAGAGAGGGATGCAGTAGGGTTTCAGTGCCAAAACACGTTAAATTTGATTGAATTTGATCTGGAAGCGAGTTCCAGAGCTTAGGGGCTTGGATGGTGAAAGCCTGATCACCTTTTGTAACATATTTAGCCTTACGAATCTTTAGGAGCCCAGCTGACCTCAGGCTGCATGGAGGGTCATGAGAACGCAGGAGCTGTGTGATGTAATGAGGGGCAAGACCTCTTTCTTTATATTAAAGGGGAACTCCACCCATTTTCACTATTTTACTATGTCATTGATGTACCTTAGAGGTGTTGGGTATACATGATATAAAAAAGTTCCCCCGTAGTGTGTTCCCAAGAAATGGAGGTCTGAAGAAAGCCACTAACATGGTGAAACATCTTGATGACATCATCAAGATGTATTTTCACCATGTTATTGGATTTCTTTAGATCCTTCTTTTTTCTGAGAGCGTACAAATGGAACCAAATGAACCCTAACGGGTTCATTTGGTTGCATTTGTACGCTCTCAGAAAAAATGTTGAAAATGGGTGGAATTCCCCTGTAACCAATCCAAACTGGGAGCAAAGGCTAAGTAACTTCAACAATGAAAGACAAGGATTTTCAACTGATTTTCAACAATTATGGCAAAAGATAGAAAACGTGAAATCGACGAATTGATGAGTATGAAGATGTGATTGTGAATAGGTGTAGGCGTAAGTGACTCATTCATTAAGTACTTTCCATGGAATCAAGTGATTTATTGTTTTTGCCGACACTACACATTGAAGCTGCACAGGAGCATCATTTTCATCCGCCACACTGGAAAGGTGCTTGCTTGTGGCATTTTCTGACACAAAGGTGTGTCTGCGCTCTGTGGAATAATAATTCCACACCATTTTTTTCTTTTTAGCCATTCACTGAATTTACTTTCCAGACATCTCTGATTGCCATGGGTGTATGTGAGACAGTTTCTAGGATGATAAGGTTCCCATTCATAGGGCACGAGGGGTCATGGATGGTTTTGATGAGTATGAAGATTATTTGAATCACATGAGCAAGTCACCAGATCTCAACTCAATTGCACCTACAGTATGGAAGCCAGCTAGCACTTGTGTGTTACAGTGAGACAGTGGTGCTCTCGTCTCCACTAAAAACATAAAATGAGGAAAACATCTTTATGTTAGAGTGGTGTCTCATGATTCCATGTCCCTCCAATAGACAGACCTGTTTTATTGTACAGTATATGCCAGGGGGGGCTTGAAGCTGTTCTGGCAGCTTATGTTGGACCAACACCTTACTAAGCCTCCTTATGTTGGCATTTCCTTTCATTTGAGATCCGTCTGTAGATTCACACCTGGCCTCAATTAGGAACGAAACAAGCCAAAACATGAAAAACCCATGTCTGCTCCTTTTTATAATCTTTATGTAACTTGTAAAATAGCTACTGGAGTGAGTTGGATGGTGTTGTACATTTTTTATCATGCTGTTTATGTATCTTATTTATCCTATATATTATTCATATGGTGAACCAGGTTATACTGTACAGACACGCGCACGCACGCATTCACACACAGACAGGGAAATAGTTTTTCACCCTGAAAGGTGAAATATGAAGGATTTCTTAAAAAGCCTACAACACTCTTGACTGATGCCATGATTGGCACACAAGCCACCCAGAATGAGACATCTAAGATCAACTAGTCTCTATATACAGGGGGGGGGGGGGGGGGGGGGGGGGGATGGTATGAGGGCGGCTTCATCGCCCCTTGCCATTTTCATTTAAATTCTTTACTTCTGTGACCCACAAGATTTATCTTGTACAGGACTTATATTAGGCAAGTAAGTATAAATAATAACACCAGTTATTGTTGGAGTTAAACAGGCACACAGCATACATAAAGCTAAATGTCTGACTCAGAGTTTTCTGTTTTCAATGATGAAATGGTGTTGGTTTCGTGCTGCCACATTTGTAGATAGTAGCAGTAGTAGTGTTTCAAATCATTTTACATACACTGTAAGTATTTTAATTGAGAGCCAGCGAAATCCAAAAGCGACCTCGCCCGCGGGCGCCCGGTTTCAAAAGCGGGCGCCCGCTTTCACAAAAACGGGCGCCCGGTTTCACAAAAACGGGCGCCCGTTTCACAAAAACGGGCGCCCGTTTTCAAAAGCGGGCGCCCGTTTTCAAAAGCGGGCGCCCGTTTTCACAAACTAGGCTATGCCTAAACCTAACTCTAACCCTAAACTTAACCTCAGTAAACCTATGCCTAAACCTAACCTAACCCTAACCATAACCTTTTGAAAAGGGCGCCCGTTTGTGAAAACGGGCGCCCTTTTTCACAAAAACGGGCGCCCGCTTTTGAAAACGGGCGCCCGTTTTTGTGAAAGCGGGCGCCCGCTTTTGAAACCGGGCGCCCGCGGGCGAGGTCGCTTTTGGATTTCGCCCCTGCTGTTTTAATTTGAAATACACTTGAGATTTGGGTTGTTTGCATGCCATCATGTTTGGTGGGGCAATCAGGGCATTTAGGGGGGCATTGCCCCATGCCCATGCCTAGTCTGCTTTTGAGAGGATAGTTTTTGGACATTGTTGGGTGACCTTTCATAATTCTTTCTGCCCCCCCCCTTTTTTTTTACAGAAGCCAATGTGACGTGTATCTTTCATGAAGACTGCGTCCTGCCGTGCAGCTTCCACCCTCCAGGCGCTGTGGTCATCCACTGGTACAAGCAGCAGGTCCCGGTCCACAGCTACTACTACAACAAAGACCAGTTTGGACTGCAAAACAAGCATTTCAGCGGAAGGACCTCCTTGTTCAACTCACAGATTTCCACTAATGGAAACGCTTCCCTCCACCTCAGGAGGGTCAAGGTGCAAGATAAGGGCAGGTACAAATGTTACACCAGCACCAGAAAGGGCAACCACGAGACCTTTGTTAACCTGGAAGTGAAAGGTCCGTAAAACCGCTGTTTTGTCTCACTTTGTTTTTGTTTTGTTTCCCAAATGTCTGTGTCTACGCTATGAATGGTCAATGGTCATGTTGTCGATGTTAATTTGTCACCACTACAATCTCTCTCCCTGTCACCACCATAGAGTTGTTCATTTCCGATCATGTGATCGGAAATCGGTGCTGATCACCTAATTTTCAAATGATCGGCGTTGCATTGGGAGCACAAAAACATGATCGGGACATCCCTATTAATAGTTATAAGAGGTGGAAAAGAAAAAGAAGTAGTGGAAATTGTAGATCTATTCAGCAAGCTGCATTGTGAGCTTGTAGATTGGCTATTTTCACTAGGTGGCCATCTTTTTATTATTATTATTATTATTATTATTATTATTATTATTATTCTTTTGTTTTGTTTTTTCAGACTGTTGTTGAATGTTGAATTGTAGATGGAGCTGTGTAACCCTATAGCTACTAGGCCTACTCTTTTAGTTTACATGATGCTTTACTACCAAATCCAAATGGGAGTCCCTTTGGTTCCAGATATCCATAATTCCTCATCCCTGTAGTGTTCTGTGAACATGCATAGTGTACGGTGCACTAATTAAAATGGGAGACGATACTACACCACCCCCTGGTGGTTGCTCCATGAGAAAAGTCTTCAGTCGAATACAAGTGAAGGGGAAAAAAGAAACACATTCCCCTTCCATTTTAAATTGTAATCACATGGAGGTTAGAGGTTCTATTGCAATTAGCTTTGTTGTAGATTAGATTTCCACAGCAGCTATTCATGGGAACATCTGTCCGAGAGGAGATTGTCAGGAATAAACAGCGTAGTTGTTCTGGGACAGTTTCTGTCGACAAAAGATCCAGTTTGATTTCAGTTGATATAGTTTAGTATAGTCATTATATACCAGTGCAACATTAGTAACTTTTTGACAAAACCTCTTCCCTGTTTTGAATGTTTGGGCATGCCAAAATTGGCATGCCCAAACATTCAAGGAAGTTCACATTGCAGTTGCAACACAATGCATTGTAAGCTTGTAGATCTAGATAGTTGGCATCTTTTTCATTAGGTCAAGTCTGATTTGTACATGTTATGAACTAGTATGTCAGCTGTTTTCGGCATGAGGTCCAGACGTACAGTGTGTTATAGATTAAGCATTAATTTGGCCTCACAGGCCTTGCCCACATAATTGTTTTCATGTCTGCATCAATTATCTGTTTAAGAAGACACTGGTGTGCCATGTTTATATTGAGTTATGTTTTTGTTTTTCCTATCTTTTTTTCCAGCTCTTATCCAGTCAGTTCAGATTGAGATGACAGGCAAGACGATCACCTGCTCCTCTCACAACATCTACCCTGTCCCTCAGGTGGCATGGGCCACAGACCCTCCATCGGACCTCGACGCGCTACAGAACGTCACCACCGTCAGGACCCCTGACATCAGGGGGCTTTTCACTGTCAAGAGCACACTGAGGATGCTGGGTAATTCCTCAGACCTCGCCTACTTCTGCTCGTTCGTCTCAGCCGACAAAGCCCAGGTTTGGACTGCCTCCCGGAAAAACCAAGGTGACCGTTGACGGCAAGGCGATTGAAAGACGAAAGGCTTACATTTTCCCGCGGCATTCAAACCCAGGTTTCTCGGAAGACAGTGCCTACTTGACCTGTGGAAATATAGGGCTTATTAGCTTTAGACAGTGCTACTCTGTCAACCAGTACTTGTCCTGCCTGACACCAGGGCTTAGTTTCTTCATGGAATAGCACTGGCAGGAAAGCCACGGCCAACCTCTGATGTGCTACAGTAGCACATCTTTTTGTGTTTTTTTTTTGTAAATTAATGGCCTACTTGCAAGATCATACTACACACAAAAGTACCAGATCCACAAGCTCGAAACGTGGCAGAAAACAAGCTTATAGATCTACTAATGTAATTCCATATATGTATCCACTCGACAGGGACATTATATATTATTAACATTATTAACTAATTTCTACCACATCATCAAACCTTTTTAAGCAAGGACCCCAACATTAATATATATTTGGCCATTGTGTCCAAATACATATTAATACTTTGAGATGAAAACAATTTTGACCAGGGATCCCTCCGAGCTTGTAGATTGGGATGCTTTCAAATTGCCAATGTATGACATGGTTGAGATGGTTCAAGTCATTTTAATACCATATCAAGTTATTTACACCTTTAGCTGCATAGAGGACCTCCTGGAACCCCCTTGTGATGTGCATTATTATTATTATGATCCCCCACAGAGGACATGACGGAGGAAGAGGGACGTGCGTTCTCCATCCCGTGTGTCGCTCCGCGCAATCTCCACAATTTCTCCCTCACCTGGACTTTCGTCGGCTCCGGTGAGCCGGCTGCCACCACGGTGATCCGCTACGACAGCCGGACCAGACTGACCTTTAACCTCTGGGACGGCCAGGCGGGCCTGGAGGACCAGGACTCCGTGCTGGCGGGGAACGGATCTCTGCTGCTGCGGCAACCAGAGAGCCAGGAGCACACAGGGACATACACCTGCACCTTCTCTGGCCTCCAGAGTAGACACACTGTCCAAACCAAGGTCAACGTCACCATCGCCCCCATTAGTAAGTGCAAGCTTGCTTCATGTTTCCCCATACTAGGGGTTGTATGATGATCACACTATATTCTAGATTTAGATGCCCAATATTACCAGTAATTCAATGGAATTCGATTTGTGGGGCTCGGGGGACAAAACAATACAATATAAAACTGTGGCAGTGTTTGTATGTTGTGTGTGTAAAGGAAACCACCCCAAGAAAACCCCACACGTTATACATGTCAAAAACACCATGTTTCCCAGGGTTTTCCCCCCTATGTTAAGACCTAATCCCCCACTGCCAGGATAATAGTGGAGGTTATAGGGATTAGCCCATATTATGTTTCAGAGCTTTCTTTGTGAGTTTTATTTATCTTTGCCTTAAAAACATACTGCCTCTCTCAACATCTCTCAGCATGGCAGCAAGTGTTTAGTTTCAAGTGTGGAAGGCCCTGACTCCCACCCCCAAAAAGTGTACATCCATGGGGTTAAAAAACAGGCCTGAAATTGTGAGTTTGAGCTCAGTTCCTAAAAAAATAACTTTGTCCCATAACTTGTCCCACACTGACAGGTGTGGCCGATGAAAGAGTGGAGAGGACATGGTGGAGCACAGCAGCATCTGCAACGTTCTTCATGTTCACCCTCGTTGTGGTGCTCTCCCAGTGTCTGAGACTTCGAGGTACGTACAGTAGTGTGAGAGATTAAGGGTTCACAATGTGATGCGAGTAGAACCAGGTCGATATACTATTGGTGTGGCTGATCATTATTTGATGTTTTGGAAGACACATATTGTATATGCCAATTATACTGCCAATGCACTCCTGATTATACTGTGGACATTTTCAAAGGTTTTTCAAACAATTGTCAAAAATAGCACATCCATGGTATACGTTTCTCTAAAAATGTGGACAGACATTAGACTCATTGGTTGGACTCGAGCACTGAGATTCCCCCAAAACATATTTTGCCATTAAACATCTGTTTTTGCCTTCCACATACAGCACCAGGGACAAGGGATCTGTCACACAGCCACAATGGGAATGGGCTGAATGACGGTGCACATCACGAACATTTAAACCTCACAGCTTCATACATAGCCAGACCGTATACTGTCATCAAGGATGCCATACCACAACCGGAACCTCACCTTCAAGGTGAACTTGAAGGTGCATTACCACAAATAGAAGGAAAGTGTTCAGTGGGACCACAACCAAATTCAACGTATATGGAAGACGCTGAGGAGGAGAGTGCAGGACCACCTATGGCAAGCAATTGCAGTCTTTGTGCTGACAGTGAAGAGAGTGGTGAGGTTAGGCTTCACATGCCGGGACCTTGTGCCCAAGACCTTGACTTAATGGGACTAATGTCTACCCTGGAAGACACGGTGGAACAACAAGCAGAGAATGATGTAACGAGAACTGATCTTCTTCCACAGCAAGATGCAGCCACAGCCCAAACATAGCGACAAGCCAGAGTAGAACTTGGGAGAGGGAGAGTCAGACTTACTAAATGTCAAGAGACTGTTGTCTGATCCTGCTGCCTGGGGAGCCATTAAGCAGCTCAGAAAGCCAGCTGCATCACCATTGAATGACGAAAGAGATGACATGACACTGCTGGCAAGCAATAGCTCAACTTTGTACTAATAACCAGAGAGCATAAATTACATTGTATTAGCACAATGATAGGCCTCAATAGTAGACTTCAAGAGTTTTCAGGATTTAATGGCATGGGTGTGTACATTTGAACTTTAGCCTTGCAGTGTAGAAAGTGTAGAATGTGTCACATACTGAATTAAAACTTAAAGCTGAAAAAAGGAGCCTTCACATATGTTATTACTGATTTTAAATGGTGCCTTTATATAGCGCATTTATCCAAGGCGATTTACATAGATTGTGCATCACATTCACTCATTCACACCCACGTTCATACGCTTATGGTGAATGAAACCATGCAAGGCGCAACCAGCACATCAGTATCAATTTGGGGTTAGGGACACATCAACAACAACTCTGGGGGAGCTCAGATTCTAACTGGCAACCTCCAGTGAGTCAGTGACTCTACCCCTGATCCACCACCGCCCCAGATTCTGGGGCGGCCTTCTGTGACTTCTGTTCGCGAAACAACTCTGACTTCACACTCTTGTTATACATTTATTTGCCTAATGACCCAGTCTCCCAGTAGAAAAACTACTGACCCAGTAGATTTTCACCTAGTTGGCAAGTTGTCTCCTGAAAAATGTATTCTATGACCCAACACAATGACGTCCAGTTTTAGTTTTGTGATATAAAACAGCACACTCTGAGGAGGCGTAAAAAAAAAGTTTTCCTGAGTAAAATGTTTTCCTGGGTCCTTTCCTGAGTAAAAATGTTTTCCTGGGTGCTGGACCCAGCAGAGAAATAGTTTGATTTAACCCATATGGCTTTTGCCTTTGGTCCTAATCTCCTGTTATCTTTGTTGAAAGCAAACAAACACTGTGAAGGGATGACTTCCTGGCTGCGGTTCGCCCATGCATCAATCCTTATACCGCTGGCTTGCGCCGTGGTCTCTGGCGATTGGGCGAGGCACTTGTCAGATTGAAACTCTTCGTGCTGGGCTGTGTGACTCAGACCTTCCAGGAGTTGATCATACACCCACTCCCGCCTGAATTTGACACCCATTTTCTCATCCATCAAGGCCCTTTCCTCGCAGCCGGCCTCGGCTTTGCGAAAACACAGCAGGCAGGCAAGTGGTCTGTGGAGTTTCAAATGTTTTTGTAATATGCGGTTCCTCGTGTGATTTACACGTCCATTGCTTTTAATTCCACACCGCCCCCCCCCCCTCCAAACAGCCTGTGGAATCACATTCCAGCACACAACTGTGATTAGGAAAGTAGTGTAGTAGTATAGAGCTTAATTTGTGTCTAATCATACTGGATGATACTGCATACATGTAAGGGTACACTTTTCCCAATCTCACCATGCGTGTGCGAGTGTGCGTACGCGTGCACGTGTGCATTCTCAGTTGCTCACCCATATGTGACCGTATAACAAAGACCCCAGAGCCCATGTCTGGAAGTAATCAGCTGGTCTAGGCAAAGTTCCAGAGCACCCCCCCCCCCCCCTCCCTATGACGCAATTGGAGTCTTCACTTCAGTATGTAGGGGAATTTCATTTGTGTTTTAGGGTTCGGCTCCAGCCTTTTCCAAGCTAGGTTCCATTCATTCAGCATCCGTTCCTTAAATCCTACATTTACTTTTTAATAATACTTAGATTTAAAATTTAAATTCAACTTAGTGTACTTCAAAGGATGGTGTCAGTTACGTTTTTCCTTCCAAGATACTCAAAACAAGCACAGTTACGGCAAGCAGGGACAAGTCATAACGGAATATCGTAAAGAAAAGCGATGCTTGCAGCGTCACTTCTGAGGATGAAAACAATAGCATTATTATCTAACATTACCCCATGAATACGATTTACTATTAGAGTATCCTCTCTTTGATGTCGAGAGTAAACGCTCCATTGCATGAGACCACAAAGAAAAAGAACGGCAGATAAATAAATCTATTAGGCAGTGCCTGGTTACAGGGCAGGTTATATGTTGTTTTCATCTTGATATTCACTATAGATAGACGTTTATCGGTCCCGCAGGGGAAATTTAGTTGTCATGGCAGTTTAGTAGGAGCTATATTAAGTGAATGTGGGTTTGCTTCTGTCATGGTACATGGTCCACATCACAGTCCCTGCTTGTTTTACTAGTTTCAAATGGCACTATTGCACTTTTTACCTTCTATAGTGAATTCTCATTGTAGGCCTACGCTGGTTGAGCAGGATCTGTATTGGAAATGTGTGAGTGAGATTGTTTTCCCATGTTTTCAGGTCACCTGACACCCCATCACTGTTGTGTTTATTTAATACTAGGCCTGCCCAGTGCCCAGTGTGCCTGCCCCCCAAAGAATGCATCATTAATTGTGAATCTGTAGAACTAGACCACTGGGCGTTTGCTGGGATAGGGGCCTGTTCCAGGCCATGCTAAGGGGTCCCCATGAGCAAAGCAGCAGCAGCTTCAACAAAATCATGATGTGATGCAGTAACATTTTGGGCGTCCCTGATACAAAATATTACATATGAGCTGTTCAAACTCAAAGGGCGAAAACAGGGGCCCCACAGGGGCGGATGTAACATTTCCCAATGGGGGGGGGGGTGCAGGAGAAAATGGTATGGGGGTGGCTTCATCGCCCGTGGCGCGAAGCACTGAAGCCACCCCCAATACCATTTTGGGTTGGGATGTTTTGCATGCCATCGTGTTTGGTGGGGCAGTCTGGGCATTTAGGGGGGCATTGCCCCCCCATGCCCATGCCTAGATCAGCACCTGGGGACCCAGCCAAATATATACGATTGGAGGGGGGAGGACATAAACATTTAGACAACCACACCACTGCTAAAGATCTGAGTGTTGGAATTTGGGGAGGGGGGGGGGGGGCAGAAAGAGGGAGGAGAGAGAGGGAGAGAGAGAGAGAGAGAGAGAGAGGAGAGAGAGAGAGAGAGAGAGAGAGAGAGAGAGAGAGAGAGAGAGAGAGAGAGAGAAATGGAGTGAGGGGGACGAGGGGGCTGCTGGGGGACTGAGGAGGAGGAGGAGGAGGAGTGTCTCCTTCGTCGGAGCAGCAGCCACAGTGAGTGGATAAGGTAGAGGAGGAATAGGATATAGCGTTTCCCATCTCGTTTCTCCTTTTGTCATGCTAATTCTCGGGATTATTCCGTGTTTCCGTAACGAGAAAGAAGAAGTTGAGATTCGCCTGGACTGCAGAAGTTCCTCATCAGTTTGCATGGGACAGAGAACACGGACAGAGGTTAGTAGTGGGACTACTCACTGCAGAGCAGACAGACAGACCATCAACTTATCCGCTCATCGTCAGACTGTCTTAAAGTTTGTTCAGATCATGACGGCTCTTCTCTCCACAGACCAGACGCTGCATGTGATCCGTAGCCTATCACGTTTTATTTCACATATTGTAGGCCTAAATGGCGAGGTTTTTAATAATTAAGAGTGATCGACGTTGAAAGTTTTAGATGCTGACTGTGATGGTTACTAAAAACATTGTTTGGCAAACCTACCTTAGTCGGAAATCATTTCGACGTTGTTTCCTTCCATCTCAATCAATGGGTCTATGGATCCTGGAAAGAGCATAGACCGAAGTCTAGGCAAGTTATCTGTAAGTGTTTAATCAGCACTCAGCAATACAGCCTTGTGACCTGGCTGCAACAGTGTTGCGCGTGGAGGCGGTGGAGCATCTCGCACGTGCATGCATGCGCTTTTATCCTGCTGGTGTGTGCGCGTCTCAGAAGGCTCTGTCTGGCGCGTCCCAACCCTGTGCTTGTGTGTTAGCTAGCCCCTCTGGAGGGGCCATGTAATGTTAAGCCTTAATTGACCCCATATCCCTATTAACACTTCCCCCAATTCTGTATTTCCTAAAAACGGAGGTCTGGAAAAAAATCATTAACATGGTGAAATACATCTGATAACGTCATCAAGATGTATTTCACCATGTTAATGATTTTTCTTTCAGACCCCTTTTTCCTGAGAGGGTGCAAATGGAACCAAATGGAGTTGGACCCGCTATGGTCCATTTGGTTCACATTTGTATCCTCTCTGGAAAAAAACTGAAAATGGAAAATGCCCACACACATGAATCAATGAGAAGATAAAACACATCATCATTGCACACTGTTTGAATCTCCAAAAAAAAACAACAACACGCATATCCAATCCATCCATGTGTCTGCAACCACTTGTCTGTAGTTGGGTCACAGGGCAGCAGCTTTCCAGCTATAGACTTCACTCTCCAGAGCAAAGTTCTAGTAACTTCCTCCTATGGGGGATCCCGAGGTGGTCCTAGGCCAGTGAGTTGACCTTGGTCTGCCCTGGGGTCTCCTCCCACAGTGGGACGGAGCCTCGAGGACCTCCCTATAGGGAGAAGACGCCTGAGGGGCAGCCTAACAAAGAAATCTCCTTTTGGCCCGTTGTATTTTCAACCTTATTACAGTGTGCCTTGACCCACACTCCATGGCCATAGGTGAGAGTAGAAACAAATTCCTCAAGTAGACAGAGAGCTTTGCCATCTGGCTGAGCTCTCATTTTGTCACAAGTCACAACAGTGCGGTACAGTGACTCCGGCTGATCTCGTTCTCCGTCCTCCCCTCACTAATGAAATGGAATTACCTAAAATTGGGAGCACTCCAGTAAAGTATAAATACCTAAATAATGCACTAAGATACAGTACTTGATTAGACTGTTAGACATTACACCACTGCCAAAAACATACTTATCACTGGCATAACGTTTCTGCCTTTTTGTTTTTCATTAAGCAAATGTCATTATAAGATCATGGCACCATTTCCAGTTTTGGTAATTCCCGACATTCATTTAGTAGTCCAGCTTTGAAGGTTTGTAGCCTGGGACCACAGACTGATTTGTCGATGGCAACATAAACGTTCAACATATGAACGTTGAAGTTTCCATCTCCAGATCTGGAGATGGAAACTTCAACGTTCATATGTTGAACGTTTATGTTGCCATCGACAAATCAGTCTGTGGTCCCAGGCTTGAAGGTTTGTGCAAACACAAACCTTTGAATTGACCATCCATTGACCTTGGAGGACCATCTTTGAGTGTCGCAAACATTAGCTTCCAAGGGTGCTCAACTTGAACTTGCTACGTTTCATAGTTATGAAGGATGGTAGTATATTTCAATGCAAAGAAAGGCACATGCATGTCAGCATGAAGTGTCTGTTGTGGAAGGATGCAGCTCTGTAGCCTGGCTAAAGCCAGACCAAATCTGCTGACAGGCAAAAATAAATAAATAACCTGACTCCGCCATCTGGGGGCAGCAGTGCGTTCCTTCTACTGCTCCCATCTGGAAGCACGGGGGCAGACCCAATGCTCTCCGATCAAAATCTGATCGGAGCTATATGCCTCCGTACGCGGCTGCCAGAGGCGGGATCAACGTGAGACTGATGACATATTGAAGCTGTGCCACTGCTCTAATGTAAACAACAACCTAACAACACTACAATTCCAAATTATTTTGGATATATCACATTTTTGTTCTGCTGTTGTCCCACATAGTTCCCAGATCAAGGGAGGAGGAGCCCACTTCCTGCTCATAAAATTGGGTTGGCCAATTTGGACACAGTGTTCAAATATGTTTGTATACTGTATCCTAATTGGTCACCCCAATTTTCTGGAGTAAGAGTAAGTGTGTGTGTGTGTGTGTGTGTGTGTGTGTGTGTGTGTGTGTGTGTGTGTGTGTGTGTGTGTGTGTGTGTGTGTGTGTGTGTGTGTGTGTGTGCGTGTGTGTGTGCGCCTATCACTTCACACTGGTGTTATTTCTTTTCATTATTGCAAGAACCACAGCATTATTGCAAGAACCACAGTGTCATTTTCAACATGTAGTTGGTAGGCAAGTTTCTGAACTGTGACGAAGTTCAACTGTCCATAAAGCCCACCAAATTACATGTGACCCCTGGTAAGACCACAGTTAATTAGTGTACAACTGTTTCTCAAAGTAGTTCCAGGCGGTCCCCAGCTAAATTTGAGTGATTGGGAACCGAATGGCAAGAGTGCACAAAAGCACCCATTTGTCTGAGAGTTATGGCTGTCCATAGAGAACCACTTATTAAGCGAGCTTAAGATGCAAATGATAAATCAACGAAGTCCCCCATAAGTGTAACTGAACACACAGTGAGCTTTGTTTGTGTGTAACAAAATAAACTTCTAACTGGAATATCCCGCAGGCCTGTATGTATAGTTAGTGTGATGCAGTAAAAGGCTCTGACGCTAGGCTGGCCTCTTCAAGTGTTGTGGAGAGTGAGCTCATGCTGATTGATTGTGGCCTGTAGCCCGACGGTGTAAAAGGATACTCTACTTCCTGCAGGCCCGCTCGCTCCAGCCGGCGCGAGGAAACCTTGGATCAGAGTCAGACCCTCCTCCGGTCTGTGCTGTCTCTGTCTGACTCTGTCACTCTGTCTCTCCTGCTGCCTGTCTGTCTGTCTGTCTGTCTCTGTCTGTGTGTGTGTATGTGTACCCATTATTATGCCTGCGGTTTGGGCTGTAATGTGACTTTTTGAAGTCACTCCACTCACGCTGGCTGTCTCGTTGGAGCCAACAGTAACAGCGCCAATTTGGCCTCCCCATTGTCTGTTTGGTTTTAGTGCTTAGTTTGGTTATTTGCACAGCGTTACGATACAAAATATCAAATGATAAAATAACATCGATAGGCTACAGTGATAACAGAAACATCTTGCACCCAATTACAAGTGGATTATTTAAACTTTCTTACGTGACATGAAAATAGATAGGAACGCCCCCGGGGGTTCCTATAATAACATATTATCTCACCGCAAAATAACATGTAGAAAGAACAGAGTGAACTATGGCCTGTGGGTTTTGAATGGGTGGGAGTGAATTGAGGCGTCCTTATCTCGTTTTTGCATTGTATTGCATTCCATTGGTGTACATCACAGTACTATGATGAGACAGTGGTGACTGGAGATGACCACAATAATTGTTGAGATGCATATCATATCTGGGACCGTGCCAGCCCAGTACAACCACAACTTCTATACACTAATGTTCAAAGCATCTCTACTCCACTGGTAGTGGGGGAAGAGAGGTATTCATCTTTTCATCCTCCATTCCTCTCTCCATCGCTCTCTCTCCACTGCCAGGTCCGTCAGGCACTCTTTCACACTGTGAGTCACTTCACTGGAGTCTAGTCTATTACAGTATGACCAAGGGGGACAGTTCAGGTCCTCATTAGCAGTGGTACGCTGATTAGAATCAGGACTCAGACCAGACAGGGAGACAAACCAATTGGAGACGGTCTTGCCTGCTTGTGCCTCCTGGGTTCCTCCTCATGGCGACTTTGCTCAAATGTCATTTAAGCGATAAAGAAAGGTAAAAGCGGAAGAAAAACACAAGAGAAATGTTATCTTGGTCATTAAAGGCTGCGTCACACACAAGCAGACATTAGAACACAGCTGTGAAAACATTGCAGTCAGTCAGTCAGTCAGTCAGTCAGTCAGTCAGTCAGTCAGTCAGTCAGTCAGTCAGTCAGTCAGTCAGTCAGTCAGTCAGTCAGTCACCTAAGCAGGGTGACGACAATATACCCATATGGAAAAGTGTGTCATATTGTGAACTCTTGAAAGAGTTCACATATGACGGGAAAGACACAACACACTGACGGGAAATGCACGATTTCATCGTAAATGCGACATGCGGTTGCGATTTGTCTAGGAGCTACGAATGGGCAATATCTTCTGTTTATTGAATAATGCAATGTGACTTTTTGCAAAACAAACAGACAGACAGACAGACGGCTAGATAGACAAACGGAGATTATACTATATGTGCCGTACGTACTTATCCAAGAATGCTTTTGCGGCTCTGAGACATTAAGAGTAGTTTATTTATTCATTATTTAGTAGAACACCGCAATGTACTTAAATTTTCCAAGCTGATATTGCTATGTGACATTAATTGTTGTATGCATACTTCTCCCTCCAGATCTCTCCCTGTGTCCTTTACTTCTGGTAAACCAAAACCAAAGGGAAACTGAAGGAAGCCAGTCAGCCGATCAGCATGTTTCCCCAGAAGAGTCCCATCGCCACATTGGGCTATGGTTCAGGTAGGAATAAATCAATGACCAGTCTCTGTTTACCTTTGACCTGACCATTCACTCTTTAGATTCTGTACTTTATAAGATGGATCTGAGTTGCACTGAACCGTACCGGATGCCTTGTAGATCTGCCAGACTTGACAAATGCCCCCCCAAACTAGAAGATGGATGCAGGGGTTGTATTAAGAATCACAGAATATGGAACACACATGGATTGCTCATCAGGTTATAGTCTAAAGCTCTTGGAAGTGACCTTCCCCACCACCACCTGGCCTGTGTTTTCCTTTGAGGACAAAACATCTGTAAAGCAGCTGTTGTTCCAGGATAATCATCTAAAATGAAGCCTGGAGATCAGTGCATTAGTCTATTGTTTTTGTTCATTTGGAAGATACTGCCTGTCACCAGACTGGAAAAAAGGCATTTCATATCCAACATGGGGCACTTTTAAAGAGTAGTGAAGGAATATGTGTCTGGAACGACCGTCCGCATGTTAAAGACATTGGAAAAAATAGTGGTTAGTTGCGTAACAATCTAATTATCTGGGGCTATATTTAAACCATTCCTGGTCGGACACTGTGAAAACTGAAAACACAATTCTTATGTAAATGTTTGCGTGTATGACTGAATGTCTTTGTCCACCACTTCCACCACTCCTGGTTTTTATATCCAGACCATCTTCTCCAGGGGGTTTCCGACTCCTAGGGGGGTCCTCGGGGTTACTACAGGGTCAGGGGGTCTGCCAGATCTTTGTGTGATGTGGAACGTTAGCCAAAAATAGCATATCAAGTTCACAACACTTCATGCTATTTTTGTAAAGTTGGAGTAGAGGGAAAAAGTGCAGACCTGCAACAACTACAGAGCCAATGGTCAAGTTGACTAAATATTGAGGGTTTGACAGGTTAATTGTCTGAACATACACATCGTAAAGATCGTATACAGTATAGTGGGGGTCCCTGCTTCATCCGTCTAGACTAGGGGCTCCTTCCTTTGGCTGGTAGTAGTTAATTACAGCACACAGCTCAGACACAGGTAAACAGTGACCAGTCATAACAGGGGTGTCCTCGCTCATACTCACAATGGCTCGGAATCTGTAAGTATGTTTGATACCACTCTGTTATGGCCTTAGCGGACCCACCAGCATTTTTCCATTTTTAGAAGATACTTAGCCACTGCCCCAGATGTTTGCATTGGACTCATAACTGTACCAGACTGCATTCTTTTCTGGTTTTTCCCATCTTAGTCAGCACACGCGTCTGCTCCTCTCAGCGTAACTGGTGTTATTAAGCAAGAAGAAGGTAGCTTTCCCATGTAACAGTAGTAGCGCGCCGTCAGTCCGTCACTACTTTGAAGTGGTATTGCCTCAAGATCACATGCGCAAGCTGTTATTGTCTCCCATGCCGGACACAGGTTCCTGGTAGGGTAACAGGAAGGCTCGGCCCAAATAATACTCGGCCCTGAGTATAGACACTTCATGGGATCAGTCCAATGGCGGCTCTACCATCAAGATGTGTTTCTCTGTGTTAGTGATTTTTCTTTTAGGGCCTATTTTATGAGAGTATTCCGAGTATTATTTGGGATGAGCTTGTAGTAGTTTTTGAGTATTGGCAGATTTTTCTTAGGTAAAGATGACATCTACTATGTAGTTCTGCCGCCCTGCGTATCTACACAAACCATAGCCATACCAAAGTCCATCATTGCTTCAAAAAGATCAAAGACTATAGGCCTAATGCAAGCCTGTTTTTCTACAGACTGCGTGAAGATTGAGCACAGCAACGGGGGGTCCGTGCTGAGGGGCTCGGGACGCTCCAAGGCGGAGCTCCAGGAGCTGATGGAGACGCTGCAGCGACGGAAGAGCGCGCTGGAGGCCAGCCTCAGAGCGGCCGAGTGCAGCCGCAACTACCTGGGCGCGGCGCCTCCGCCCGGCGGCAGCGGCGGGCGTCCTCCTCCTCCTCCCACCTCGTCCTCCTCCTCCTCCAGGACGTCCTACAGCGGCAGCGTGCCGCCATCGCCCCGGCAGGGGAGGAGCGTCCCCTCAGCCCCAACTGCCTGCTCCGGCCGGCCGCGCTGCGCCACCGCTCACAGGACAGCCTGCTGCTGCCTGGAGGCCCGTCCCTGCTCTCCTCCTCGTCTTACGGCGACCCGGCCGTGCCGCGCTCCCTCGAGTCAAGAGCGGCGCGGCCAGCATGCCCTCCAGCCCCCGCATGGGCCGCAGGGGGGTGTACTCCTCCCAGGGGGCGGCCGTGCATCGGCGGCAGGAGGGGGCGACCACCGGCAGAGGAAGTATTCCACCGGCTCCCTCAACGGCCTGAGCACCCACAGCCGCTCCCTGCCCCGGCTGAACCGCACCGAGGCCCCGCCGCTCTCGCTGCTCCCGGTCCCCTCCGCTGGTGTCACCACCCGCCAGGCGGCGGGGGGTGGACAGCGGCGCAGCCTGTCGTCTCTAGAGCCGCCGGACGTGACGGTGACCGCCGGCGTTCCTGCCGCGTCGTCCCGCAGGTAGGGAGCTGGCTGGCGCCATTACACACAGCGTTAATATGCTCTCAGTCCATTTCCAGCAATATTTTCCAGCATGCTGTATCACCAATGCATCCGTTCTTCGGCATCCAGTCCTGACGTACCTACCGTACAGCCTATTTTCGGATGTTTATTTTGTCCTTCTGTCGCATCACTGCCATCATCTAACTGTTTATAGTGACATGCTAACAGTAGCAGTTAAAGTTAACATTGTGTACTGTCATAATAACATCCGGTGTCATGAACCCGAATGTAAATTTGATGCATCATAGCATGGAACTGAAGGGGAAAGCACCATAGCGTAGTGGCTACCAAGAGTCACTACAGGAAGCAAAAGAAAACTTCACCACTTCACCACTCATCTTCCAGTGATATCATCTTCACACACATTTTTTTTTTTAAACATGTCAGCATTGCAACTTTTCAGGAATTAAAAAAGCTGCAGTTTCCATAGCTTGGATACCCATCGATGATGTCACTTGAAGATGGCTTTCACAGCCATCCTGTGAGACACTGAGCAGAAAAAATAGTGGTATTTTATCATGTACAATTGTACATTAGTGACGACCTAGTATATGAAGATATGTTGGAAAGTGTGGTGTAGTGGTCCTTTAAAAGTAAAATGGATGTAACAGCTGTTCGCCAAGCTTACAGATTTACTTTTAGATCTGCCTTTCAACATGGAAAATGTCTCAACATGGATGCGACTATATGACGATTGTGCAGTAATTGCGACAACGATGCCACCCGCAGGGCCAGCATGTCGTCCCTCAGCTCTCTGGGCTGTGAGGCGGGGGCTGGAGGGACTCCTCCACCTGCCTGGACCTGGGTCTGGGGGAGAGGAGGCTGTCTTTGGGAAGGGTGGGCTGAGCCCGGACAGAGGGTGGGCAGCATCACCTCTCTGAATGGCAAGGAGGAGCTCAGAGACTACCACCTGCACAGAGAGATGAGAGGCTCAGGGAGCAGAAAGTGCAAAGACTGGTGAGTTGTTGTTTTTTACAGTATGCAAGCTTTACAACAGGTATCCAATCCAAGGTGATCTGAGTGAGTGCATTATTTGTCTACTCTATAGCTGCTTGTCTTGGTGTCAACCACTTATACCACTTACACCACTTACCAGTCACCTAGCAACAATTACATTTAAAGGTGTGTTAATATACATCACTTCTACTTTGATAGAATATATTTCCCTATATTGCCCTGCAGATGGCCTAGAACTTTATTGGTTGTCAACAAATAATTGGTGTTGGACTTGTGACATGGCGGTGTACACTGCAGTGTAGTGTGATTGGGGGGGGAATGGGATGTTGGGGTGAGGCAGCGATTTAGCCAATCACAGCACAGCAGTCTCCAGCAGTTTCATAATAGAGTGGAAGGTGAGGTGGAATTAGATTCAAATCTGTTTACAAAACAGAGTTTGTACACACTAACCAATGTTGTCTAATACCTTTAAATATGGTATATTCATGTAACCCAGAGGGGGAAAAAATAGAAAGTTTGGCTGGAATGCAGGTAAGTAGTGTAGTACAGTTGCAGTTTGCATAACGTGCAAAAATCACACAAACACTTCATGCAAGGCACACACACACACCACCACACACACACACACACACAACACACCACACACACACACACAAACACACACACACACACACACACACACCACACACACCACACGTCTTGGCTTTTGCTGCCTCTGTGTGTGTCTCTCAGGAGTGTCAGCGTCTGGAGACCATCTGAGCCTGTGCACAGAGCTGGGTCAGGTGAAGAGAGAGGCCGTGGGATCATCCATGTCTGACCTGCAGAAGATCAACAAGGAGCTGGGAAGAAGCTGCAGGTCAGTGGAGGGGAAACACACTCAATTTTGTTTTAAAGGGGAGAATAACATGAAATTTTTGTGCTTTTGGTTTTTTTATACTCCCATGTGTGTCTTCTGTCCCCACAAATAACCATATTTGAACATTCAGTCTTCGACATTCAAACACCACACGCGCACGCACGCACGCGCGCGCACACACACAACACCACACACACACAACACACACACACACAACACACACACACACACACACACACACACACACACACACACAACACAAACACGCGCACTCCCCTTCACAAGACGTATAAATGGAGAATGTAGAAGAAATTCTTATGTGTTGTCTCTCTCCTGTGCTATACCAAAATCCAACACAAATATTGCTTAGCGGTGGATCAGAGGAGCTATCCGCAGTCTGCGG
>CM076975.1:16711181-16778681 GCA_039105355.1 Benthosema pterotum
CATTTTTGAAAATCGTCATAATCATGAAAAAATGTAAGGCTATAGCCTTGCCGTTTTTTTTCGAAATTTCGACATTTTTTCGAAAATCCTCAAAATCCTCAAAAATCCTCAAAACGACGAAAAAAAAGCATGCTGTGCAAGACTGTAGGCTATAGCCTTGAGTTTTTGCCAGGTTTCGTCATTTTTTGAAAATCGTCAAAATCATGAAAAACCGTAAGGCTATAGCCTTGCTGTTTTTTTCGAAATTTCGACATTTTTCGAAAATCTCAAAATCCTCAAAAATCCTCAAAACGATGAAAAAAAGCATGCTGTGCAAGACCGTAGGCTATAGCCTTGCGTTTTTGCCAGGTTTCGTCATTTTTTGAAAATCGTCAAAATCATGAAAAACCGTAAGGCTATAGCCTTGCCGTTTTTTTCGAAATTGCGACATTTTTCGAAAATCCTCAAAATACTCAAAAATCCTCAAACGACGAAAAAATGCATGCTGTGCAAGAACGTAGGCTATAGCCTTGCGTTTTTGCAGGTTCGTCATTTTTTGAAAATCGTCATAATCATGAAAACGTAAGGCTATTGCTTGCCGTTTTTTCGAAATTTCAACATTTTTCGAAAATCCTCAAAAATCCTCAATACGACGAAAAAAAGCATGCTGTGCAAGACCGTAGGCTATAGCCTTGCGTTTTTGCAGGTTTCGTCATTTTGAAAAATCGTCAAAATCATGAAAAACCGTAAGGCTATAGCCTTGCCGTTTTTTCGAAATTTCGACATTTTTCGAAAATCCTCAAAATCCTCAAAAATCCTCAAAACGACGAAAAAAGAATGCTGTGCAATACCGTAGGCATAACCTTGCGTTTTTGCCAGGTCGTTTTTTTTCATTTTTTGTCATTTTTTGAAAATCGTCAAATTCATGAAAAACCGTAAGGCTATAGCCTTGGCGTTTTTCGAAATTGACATTTTTCGAAAATCCTCAAAATCCTCAAAAATCCTCAAAACGATGAAAAAAAGCATGCTGTGCAAGACCGTAGGCTATAGCCTTGCATTTTTACCAGGTTTCGTCATTTTTTGAAAATCGTCAAAACATGAAAAACCGTAAGGCTATAGCCTTGCCGTTTTTTCGAAATTTCGACATTTTTCGAAAATCCTCAAAATCCTCAAAAATCCTCAAAACGATGAAAAAAAGCATGCTGTGCAAGACCGTAGGCTATAGCCTTGCGTTTTTGCCAGGTTTCGTCATTTTTGAAAATCGTCATAATCATGAAAAACCGTAAGGCTATAGCCTTGCCGTTTTTTCGAAAATTTCGACATTTTTCGAAAATCCTCAAAATCCTCAAAAATCCTCAAAACGATGAAAAAAAGCATGCTGTGCAAGACCGTAGGCTATAGCCTTGCGTTTTTGCCAGGTTTCGTCATTTTTTGAAAATCGACAAAATCATGAAAAACCGTAAGGCTATAGCCTTGCCGTTTTTTTCGAAATTTCGACATTTTTCGAAAATCCTCAAAATCCTCAAAAATCCTCAAAACGACGAAAAAAAGCATGCTGTGCAAGACCGTAGGCTATAGCCTTGCGTTTTTGCCAGGTTTCGTCATTTTTTGAAAATCGTCAAAATCATGAAAAACCGTAAGGCTATAGCCTTGCCGTTTTTTAGAAATTTTGACATTTTTCGAAAATCCTCAAAATCCTCAAAAATCCTCAAAACGATGTAAAAAAGCATGCTGTGCAAGACCGTAGGCTATAGCCTTGCGTTTTTGCCAGGTTTCGTCATTTTTTGAAAATCGTCAAAATCATGAAAAACCGTAAGGCTATAGCCTTGCCGTTTTTTCGAAATTTCGACATTTTTCGAAAATCCTCAAAATCCTCAAAAATCCTCAAAACGACGAAAAAAAAGTTGCTGTGCAAGACCGTAGGCTATAGCCTTGCGTTTTTGCCAGGTTTCGTCATTTTTTAAAAATCGTCAAAATATGAAAAAAACGTAAGGCTATAGCCTTGCCTTTTTTCAAAATTTCGAGATTTTTCGAAAATCTCAAAATCCTCAAAAATCCTCAAAACGATGAAAAAAAGCATGCTGTGCAAGACGTAGGCTGTAGCCTTGCGTTTTTGCCAGGTTTGGTCATTTTTTGAAAATCGTCATAATCATGAAAAAACGTACGGCTATAGCCTTGCCGTTTTTTCGAAATTTCGACATTTTTCGAAAATCCTCAAAATCCTCAAAAAATCCTCAATACGACGAAAAAAAAAGCATGCTGTGCAAGAACGTAGGCTATGCCTTGCGTTTTTGCCAGGTTTCGTCATTTTTTGAAAATCGTCAAAATCATGAAAAACCGTAAGGCTATAGCCTTGCCGTTTTTTTTCGAAATTTCGACATTTTTCGAAAATCCTCAAAAATCGTCCCAAAACGAACGAAAAAAAACATGCTGTGCAAGACCGTAGGCTATAGCCTTGCGTTTTTGCCAGGTTTCGTCATTTTTGAAAATCGTCAAAATCATGAAAAACCGTAAGGCTATAGCCTTGTCGTTTTTTCAAATTTCGACATTTTTCGAAAATCCTCAAAATCCTCAAAAATCCTCAAAACGACGAAAAAAAGCATGCTGTGCAAGACCGTAGGCTATAGTCTTGCGTTTTTGCCAGGTTTCGTCATTTTTTGAAAATCGTCAAAATCATGAAAAACCGTAAGGCTATAGCCTTGCCGTTTTTTCGAAATTTCGACATTTTTCGAAAATCCTCAAAATCCTCAATAATCCTCAAAACGATGAAAAAAAGCATGCTGTGCAAGACCGTAGGCTATAGCCTTGCGTTTTTGCTAGGTTGGTCATTTTTTGAAAATCGTCAAAATCATGAAAAACCGTAAGGCTATAGCCTTGCCGTTTTTTTTCGAAATTTCGACATTTTCGAAAATCCTCAAAATCCTCAAAAATCCTCAAAACGACGAAAAAAGATGATGCTGTGCAAGAACGTAGGCTATAGCCTTGCGTTTTTGCCAGGTTTCGTCATTTTTTTGAAAATCGTCAAAATCATGAAAAACCGTAAGGCTATAGCCTTGCCGTTTTTTCGAAATTTCGACATTTTTCGAAAATCCTCAAAATCCTCAAAAATCCTCAAAACGACGAAAAAAAGCATGCTGTGCAAGACCGTAGGCTATAGCCTTGCGTTTTTGCCAGGTTTCGTCATTTTTTGAAAATCGTCAAAATCATGAAAAACCGTAAGGCTATAGCCTTGCCGTTTTTTCGAAATTTCGACATTTTTCGAAAATCCTCAAAAATCCTCAAAACGACGAAAAAAAGCATGCTGTGCAAGACCGTAGGCTATAGCCTTGCGTTTTTGCCAGGTTTCGTCAATTTTTTGAAAATCGTCAAAATCATGAAAAACCGTAAGGCTATAGCCTTGCCGTTTTTTCGAAATTTCGACATTTTTCGAAAATCCTCAAAATCCTCAAAAATCCTCAAAACGACGAAAAAAAGCATGCTGTGCAAGACCGTAGGCTATAGCCTTGCGTTTTTGCCAGGTTCCGTCATTTTTTGAAAATCGTCAAAATCATGAAAAACCGTAAGGCTATAGCCTTGCCGTTTTTTCGAAATTTCGACATTTTTCGAAAATCCTCAAAATCCTCAAAACGACGAAAAAAAAGCATGCTGTGCAAGACCGTAGGCTATAGCCTTGCGTTTTTGCCAGGTTTCGTCATTTTTTGAAAATCGTCAAAATCATGAAAAACCGTAAGGCTATAGCCTTGCCGTTTTTTCGAAATTTCGACATTTTTCGAAAATCCTCAAAATCCTCAAAAATCCTCAAAACGACGAAAAAAAGCATGCTGTGCAAGACCGTAGGCTATAACCTTGCGTTTTTGCCAGGTTTCGTCATTTTTTGAAAATCGTCAAAATCATGAAAAACCGTAAGGCTATAGCCTTGCCGTTTTTCGAAATTTCGACATTTTTCGAAAAATCTCAAAATCCTCAAAAATCCTCAAAACGACGAAAAAAAAGCATGCTGTGCAAGACCGTAGGCTATAGCCTTGCGTTTTTGCCAGGTTTCGTCATTTTTTGAAAATCGTCAAAATCATGAAAAACCGTAAGGCTATAGCCTTGCCGTTTTTTCGAAATTTCGACATTTTTCGAAAATCCTCAAAAATCCTCAAAACGATGAAAAAAACATGCTGTGCAAGACCGTAGGCTATAGCCTTGCGTTTTTGCCAGGTTTCGTCATTTTTTGAAAATCGTCAAAATCATGAAAAACCGTAAGGCTATAGCCTTGCCATTTTTTCGAAATTTCGACATTTTTCGAAAATCCTCAAAATCCTCAAAAATCCTCAAAACGATGAAAAAAAGCATGCTGTGCAAGACCGTAGGCTATAACCTTGCGTTTTTGCCAGGTTTCGTCATTTTTTGAAAATCGTCAAAATCATGAAAAACCGTAAGGCTATAGCCTTGCCGTTTTTTCGAAATTTCAACATTTTTCGAAAATCCTCAAAATCCTCAAAAATCCTCAAAACGACGAAAAAAAGCATGCTGTGCAAGACCGTAGGCTATAGCCTTGCGTTTTTGCCAGGTTTCGTCATTTTTTGAAAATCGTCAAAATCATGAAAAACCGTAAGGCTATAGCCTGGCGTTTTTTCGAAAATTTGACATTTTTTTGAAAATCCTCAAAATCCTCAAAAATCCTCAAAACGACGAAAAAAAGCATGCTGTGCAAGACCGTAGGCTATAGCCTTGCGTTTTTGCCAGGTTTCGTCATTTTTTGAAAATCGTCGAAATCATGAAAAACCGTAAGGCTATAGCCTTGCCGTTTTTTCGAAATTTCGACATTTTTCGAAAATCCTCAAAATCCTCAAAAATCCTCAAAACGACGAAAAAAAGCATGCTGTGCAAGACCGTAGGCTATAGCCTTGCGTTTTTGCCAGGTTTCGTCATTTTTTAAAAATCGTCAAAATCATGAAAAAACGTAAGGCTATAGCCTTGCCATTTTTTTCGAAATTTCGACATTTTTCGAAAATCCTCAAAATCCTCAAAATCCTCAAAAATCCTCAAAACGATGAAAAAAAGCATGCTGTGCAAGACCGTAGGCTATAGCCTTGCGTTTTTGCCAGGTTTCGTCATTTTTTGAAAATCGTCAAAATCATGAAAAACCGTAAGGCTATATATAGCCTTGCCGTTTTTTCGAAATTTCGACATTTTTCGAAAATCCTCAAAATCCTCAAAAATCCTCAAAACGATGAAAAAAAAGCATGCTGTGCAAGACCGTAGGCTATAGCCTTGCGTTTTTGCCAGGTTTCGTCATTTTTTGAAAATCGTCAAAATCATGAAAAACCGTAAGGCTATAGCCTTGCCATTTTTTCGAAATTTCGACATTTTTCGAAAATCTTCAAAATCCTCAAAAATCCTCAAAACGATGAAAAAAAGCATGCTGTGCAAGACCGTAGGCTATAGCCTTGCGTTTTTGCCAGGTTTCGTCATTTTTTGAAAATCGTCAAAATCATGAAAAACCGTAAGGCTATAGCCTTGTCGTTTTTTTCGAAATTTCGACATTTTTCGAAAATCCTCAAAATCCTCAAAAATCCTCAAAACGACGAAAAAAAGCATGCTGTGCAAGACCGTAGGCTATAGTCTTGCGTTTTTGCCAGGTTTCGTCATTTTTTGAAAATCGTCAAAATCATGAAAAACCGTAAGGCTATAGCCTTGCTGTTTTTTCGAAATTTCGACATTTTTCGAAAATCCTCAAAATCCTCAAAAATCCTCAAAACGACGAAAAAAAGCATGCTGTGCAAGACCGTAGGCTATAGCCTTGCGTTTTTGCCAGGTTTCGTCATTTTTTGAAAATCGTCAAAATCATGAAAAACCGTAAGGCTATAGCCTTGCCGTTTTTTCGAAATTTCGACATTTTTCGAAAATCCTCAAAATCCTCAAAAATCCTCAAAACGACGAAAAAAAGCATGCTGTGCAAGACCGTAGGCTATAGCCTTGCATTTTTGCCAGGTTTCGTCATTTTTTGAAAATCGTCAAAATCATGAAAAACCGTAAGGCTATAGCCTTGCCGTTTTTTCGAAATTTCGACATTTTTCGAAAATCCTCAAAAATCCTCAAAACGACGAAAAAAAGCATGCTGTGCAAGACCGTAGGCTATAGCCTTGCGTTTTTGCCAGGTTTCGTCATTTTTTGAAAATCGTCAAAATCATGAAAAACCGTAAGGCTATAGCCTTGCCGTTTTTTCGAAATTTCGACATTTTTCGAAAATCCTCAAAATCCTCAAAAATCCTCAAAACGACGAAAAAAAAGCATGCTGTGCAAGACCGTAGGCTATAGCCTTGCGTTTTTGCCAGGTTTCGTCATTTTTTGAAAATCGTCAAAATCATGAAAAACCGTAAGGCTATAGCCTTGCCGTTTTTTCGAAATTTTGACATTTTTTGAAAATCTTCAAAATCCTCAAAAATCCTCAAAACGATGAAAAAAAAGCATGCTGTGCAAGACCGTAGGCTATAGCCTTGCGTTTTTGCCAGGTTTCGTCATTTTTTGAAAATCGTCGAAATCATGAAAAACCGTAAGGCTATAGCCTTGCCGTTTTTTCGAAATTTCGACATTTTTCGAAAATCCTCAAAATCCTCAAAAATCCTCAAAACGACGAAAAAAAAGCATGCTGTGCAAGACCGTAGGCTATAGCCTTGCGTTTTTGCCAGGTTTCGTCATTTTTTGAAAATCGTCAAAATCATGAAAAACCGTAAGGCTATAGCCTTGCCATTTTTTCAAAATTTCGACATTTTTCGAAAATCCTCAAAATCCTCAAAAATCCTCAAAACGATAAAAAAAAGCATGCTGTGCAAGACCGTAGGCTATAGCCTTGCGTTTTTGCCAGGTTTGGTCATTTTTTGAAAATCGTCATAATCATGAAAAAACGTAAGGCTATAGCCTTGCCGTTTTTTTCGAAATTTCGACATTTTTCGAAAATCCTCAAAATCCTCAAAAATCCTCAAAACGACGAAAAAAAGCATGCTGTGCAAGACCGTAGGCTATAGCCTTGCGTTTTTGCCAGGTTTCGTCATTTTTTGAAAATCGTCAAAATCATGAAAAACCGTAAGGCTATAGCCTTGCCGTTTTTTTTCGAAATTTCGACATTTTTCGAAAATCCTCAAAATCCTCAAAAATCCTCAAAACGATGAAAAAAAGCATGCCTTGCAAGACCGTAGGCTATAGCCTTGCGTTTTTGCCAGGTTTCGTCATTTTTTTGAAAATCGTCAAAATCATGAAAAACCGTAAGGCTATAGCCTTGCCGTTTTTTCGAAATTTCGACATTTTTCGAAAATCCTCAAAATCCTCAAAAATCCTCAAAACGACGAAAAAAAGCATGCTGTCTAAGACCGTAGGCTATAGCCTTGCGTTTTTGCCAGGTTTCGTCATTTTTTGAAAATCGTCAAAATCATGAAAAACCGTAAGGCTATAGCCTTGCCTTTTTTTCGAAATTTCGACATTTTTCGAAAATCCTCAAAAATCCTCAAAACGATGAAAAAAAGCATGCTGTGCAAGACCGTAGGCTATAGCCTTGCGTTTTTGCCAGGTTTCGTCATTTTTTTAAAATCGTCAAAATCATGAAAAAACGTAAGGCTATAGCCTTGCCGTTTTTTCGAAATTTCGACATTTTTCGAAAATCCTCAAAATCCTCAAAAATCCTCAAAACGATGAAAAAAAGCATGCTGTGCAAGACCATAGGCTATAGCCTTGCGCTTTTGCCAGGTTTCGTCATTTTTTGAAAATCGTCAAAATCATGAAAAACCGTAAGGCTATAGCCTTGCCGTTTTTTCGAAATTTCGACATTTTTCGAAAATCCTCAAAAATCCTCAAAACGTTGAAAAACGCCATGCTGTGCAAGACCATAAGACCATAGCCTTGCGTTTTTGCCAAGTTTCGTCATTTTTTGTCATTTTTCAAAAATCCTCAAAACGATAAAAAACCGTAAGGCTATAGCCTTCCGTGTTTTTTTTTTTTGTTTTTTTTTTTTTTTTTATTTTTGACATTTTTCGAAAATCCTCAAAAATCCTCAAAACGATAAAAAACGGCATGCTGTGCAAGACCGCAAGGCTATAGCCTTGCGTTTCTGCCAGGTTTCGTCATTTTTTGTCATTTTTGGAAAATCCTCAAAACGATGAAAAACCGTAAGGCTATGGCCTTGCGTTTTGCCAGGTTTTGTCATTTTTGTCATTTTTCGAAAATCCTCAGAATGATGAAAAACCGTAAGGCTATAGTCTTGCATTTTTTCAAAATTTCGACATTTTTCGAAAATCCTCAAAAATCCTCAAAACGATGAAAAACGGCATGCTGTGCAAGACCATAAGGCTATAGCGTTTTTGCCAAGTTTTGTCATTTTTTGTCATTTTTCAAAAATCTTTAAAACGATGAAAAACCGTAAGGCTATTCCGTTTTTTTTTTTTTTTTTTTTTCGAAATTTTGACATTTTTCGCATATCCTCAAAAATCCTCAAAACGATAAAAAAACGCATGCTGTGCAAGACCATGAGGCTATGGCCTTACATTTTTGCCAGGTTTTGTCATTTTTCGAAAATCCTCAAAATGATGAAAAACCGTAAGGCTATAGCCTTGCTTTTTTTTTTTCAAAATTTCGACATTTTTCAAAAATCTTCAAAAGTTTCGTCATTTTCATTTTTCGAAAATCCTCAAAACGATGAAAAACCGTAAGGCTATAGCCTTCCGTTTTTTTCCGAAATTTTCAAAAATCCTCAAAACGATAAAAAACGGCATGCTGTGCAAGACCGTAAGGCTATGGCCTTGCGTTTTTGCCAGGCTTTGTCATTTTTTGTCATTTTTCGAAAATCCTCAAAACGATGAAAACCCGTTAGGCTATAGCCGTGCGTTTTTTCGAAATCTCGACATTTTTCGGAAATCCTCAAAAATCCTCAAAAAGATGAAGAACGGCATGCTGTGCAAGACCGTAAGGCTATAGCCTTGCGGTTTTGCCAGATTTTGTCATTTTTCGAAAGTCTTCAAAAATGCCCCAAACGATGAAAAACCGTAGGCTATAGCCAAAAAAATGTCAAAATTTTGAAAAACGGTAAGGCTATAGCCTTACGGTTTTTCATCGTTTTGTGGATTTTTGAAGATTCTCCAAAAATTATGAAATCTGCCAAAAACGCAAGGCTATTGCCTTACGTTCTTGCACAGCATGCCGTTTTTCATCGTTTTGAGGATTTTTGAAAAATGTAGAAATTTCAAAAAAATTGTAAGGCTATAGCCTTACGGTTTTTCATCGTTTTGAGGATTTTTTAAGATTTTTGAAAAATGACGTAATCTGGCAAAAACGCAAAAAGCTATAGCCTTACGTTCTTGCACAGCATGCTGTTTTTCATCGTTTTGAGGATTTTTAAGGATTTTCGAAAAATGTCGAAATTACAAAAAAAAAAAAAAAAAAAAAAAACGGTAAGGCTATAGCCTTACGGTTTTTCATTGTTTTGAGGATTTTTTAAGCTTTTCGAAAATGACGGAATCTGGCAAAAACGCAAAAAGCTACTCCCTTACAGTCCTGCACAGCATGCCGTTTTTCATCATTTTGGGGTTTTTTGAGGATTTAAAAAAATGTTGAATTTTGGAAATCGATCATCGTTTTTGGATTTTTGAAGATTTTCGAAAAATGACGAAACCTAGCCTTACCTTTTTTTCTAAATTTCAACATTCATCGAAAATCCTCAAAAATCCTCAAAAATCCTCAAAACGATGAAAAACGGCATGCTGTGCAAGACTATAGCCTTGCGTTTTTGCCAGGTTTCATCATTTTTCGAAAATCTTCAAAAATCCTCAAAACGATGACAAACAGTAAGGCATAGCCTTACTTTTTTTTCCCCCAAAATTTCGACATTTTTAAAAATCCTCAAAAATCCTCAAAACGAGGAAGAACGGCATGCTGTGCAAAACCGTAAGTCTATAGCCTTGAGTTGTTGCCAGGTTTTGTTTTGACATCTTTTTGGCAGTTTTCAAAAATGTCGAAATCGAGAGAATTTCACATAGGGCCTACTATAGAGAATTTTGAAATTTCTCGATTTTGATTTTTTTCCCCGAAAATCCTCAAAAATGATGAAAAATGGAATTCTATAGGTGTTGTTGTGCAAGAACATGTACTATAGCACTTTCGTTTTTCCTTGATTTCAACTTTTTTCGAAAAATGTCGAAATCGAGAATTTTTGACAGATTAGCAGTTTTCTTCAATTTCAACATTTTTAGAAAATCCTCAAAAACAATAGAAAACGACATACTATATCATGTTGTGCGAGACCATGTACCATAGCCTGTCCCGGAAAATGTCATAATTGAGAATTTTCGACAAACTAGCCTGCCGTTTTCCTCAATTTCGATATTTTTTAGAAATCCTACAAAACAATGAAAAACGGCATACTATAGCATGTTGTGCGAGACCATGTACTATAGCCTGTCATTTTTTCTTGATTTCAGAATTTTAGAAAATCCTCAAAAACGATTAGAAATGGCACACTATTGTATATTTTCTGAGACCATGGTCTCGGACAACATATATAGTATATTATAGTATGCCATTGGACTTTAGCGTTTACATTTACATTTTTTAAATTTACATTTTTTTTATATATATTATTCTTGTACCCAACAGTACAGAGTATTTTTGATGAAAAAAATAGGTCTGCTAAATTTCTATTGGCTTTCATTAATGTGATAGGGGAAGTGTCATCCCACAGCACGTCTTTGTTTACAGAAGTAATTCATTCATGGAGTTTCATGGAGTTTTGATATAAAAATACACAAGTGAAACATTTCACATTTTATGACCACGGATGTGTGTTTCAATTCAATACATTTCTGTAAAGGAACGAGTGGTTATGATGAAAAGGAAACACGATGAGGTGAAAATAAAAACAGACAATGTACAGTAAATACAACGCATTGAGCAGGGCACTGCAGGGAGTTGAACCCCGTTCTGGTAAACCAGAAGTCCAACACCAGTGCCTTATGTTTTTTTTGTCTTTTTTTGTATATCCAATACAAATCACAAAAATACAATTTACATTGTAATCAATAGTATAAAATTATGCAAATTTGCTAAACTTATTCTAAACTTATTCTTGTCGACATCCCATGGAAAGCCGTGGGAGGGAATTCACCTTTACACCGCACACCTTGTCTAAATAAAATGATGCTGACGGGCGTCAATTATGTGCAATTGCTGTGATATGATCACATAAATGCACATCACATACCGGGCCTGACTTATGTGGTGTAAACTTACATGACGCTTTGCGGGCAAACTGAGCAACGCAAGTGGAGAAAAAATAAATAAGAAAAACTAGTGTGACAGGCAAGAAGGACGGAAGAAATTACTAAAAAATGTAGCTAAATAAAATGTGATCAAAAGAGTCTGAGACAAGACAAAAACAAATAACTTCATTAAAAGCAAAGGATAAAGAGGAGAAAAGATGAAGGTAGGGTAGAAACCCTATGTCCCAAATAGTTACTTTTCTGGGCAAAAAAAAATATAGCTAAAATGTTCAATAATGAATGATCGGTTGTAAATCAACCATTTGTTGCTTCAGTGTGTGACAATGTAGGATGACCAAGTAACAGAATCAATTCATAACAAGGTTTCTGCCCAGCAGCTAAATGATAATAAACTACATTCACCTCCCTTCAATAATCAGCCACTAAAGTAAAGACACTACCTAAGGAAGCAAATGATACATCAGGCATCATTTTCTTCCTTCTTCCTTAACACAGTGTTAAGCACGACTACATGCTACCATAATGACAGACATAAATCACATAACCCACATCATTTTTGTACACACAAGTGAAAAACTAGGGCTATAGGATAGGCAATAAGGAGGATGACATTTAAAAAATGCGATCAAAATAGTCTTATATTAGACCTGTGCCCTTTTGGGCACAGGTCTAAACCAGGCCATGTCAGGTTGTGGACTCCTGGTGGCGCTATAATAGGCCAATGTTAAAAGGGTGCCATTTCTTCTCCATGACTTTGGCATTTGGATGATTTGAGGCATTTTGTCCAAATAATTTGTTTTGCAAATATCCACCTGTTGGTGGCACTATAACAAGCCATTATGAAAAGAGTGGGGTATTTTTCTCAGCCTAGTAGGAAAGTGTGTTAAAGATTTTATGTAAATCGCCTGCCGTGCTTATCATTTCACGCATTTTGTTCTAAGCAGGCCAATCTTGCAAACTTTGAAAGCAAATTATAGTCAATTAGGATGGACTATGAAATATGGGACACATCCGTCATGAGCACATGACTAGAGACACTGTGTAATGAATTGTGGGATTTTCGAACAGAATCTGGATGGGTAATATGGAAACGTGTTTTGCAAAATTCGGGCTCCTGGCTCCTGGTGGCACGATAAAAAGCTGAAATGAGAAATACAGGTCAAAAGGTTCACCTTGTGTCCTCTGAGGAGTGCACATGCAACATTTCATGCAGTTCAGGTATGCAGGTAAAATTAAATTGTGTGGTGCCTAATGGTGGCAGTTATAGCGCTAGTTTGGGCAGAGGTTCATCGTTGGCTTCCAGGGAGTGTGTGTGCAAAGTTTGGCCCCACCATGTCTTCGGCCTGGTGGAGACAATAATGAATGTCCGTACACATTCACATTGTGATATATGCATGTGTACGGACATTCGTAATCGGTCAGAGAAATTGAATGGGGTTTCTAGATATGTTGTGCATGTCATGCACATCATGGGCTCCATTTTCGTTACATGCTAAACCCCTTATCCCAAACCCCTTATCCCTGTTTTACTATTTTTAAAAAGTTTTGGGAATAGTTCAATGTGCTAATCTATTAACACGTTGTGAGCATGTAGACTGGCCATTTGAACGATTGAAAAATGTTTTTTTTTAATAGTTTAAAAAGGCAAAGAAGTTAAGGGATAAGGGGTTTAGCGGTAACGAAAATGGAGCCCCATATCTAGAAACCCCATTCAATTACTTTGACCGATTATGAATCTTTGAAATGTTTTTAGCGTTTTTACACATTTACAACAAAATAAAAATTATTTACACTTTTAGAATTCAGATTACTATGAACATGCCACACATGCTTGAACATTTTACTTTTTTATGTGTTTTTTGTGGCTTTTGTGTTTATTTATTATAGAGGGACAGACAGCACGCTGAAAAGAAATGGAGTGGTCTCTCAGCTTGAATGGCGGCGTCCCAATCGTTAATTTGCTTTTTGAAGGAGTCGCGTTCAGAGTGGGCTCTTCTTCCTCCGCTGTCCCTCCTTGCTGCCATGCTCATCATCAACTGGCCCACTCAGTCTCCACTGCTGGTCGGACACCGCTTCCACGGGTGTCATTCTGCATAATCCCTCACACCGAGCCTCAATGTGCTCCGATGTCAGCTTGCAGTTTGGCTTGAACTTCTCTCGGTGCACACACAGTGGACTCTCGCCATTTCTGCCCCATGCCTCCTTGGCATTCTCCCTCTCATTTTCACTGCTTGATTCTCTTGTTTTTCTGTCAGCGTCTTGGCAATAAGAACACAGTTGTGTGGCTCTGTCGTTCCTTCTCTCTGGGCAAACGTCCCTGTCCCTCTCTACATGATAGCCGTTTGTACGTGTTCTTACAATATTTCCCTCTACTTCTGACCTCTGCTAAGGAATCATGCCAAATGAATGTGTTAATCAGGTTTGATGGCACACAGCATACTGGTTGTCTTGCCAGAATTTATTTTCAAATTTATAGAGGAAAAAACGACTTGTCACAGGAAAATGTAAGGTTCATTGTGAAACTGACACCAGAATGATTTGTTTCTGAACCAGTTACCATAGCTTAGGTATGTCATCTCTCCTATAAGAATGGGGTTGTGTCGAGTCACCACTGTAAAAGCAGAACACTATACCAATAAATATAGCTACTGTACAGTGGGTAAGTACTTCATAAGTCATTACTTCATAAGTCAACTAGAAAACCCAGTTTTCTCAGACAGGGCAGAGCCACCTGAAAAGGAATCTGAAAAATGTCACTCTTAGTTCTTGATCACGACTCCAGAGATTGTGCACCAATTTGTGTGAGTTTTAAACAATTTGGGCTGGAGGTTCTGGCTTAGTGGCAATGTGCATGTAGAAGTTTCCCTGCTGTCGGATGATGCATTTGTGAGGTGGGGCATTTTGTGCAAAATGGCCACCTCCACAAACCTGGGGTAGTAACAAAAATTGGCCATTTAAAAAAAAAATGAAATGGGTGGAGATTTGTGCATAAGGGGCAGCCTCTCTAGCAAACATGGGGGCCAATCAGTCTATCAGGATAGAATCAGAAAAATCTGATGACTATAGAGATAAGGTGTAACATTTAGGTTGTTACATTTAGGTTGAGGATGCAGCCTGGTTCGCTGCGTTCTGTGGATTTGCAAATTGTCACTTTGCTGCTCAATGGGCCTTGATCACATGGCAGATGAGATAGATGTGAACCAATTTGCAGGAGGTTTGGACTAATACAACACACAGCAATCTGTTGGCCACCTCCTAGTGGCTCTATACAGTGTTGTAGTGGGACTTTTAGAAGTGGGGGGACGCCTCTTAAAGGGGAATTTCACCCATTTTCATTTTTTTCTGAGAGTGTACAAATGTGAACCAAATGGACCCTAGTGGGTCCATTGGGTTCACATTTGTACACTCTCACAAAAAAAGGAAACTCATTAACATGGTGAAATACATCTTGATGATGTCATCAAGATGTATTTCACCATGCTAATGATTTTTTCCAGACCTCCATTTCTAGGAAACACAGAATGGCCATACCATGTCCACACAACATCTCTAAGGTATATTATAGTAAAATATTGAAAATGAGTGGAGTTCCCCTTTATGTAGACAGGTGCATGCAACACACACAGACACGCTATTAAAAGTATAGCATATTGAGAAAGATTTGTTTACAATGCCTAATTGTATCCATAAAAGTAAATGACAAGACAAAAACATAGGCCTACTTTTGCCCAGAAAATATTTTAGATGTGAGAATTGGGGGGACGCCGCCCTCCCCGCGTCCCCCCTCCACTACACCCCTGGCTCTATAACAAAAACGTGGTTCAGAGGATTTTCCTGGGTTTGTTTGTCACAGGGTTTGGCTCTGATCAGTCCAAACACACAGACGGGCAGCAGAATACACAGTCTCTGGCCAGGTGGAGACTGGAGACAGCCATGCATAATGTCTCACAGAACAAATGAATAATTTGCAACTTGAACTCATATTTTATCATTTTATGGACATTTGATTCATGATCTCATCAAATTATATTTCATACCACATACAGTGAATAATAACTTATCCTACTGAACTCTGTGGGCTAAAATGACACCACACAAGTCATACTGTGTTTTGTTATTTAGGGCCAGATGACACATAATAAAACAGCGTCCAGAAATGGGAATGGGATCACACGTCGAAAACTCAAGAGGGAGAGGAACATTGTGAGCATTTGAAATGCTCATAGGAATAGTCTTCTAGCCCACCGTGGAATACATTAAAAGTAAACATCCCTTAAAGTCAGAAGAGCTATTACTCCTAAACGAAAGTACTTTCTCTTGTGTGTCATATGCAAAAATACACCTTAATTATATTCCAGTATCATATTTCATTTTAATAGGGACTTGAAACAAGAAGACTCAAGCTCACTGACATCAATAGTATATCATTGTCATCTATCTGGCATAGAAAGGGTTAGAATAACCCAATAGCATTTTTTTCTCCATCTTCTTATTTTTTATTACAGGCAAGAGTCTCACAGGTTTATTTTCCACAATCCTTGAAAAGTTAGTTTACATCCTGTGGCATACAGTAGTTTGTGACGAGGCCACGTCGTCACCATTCCAAAACACACAATGCAACAGTTGAGGACAACAAAAGCATTTCCAACTACACCAATCCGACTCCTGTCGACACGTATACCTAGGAATGCATACAGAACTTACTGTAAGACTATAACAGGGGTCCTTGAGGGGGGATTCTAAATGCACCCTTACGGGTCTACAACTCTGAGAGCGTATACCCTACCAAATGAGAACCAAACGGACCCATTGACTGTTTTTTTTTTTTGTTGTTGTTCCATTTGTACTCTTTCAGAGTTAAAGAGATCCTTAATAAAATATAGTATAAAATAAAACAAATTAGAACCACTGGACTACTGCCTAATTTATGCTTGGTCGTAAGACAAATCATAAATTAGACTTATAAATTAGAATCATGACTCACTTGTGCAGTATGTAGGTTTTAGCCTGGAATTGTTCTCTTTTTCTGAACACAACAGTCACGCTAGCAGTAGTGTGTGTGTGTGTGTGTGTGTGTGTGTGTGTGTGTGTGTGTGTGTGTGTGTGTGTGTGTGTGTGTGTGTGTGTGTGTGTGTGTGTGTGTGTGTGTGTGTGTGAGTGCGGTCTCTGAAAGCATTTGTACCAGGCTAATAACAACATACCATTCATAGCACCTAAACAAAAGCTTCGTGTTAGCAACATTATTCAAGCTGATTAAACTCTTTCATTCTCAAACTTTGCTAAGATATTCATGTAACATCTACTCCATCTGCAGCTTAGAGGTGGAGGTGTGTACCAATTTAGCCAAGGATGTTTCCCCCCCTCTCCTCTCTTCCACGGTTCTACTAATGGAGATTTATGTAGCCCTCCAACGCTACAGTGGTCACTTACTGAGGTCACTTACTGTGATTCAAAATGCATTACTTGTCTACTTTGGCTAACAGATCTCTCATGTGACCTTGAATCCAACACATAATTGTATTATTTCACATTAGATAAAACAACAAACACTTCAGGTAGGTAGCTGCGTTAAGAAATAATAATAAAAATGTAAAGCCAATTAATTGTTAAAAGCAAACACTCAGCATCCCAAAACTGAAGTGACTTACAGTATATGCTAATAACCGGTGGTCAGTGTGTTTATTTTGAACCGTTCACGCTGTAGAGATGGAAGGCCACCTCCCACACCCTTCTAACCCTCCGCAGAATCTTCAAAAGGCGAGACGCTGAGTCCCTACGTTCTGGCGGTGACCCCGCTGCGCTTTAAAGCTGCATTGTGCGATACAGGGCCCCCCCGCTGATAAACAAGGGCACAAATTATGATAACAAGCCCTTGAGGTTGGAAACAAGACAGCACTCCCCCCTCACTGCCATGGCACTTC
The DNA here is from genome assembly GCA_039105355.1 of Benthosema pterotum. Lineage (NCBI taxonomy): Eukaryota > Metazoa > Chordata > Actinopteri > Myctophiformes > Myctophidae > Benthosema > Benthosema pterotum. The sequence goes on from CM076975.1 coordinate 16,728,331, forward strand.
TTCCCCCCTGCGGGCTCCCCGGCTCATTGTCTATCAAAACACACACACTGACTGACTACTACTGGCAGCCAGAGCCCAAAATAAAACTATGGGGAAACCAAGCCGAAATAAACAAACACCAATGTGTGTGTGTGTGTGTGTGTGTGTGTGTGTGTGTGTGTGTGTGTGTGTGTGTGTGTGTGTGTGTGTGTGTGTGTGTGTGTGTGTGTGTGTGTGTGTGTGTGTGTGTGTGTGTGTGTGTGTGTGTGTGTGTGTGTTTGGGGAGGGGGCTTGTCTGGCAAAAGTATCTGTGAAATGTAACAGCGACAGAGTATAAAGGTCTAACCACATTTTCAGTTGTTAAATCTTCGGCTGAATTAATTCATTGGGAAGATTCAGTGCACTCTTTTAAAGATTAACCAACCCTCGGTTAGCAGCATTAATTCTGCTGTCTATTAGGCAGACATATTAATGTGGCTATTACACCAACACATTCTATCAATTTATAATCGGTAGTGCCTGGCGGTTTGGGGGGCTTAAAATGTTACATTTCTGGCACACGGTTCCACGTCTATGACATAATGACGCATATTTTACATGAATACTTTATTTAATCTGACTAAAAGGCGTGAATACTCAAAAAGGAAATGTCACAAAGGTGTTCCGAATGTCCTATGAACCAGATTCTAGGCTTTCTCATTTTTGGAGACAAGGTGCTGTCAAATACTGTGCATAATTCATAAGTTTCCTGTGTACACACACAGACAATAATAGAATCAAATATTCAGATGCCATTTTTCCATAGGACTTTGCCTGAGAAATTATATATTATGATATTATTCAGAGTTGAGTTGTGTAGCGTTCGTTGTGAATGGCCTGTTCTTTCTGCTCGTTCCGTCTGCATACAACTGTAAAAATACAGTAAAATTCAACAATTACATTACATTTCCCCACTTTTTTTTTGTTTTTTAGTCGTTACTTAAAAAAAGCTTATGGTATCATACAGAGATCATACAGGACATGACACACTATTAATCTTGAATGTACACTTCAATATTGGGCAAAAACAGTCAACTATCAACAGGTACATCTTTTTTTCTTTTCGCTTCTCACATACAAAAGGTTTGGGGGAGGAGGAGGAGGGGGACATTAAACTCAGTAGTTCTACCATCATCAATTAGTGCATGATTCAAATCCCCCAGTTGGACGCGTCATCTCCTTTCTTGGCAGGCCCCGCAGAGGACATACCCCGCTGACGCCAAGCCAGAAAGAACACACACAGAAAAAAGAGGAACACCCCACCACAACACTGCCATTCTTGGATTTTTCTTTCTTCTTTCGGGACTGAGAGTCTGTTGTTGCTGTTCAACACTGAGAGAGGCTTGACGACGCTCATTGTCATATCAGAACTTGAGCAGACACAATAAGGTTAGTGTCAGGGGATATACGGAGCAGTGGGGAAGTAGTGCCGCTCGGCTGACATCGTGAATGGCACCGGGACCTGCCGGGGGAACATTGTCAACATGAATACCAAAGCAGATGAAATACACCTTCGCCTGGATCACCTCCCTGTTGCTCTCTGGCCCCGAGAAGTAGTAGAGCTGGGCCATATGACACTAGTTCAATTATTTAACTTTTTTCCTGAATTTAAGTTCATAAACGATTTTTAGATTAGCTATTTTCACTATTTTTGTATACTGTACAAAGCAATCTGCAATCTGTTTTATACCAAGCAATCTGTGGTATAAAACAAATTCAGACACTTATAACAAATAATCTCTGTGTTCATTTGTTGTTATAAGAAATAAAAAAAAAACATCCATTCTCGATTAGGCCTATATTTTTTATTATATGATTTGTTGTTGTGCACCGGTGTCTCACACTAAAAATAGACATGTGGTGAGCTTGCAGATCAATCAGCTATTTTCAGTGCAAGACATGATGCAAAACTTGTGAATCATGTGATATTTATTATTTTGCAGAACCATAACACTATGAGACTTGCATCATTTCATCATTTCAGACTAGAAAGGTTCAGAATCTCTTCCAGAAGTCGACTGATCATTCCCCCCAAACCTAGCTGAATGAACATCCACCATTTTGATAACACATGCGCGCACACAGACGCACGCACGCGCACACACACACACACACACACACACACACACGAGAATGTAGATGCACAAATCACTGTGGGCAGGGTAATACTGTATTCATTCTTCACGGTGTGCAGTACACCAGAGTGAATCATTCCTTGTCCTCAGGACAAACTACAATACGAGTTGCTGAGGGTTAAAGTGTCAGGGAGAGACAATACCCGTCGTGTCAATTACGGTCAGGGTTACAGCGTTTATTTTAAGTTTTAACCCAGCAAGTGAGTGACACTCATCCCTGCAGCAAAACAGAAAGCAAAACAAGAATGAATCCCACACATGTACTGTACATCATGTGCTCACTGTACAATTCAAATGAAATATAGCCATATTAGTAGCAGAGCAAAGGCTGAGAGTCCTATAGAGACTACAGGACTCAGAGGACTGTTTTTATTGTGTTTGTTTTATCATCTGCCAACTGGGGGGTTGATAAAACATGGCAAAATGTATGAATAATGTTAGTTCATCACAATCTGGAATTGATCAGAGTTTTTATTTTTATCAAGTTATGTGCAGCTGCTGCTGCATCTGTCATGATCGCTGTACCGCCGTGTCTATACTTTATCTTTTTTATATATTCCATTATGTCTGACCGATAATGAATGATGTTGCAGACTTCCGCATCTGCAGTACCTCGTCTTGCAATGTTTTTAACTATTGTTAAGAGCTTGGTATTTGTCGCCCAATACGACGAGCATTCTTACACAACGCAGCTTGTCATTGCATTGCATTCTCTCGATCTATATCTTTGTATGCATCGCTGAATCTGCAGTATTGGTAATGGCTGAACTGCAAACACACTGCCTTGACCATATTCATGCTGCGTCTCGCGACGGTGTTGAATGGCAGATCTACAAGCCTACAGCGCCTTCCATCCGTGACCCATTGTGGGCTTGTAGGTCTGCTTGCTATTCTCCATGTATGGTGGTGAGCAAAAACCAGGCCTGAGACAGCCAGGCGGCGCTTTGCTCTCCTGGGTATTATTTTGCATGTATAAAATGCTGCCGGGGGTGCATGGCGCATGACCTGCGCCTGTCGCTGTCCACCGGCCGTGGTGCTGAACTAGCCGCCGATCGATGCATGCAGTACCGTCGACTGCTGTGGAGTGACTTGTTTTCTTTTCTGTGACCTTCAGCGCAAGCGTGTCTTGCAGCTCACTTTGGTGTGGTGTTTGTGATAGTACATCAGTTATTTTACAGCCGTCAACGTGTAATGCACTTGGGTGAGATCCGTTGTTGTTCCACCTTGACGAATTGACGTACGAGCCAGACCACATACATGTAGCTCTCTCTTAACCAGGGGGACCACCAGTGGTCCCTGAGAGAATTCCAGGTGGTTGCCAGCTAAATGGAAAGCTGGTTAACCAGATGTAACTCTTTGAGAGTGTAAAAATGAAACGAAATGGACCCTTGCGGGTCCATTTGGTTTCATGTTTACACTCTCAAGAGTTAAAATATTCATCATCTGAATTAGCCAAAGTCTACAAAACTAGAGAATGAAGAACATTAGTCATTTTGATCTGTATGTTTGCCGGTTTTGTTTCTGAAATCCAGCCTGGCTACCTATTTTGTACCAAAACAAAAGAAATCTTTTTTGGGTTTGGGTCTCGGGGGCTAAAATATCATCAAATGGTGGTCCGTGCCTCAAATTCTGAATAAATAGTGGGCCCTGGTATGAAAAAGGTCGAAAACCACTGCTCTTAACCACACAAACCTCATAGTGTTGCTACAGGGAAGAAATCATGTTATTTCCACATTATAAAGTGTGTCAGTGTTTTTCATAATGGCTGAACCAATGGAAAGTGCTAAAAATAGCGGGTTGTGACGAAAAAGTCTCAGGGGTCCATACAGTCAGATAGTACAATCTACAAGCTTGTACAGTTGATCTACATGATCTACGTCCCATACCATGGAAGCCGGTGGTTCATGTGGTTAAGAAGACGACAAATCATATTATCTTGGCGTGTTGTACAGTTAATGCATGCTGCGGATCATTAGAATGCAGAACATGCAGTGCCATGTAGTGTTATGCTAATGCCGTTCTATATTTAACGTTGAACTGCTTACCATAAAGGATTATGCTGGCATTGGTGTTTCCCATGGCATTCATGGCCACACACGTATAGTTTCCATAGTCTTCTTCCGACACGTTGAAAAAGACCAGCATGGACTGTTTACCTTCGTTCTCTATTTTCACTCCATTCAGTCCATTGGAAAGCCTGTGAAAAGAAAAGAAAACCGTTTGCAAAACAAATCTGCTGCCACTATTCTTTCCCCATTGTCAAATAAATGGATTTGCATTATCTATCCATTTATTTATATGCCTGTATGTGTACATACTACATGGAAGGACTCAATCCATTCCTGGAACAACAATGGCTATACAAGGACACTGTACCTTTGTACATACACCATTTGTGTAGCCTACTAGTGAAAGGCACTTTATAATTTATTTTAGTATAGTATACACCACGTTATGTTTGTTTTAGTAACATGGAATTGCATCATGATGTTTTGCACTTTTTCCCTTGTGTTTTACAGGTAGCTGCAGAAATACGCTTTGATATATTGGCACTAACAGTACACTGTGCAAAGACAATTAACCTAAACCTTATGTGGAATAGCAACATCACATTGAGTAGATTGACTGAAGTAACCAACTGCATCCATTGCAGTGCCCAAGCTAAAAGCTTGCATTTGAGCATCATATTTTGCTTATTACGCAGTTACTCCTGGTACTATACGCATCAACAAGCTCATCTAAAAGCTTGCGCCCTCATAAGGCTGAGCTTGCCGATCGGCTATTTTCGGTGTGCGACGCACACCGGCGCGCGGCTAAACATAAATATCCAGCTTTTCTCTTCATGTGCCTTTATTTTCCTGTTCCGCGTTTGCAAGTGGTACACATTCATTGCGACAGTGTTGTCAGTGGGGACTGCAGGGGTGTAAATATAGACAGTACAGGCAGTGCATTTGTGCTGGGGCCCCGTGGGGGGCGGGGTGGGGTTGGGGGGAGTGGGGGCCCGTGGGGAGAACGGCCCTCCAACAATGTGTCGAGGCGGAGGAGAACAGGCTCTCTCGCGAGCGATTTGGATAGCCGGTGTTAAAATAAATATTTTCTATAGGAGACTGTATGCCCTTGAAAAAGTTTTTTTGTTTTGGTAAACTAGTCGGTTGCAATCTATAATAACAACAAAATAGTTGATTCTACATAATCTATGACAGTAAGACGCCGGAGGGCACTGGCCATATATGGCATTTTGAGTGCACAGGGTGTGATGAGGTCAGATCGACATATGGAATGTCAGAACATATCAGCTGCATGTATGGAGAACTAAGGGTGGCAGCGGGGGCAGTGTACTGAATGTACAGGGTTCGATGAGGGTTCATATAGGGCTGCACCTTAATTAACTTGACTGCTGGGCGAGTGCGGATGAACTTTGACCAAATAAGTCACAACAACCTGGGCTCCATATATGGGGGACTGATGATCACGATGACATGGGCACCTGGGGGCTTGCCTGGCATGAGAATTAATGCCAGGGAACCCCCTATAGAAAATGTTGTTTCAAATTGCATTATTAGCATTTTTTTTTGAAGATTATGTTTTTTTTTTAAATAGCAGCTAGTTTCAGAAAGATGACAGGTTACACTGATGTCGATCCTTTATTAACTCATTTTGCCTGGTCCCAAAATGGACATCACTCGAGTCCCCACACCCCACGGGTTTACTGGAGGTCAAAATGTCAGGAAGCAGAACACATCTGGGAGAGGCAGTAAGAAACAACCCTAGAAAAATGAACAGGAGGAGAAGGTAGTGTAGCAAAACTCCCTATATTAGATTCCTTTTTTATAAACTGTCACCAGCTCTCCCTCCTCCTGCTCCTCCTATAGCAGCAATGCAGCAGCTCTACTGGCAGCAGCAACGCAGCCCTCAGTCAGTCTGACAACTTCCATCCAACAACTACCTCATATGGCACTGGTGGTCAGTTAAAGGTAGGGGAAGTGATTTCACTTTTGTCAGATATCACCCCAAATTTTTTTTTTCTGTTAAAATGCTCTATTATAAGGTGTGGAAACCACATATGGAGTTTCCCCCTCCCCCACGTTAGCAGAGGAGCTAATAAAAGTTCCCCTGGTCACCACCAATTCTCCTCCAATCAGGAGCGAGCAGCAGGTTCACATAGTGTAGCTACTGTTGGGGGCCCCTAGTGCAACAGGCTGGTACTACACCATGAATTTCAAATCACTTCCCCTACCTTTAATCACTTTAAAGGTATAGGTAACTTTTTCTTTACAACAAAACCTAATTTGGATATCCATTATGACTGGCATATTTGTCACATAAGCCATTCCCCGGATTTCAGCCCTCAAAGCCTGTTCTAAATATGTTTTCTATCAAAAAACATACTGCAGGTGAGAAGTGATAGACAGCGTTGACCACCAGTCAAGTTACCTAGTAGTCGTTTAAACCTTAGCATCTCTATTCTAGGAGGAACAATGGGCGAAAATTATCCTGCCAGTAGCATGTGCTTGTCTCAAAGATTAAGCCATGCATGTCTAAGTACAAATGGACTGTAAAGTGACAAGCTTGTAGAATATCTCAAAGAGATTTGGGGGCTCAATTTCGTGCCACCCCTATCCTTATGCGTATTTGCAATTGTTTTGAAATTTAAAAAATATATATTTTAACATAGTCCCTATTCATTTGGTCCCTCTTCTTTTAGATTTTAACCAAAGCTGTACAGTATTCTGCTAGCAAGCATGTCAAACTTGCAAACCCATAAACTGTGCTGCCGCCACTATTAATGCCACTTTCAAACTAGAGGCCTCACAGACAAAATAAACACAGGCTTGTGCTGTACATTATGTTCTGCAATATCCTCAGCAGAGCGGACTAACCCATTCCCATAAACACATTACATAAACATAAATATAATTTGCCTTTGGTGGCCATGGCTGTTTTGCGAAGGGTGTGACTATGAGGAAAGGCATTTGAATCGTAAGCCAATAATGTGATTAGATTAGGTTGTTGCCAAAGGGACAGCAGAGAATCATGGAGATAATCTTATGCTAAACAGCATGGGGGAACGCCATCACCTACAGTGGTACTGCTAATGTGGGTAAATCAATGCCCTACCTGCACAGTTAAAACATCACTGTTCATTTATGCATGTGTAAAACCGAGTGGGAAAAAATATAAACAAATGGACGTGCACATTACATTAACACTTTGGATTCCAATGCATGTTTTTTTTAACTAGTTGGTGTCCCGATTTTGCACATCAAATCACATGAACTTAGATATGGACGTAGATATATTAGAAATAATGATTTGTGGTCACGTGGTTAAGTTGCTGCAGTGTTTAAAATGCAGATACAAAAACAAGGCCAGTCCTAAGATAATCACTGAACTGAAAAGAAAGGACTTGCCTCCGGTCTTCTTTGTACCACTCAAAGTCTGCTTTCGGTACAGCAGATGCCTCGCACTGGAGAATTCCTTTGTGTCCAACCGGTGTACCCGTATCTCTCGTCTTGGAAATGAACGGAGGGTCTGTGGGATGCACAACGCGTCAGAGTCGAATACGTTGTTACAGTGACATGCTATATTCTGTAAAATATAACATAACACTACAGGACAACAAGACTCAGGAGAGCAACAACTCATTGACGACGATAACAATGTCTGACAACTTAATCATAATCATGCTGTGCGAAGAAATTATGGTGCAAGGTCGAAATTGTAGGGTACAGTTGCCATACAGCTGCACATGATGGCCAGAAGTAAGAGAACAATGGCCAGCATGTGGGTACAGTCAATGGTGAGAGATGTTTTGTTTGTTTTTTTGTTGTTCTTACAGTTGACGGTGACTTGAACTGTCCTGGTGTCCGTAGCAGAGATGTCACTGGAGGCGATACATTCATACGTTCCCGACTGTTCTTTGGTGATGGCTGCCAACTCCAGATTCTCCCCCTCTCTGATAAATCTATGGACGCCTGTGGAGAATGGAAGGACATAGAAATAATACATCAAATTCAATAAAAAAAAAAGAATCTGAAGGACAGTAGATGGAACAGGTTACAAGAGGTGCCATGTGAGTGTGACCGACCGTGACCAGTTCTGTAGCAGTGCAATACAAATCTTTTTTAAACTTGAATAATCGCACATCAAGGTGTTCTCTTATTCAATCAGGGCCGTAGGAGGGCAACGCGCATAACGCGCAGTGCGTTGGGCCCCACGTGACCGGCAGGGCACAATTAAAAATAAAAATAAAAATCTATAAATATGCATTTTCCCGAGAAAACTGTTGAATCTGCTTTGTGCCCCTCTCCAGAGACATGGTGCCCCCTGTTTGTCACGCAGTCCCTTAAGCTAATTTCGTCAAATAGATTTGGGAAATAGATAAGGGGATTTCAAAGCCACGTGCGGGCACAGACTGTGCGCACTGCGCAGCATTGGAGATGTCCACAGAACCGCCAGTTCAATTCATCTCCTTATTTATGGATTGTCCTATAAACAGCTCTAGACAGCTGCCTGCTGTCGGTCACTTGCTTGTGTTTAGGTAAGGCATATGATATAATTAAATACATTAATTAACTTGTGACAATGCTGCTGCTTTCACGTTTCCACTGAAATCCCGACGGTTACATTTGTCTTGATTCCGCTTCGGAGAGAAGACCTACCTGCATATCCTATACAGCATCTGAGAGAATGATTTTTGCCCGTCACGCTGCATTTTGAAATGTACAAAATGGTCCAGAATTGAAGGAGATATGAATGGTCAAAAAGATGTCTGTTTTGCCGCGAATTTCCCGACTTTTTTTTGCAATTTACTAATGTTTAGTTTAATAACGTTTTGCAGACTTGGGATAAATGCTCGCCACATACAGCAAAAAACATGGAACATGTTTTTTCAACATAACATGTTGAATGGTAAGAAATGATCGAGAATTGACCGAACTGTAATTGTTTGAAAATACGAACTAAAATACTCAGCCAGGCTGCGGGCTTATTCAGGGCCGCAGCGCCACTACTAGGTTTTGGAGGCCCTAAGTATAACTGGTCAGGGATGCCCCCCACCACCACCTCACCCTACACACGCCCCCACCTCTCTGTGTAGGCTGCAAGGGTGCAGCCTACATGAAAATTTCAGTAGGATTTCACAGGGGCTGTGGTTAATTTGCTGGTCCAGGCTATAGCTTGGGCCAGGAATTCAGGGAAGGAAAAACAGGGGTTGACACTAAGGTCTCGGAGGCACTTGCCATCGGAACGTAAAAATGAAACCAAATTAGGGGTGTGCTGAAATATCGATATATCGATATATCGCAATACTTCCTCCCGCAATAAATAATCGATATGCCGTCGGCAGATATCGATAAATCTGTGAGGAAAAAACGCGACACGGAGCGTCCGTAATGGGGATAAATTGGGGAGGATTGCACTGAACAGAGCACTGAACGCTCCCTCTTCACAATCACCATCACCACACACAAACACACGCAGCATAGGGAGTACATAGCAATATAGCAGGAGAGAGGAAAAAATAGTTATGTTGCAGCGTCCACGCCACGGACCGCCACACACTCTCTCTCTCTCTTTCTCTCTCTGTCTCTCTCCGTCTGCCCCCCCCCCCCCCCCCCCCCCACACACACACACAGTTGTAATTTGAGCAGCGTAGCAGCAGCGCTTCTCTTCACACACAGTGAAAGATAGACGGAGAGTCTCAAATCTGCTCTTGTTAAGCATGTTCCATTCACCGCGGCATTCGCATATTGATTAATCACCTACCTTACGTTGTGATATCCACTGTATTTGTTATGTGTAGCTGTTAAAAGTAATTCCGTCAGAAAAGTGAAAGTCCCACACTCCAAACGAAAAGGCAACAAATACTCCATGACTTTAGATGGCTTAGTAGAAACTCTTCTCTTGGAATAATTGTAATATCCTCATGGCAGAGGGCAAGAGAGAGCAGAGAGCAAAAGCAGAGAGTCTTCTTGTAAACTAAACTTTAGTCCAACTTTGTCTCTCCATGCACTTCTGCATAGTGCATAGGCTACTGCCTGCACGCAGCACGCTGTATAGGGTATTTTTTCCCCTTGAAAATAATTATCAGGCAATATACTTTTTTCTTCTATAAATATTGAAAATGAAGAAGCCAGGTCAACTGGAATGTGTCTGATTAGGGATTTCCTTTTATTCTTCAGGTACAGTATATCTAGTGATTTTTACTGTTTTTATATGTGTTTTTTTTTAATATTCCTCCCTATAGTGAAATGACTTACAGGGTTAAAATTACCATGAGCACCTGCTACTACTGAGGAATTGGCTTTAACACATGAGCTGATTAGATTTCATTGACACAAATGACACAAAATATGAGTTATGAATTATGATCGGTTTGAAAAATAGAAATATAAGCTTTAGCTGCCTATAAGAAGTAAAATAAAAAGTTAGGTATCAGAATAAAATAGACAAAAGTTGAGGATGCACTTTAGTAATTTCTGTTTTTGCCTTTTATTTATATATTTATTTTTGCAATTACAGGTATCGTGATATATCATTGATGAATTTCAGGCAATATATCGCAAATATCGCAATATATTGAATATCGTGATATATTCGTTATCGAGGCCCTAATATTGTGATATGTATCGTATCGTGAGGTACCCATATCGTCCCAGCCCTAAACCAAATGGACCCTTGCGGGTCCATTTGGTTTCATTTTACACTCTCAAGAGTTAAAATTCATCATCTTAATTAGCCCAGGTCTACACAACTAGAGAATGAAGATTAGGTCATTTTGATCTGTATGTTAATTTACCTGTTTTGTTTCCCAAACCCAGCCTGGAATTGTGTAGGCCTATAGCTAGAAAGCAGGGAAAGGCACAGAGGCAGAGTGCAATGACTGCCTTCAAGACAAATTTATCTTGTGTTGTGTTATAGTGCACTAAGTTGCACACTTGCCCGATCGGGCAACCAGGTAGCAGTCTTCACTTGCCCGACCATTTTTTTTTTTACTTTCCCTGGGCAAGCAGGCAAGTGTTGGTGTCAACCCATGAAAAAAATCGCCCTTGCAACTGAGAAACAATGAGTAGTGGTGGGGGATTCGGGGAACTATACATTACAATGGCATTAGGAAGGTTGTTCCAAGGTGTTAGACTTCATTAATTCAGCCTTTTGTTATCAAATGAGTCAAAACCTGTTTAACTGGTTCTGGAGACTGGAGGTGTTGGATCGTTCTGAAAACAACAGGATGGCTAATGGCCCATCACTGCTTATGTGAAACGGTGGCCCTGTGAGAAATACAACATTTTTGTCTTTTTTGTTGGGAGTGGGGAGTGGGGGTGGGTGGGGGGGGGGGGGGGGGGGGGGGGGGGGGGGGGGGGGGGGGGGGGGCACCAGAAAGCATTTGTGCTTAGGGCACCCAAATGGCTAGCAAAGGCTCTCTATTCAATATGTCGGTGGATGGGTCCTTGGCCATAGAAGTTAGGTTTGTTTCTCTAATTTGATTCTGTTTTGTTTGTTTTTGCTCGCGTCATCATACATAATCACAAATACATCTTTTCAGCCAATAACCTTTGGCATCTTCTCATTTCTGCCCTCACATTTTATCCTCAATATGTACTCTACTCATCCAATCAAATCATCGCTATGGGGTGATCGCCAATTCAGCCAATCAAATCATCGCTATTGGGTGATCGGCGGCCAACCATCAGGCAGTGTTTGTGTTCACATAAGCTGGTCATCTGAGAGGCAAAATGACCTCAAAAAAGAAACCCTGTATGCTCCCACAATGGGCACTTGATGCGTGTATTACTGGGCCATTCACACATGTAGGAAGGGTGGAATACTTTTAAAATGATTATGCCCCCCCGTCCCCATGATAGGACCACCTTTTTGGAGAAATATTAAAGTGCTTCGAAATTGCCATCTACAGTTGGAATATTATTTTAAGGGATTTATTATCCAATGATGTAGATTTCACACATAGGTCTTAGACCTACAGCCTGTTCAAGTTGTCAACAAGTCAGCAGACTGTGCAGGACACAAACACACTGTGCTGACTACTCATTTTCAGCATGACAATGAAAAAAAAAGCAGACAACTTATGCTAATTATACAAAGAAAACAAAAATAATTGCAATCAAACTACTCCGCTTGAGTAAGACCGCAAATTGCCCCAGACACCAGCAATGCTCAAAGCATGTTCTAGTGACAGCTAAACCCTAAGCTAGCGTGTGTGTGTGGGTGGGAAAATAGATATGAGCACTTATCCCAATCAGTGGAAATGTCAATCCAGCAATATCTCTACATTAGCATAATATCATTATGTTTTCCCCCCAAATCCTTCGTAGCTGTTGGCTGGGGATTCGCAGGAAAGGTTGTATAGGCTGTGGATAATCAGCTTGACGCATTGAACACCATGGGAACTTGCTCTAACAGAGAATTGTGTCATGTCTGTAGATGTAATGTACATCGAGGAAGAAAAAAAATGAGGTAATTGACCAATATTATGATTATGATATTGATGATGACAATCATCATCATCATCATCATCATCATCATCATCATCATCACTATTTAAAGGGGAATTCCACCCATTTTCAAAATTTTCCTGAGGGTCCATTTGGTTCACATTTGTATGCTCTTGTATCCTCTTTTTCCTGAGAGATTTTTTTTTTTTCAAATTTTCCTGACAGGATACAAATGGAACCAAATGGACCCTAGCGGGTCCATTTGGTTCACAGGAAAAAGGGGTCTGAAAGAAAATCATTAACATGGTGAAATACAACTTGATGATGTCATCGGATGTATTTCAGGCAGCATGTTAAGTGTTTTTTCAGACCTCCATTTTTAGGAAATACAGAATTGGGGGAACTTTGTTATCATGTCCACCCAACATCGACACACAAATAAAACTCCACAGCAAAAAGGTCTCACTGTGAATACTGGGCTCAGATTGGTCACTGATTTGGAGTGACACCGAGATCTAAAAGTGGTATATGGTATACTGCTATTGCCTCAGCGGCATATACCGGTGGCCCAGCGGCATATGCCGGTGGCCCAGCGGCATATACCGGTGGCCCAGCGGCATATGCCGGTGGCCCAGCGGCATATACCGGTGGCCCAGCGGCATATGCCAGTGGCCCAGCGGCATATACCGGTGGCCCAGCGGCATATGCCGGTGGCCCAGCGGCATATGCCGGTGGCCCGGTGCCATTCCACAATTCCGAACTGCCATTGTTGCGACCTTCCATTGTTCCGAAATTACGAGACGCAAAACCCTAGCCCCCTCCAACCGTAACCCTAATCCTAAACATCCGACCCTCAACCTAACCTCACAGACCTAACGGTCTGTGAGGTGGTTGAGGGTCGGATGTTTAGGATTAGGGTTACGGTTGGAGGGGTCTAGGGTTTTGCTACAAACATTGCTACACCCTTCTCTAAACCTACCCCTAACCCTAACCGCAAGCACGTCGCAGCTGATAGTGGATTTCCAGCGCATGTTCAGAGCGCTCAGTTTCTGACCCCTCAATGTCGCGAAACACCGTGCCACAACACAGGGGTGTTATGTGCAGGTGAAAACGAGCGGCATTTGGCGTTGGGAAATGGTATGTACCGGTGGAAACACGAGCGGTATACCACTCTAGAACCGGCATATGCCGCTGAGCCACCGGCATATGCCGCTGGGCCACCGGCATATGCCGCTGGGCCACCGGTATATGCCGCTGAGCCACCGGTATATGCCGCTGGGCCACGGTATATGCCGCTGAGGCAATAGCGGTATACCATATACCACTTTTAGATCTGGGCTCTGATTGGACACTGATTTGGGGGGTGAGCGAAATGTAATCCCAACCGATGAGTGCCAGAGCAACTCCCCAAGGATATTTTTGTATTCCTGTGGCAGATTTGTCTGGTTTCCAGGCAAATGTAATACCAGGTCTTGAATGAATGAGTGAATGACTGTGTGCCTCAGAGCTGTTTATATCCATGGAGAATCCATGTTCCTGATAATTTTTCAGATAATATTTCTCTAAATTAATGTGATTTAAGCTAATACTGGCTACAAGCTATTCTTAAAAAAACGAGACGTGGTGAGCTGCGGTGAAAGAGTTTGTAGCTTTACGTTTTCTAGGTCGCCTCGGCATTTCACTCTCTTTTAGAGTGGTAAATCGTGTTTAATCCATGGTTGTCAGAGATCCCACTATTTTTCTGACCATTTTAGTATTTGTGCAAATTTTGTAGTAACGATGGAGTAAGCAGGATAGTCACCAACTCTGAGCTGTGTGCTTGTTAGAAAAAATAAATAAATAAATAACACAATGTACACATTGTTGTACATCTGCAGCTTTTGCACCTTTTGAATTGTTCAAAAGACATATGAAAAGCACAAAAAACAGGAACGGAAAGTTGAACGTTTTTAAAGCTATTCCTTGACAAACTAAATATTTAACTGGTGAATTGTCTCTATCAATAAGCTCATTACAATTGTATCAGCACTTTATCAAGGTCCCGGTAACTAAAAGTATAGTAGTAGTAACTACAATTATTCCCAGAGGACAATTTGTTACACTATCAGCAGTAACTATGTACAATCATCATCAGCACAAAAAATGCACATTAGAAAGATAATTGCAATGGCAAGGCCACTAGCAGTAGGGGACAAATTAGTTTTAAAATCTCTTGGTCCTGCATCTTGGCAGATCGTATCTGCAACCAGATGGGACTAAGCTGAACTAAGCTAACCGGGGGTGACTATAGCATCAGCGAAAATAGAGTGTGCTGTTTTTGTAACTCTGACTCAGAGTTGTCCGCAGTTATTACACTGCACATTCTGACAACACCTCCCAGCTTGTTCCAGTTTTTTTTTTTTTTTTTTTTCTCATAAAAACAGGAAATAAAATAAAATAATGAAACAGATTCCATCAAACCAGTGCAACCTTCCTTTATGAGGATGTTTCTACATACATTGTACACGGAAGGGCCTTAACATCAGTGTTTTGCTCAGAAGTTAACTTGTCATCAGCCCTCAAACACATTCTAAGTGTTATTTTGCCATATATGACAGCATCTTTAGCATAGACAAATTGCAGAGGACAAAAAACATTGAGTGCTGTTGGAAATATATACTCTGCTGTAATTGGTTCCAGCCAGGTAGTTAGACATGTCTATCATTTAAATGGCAATAACATAATGTCTGCCACTGAAACCATAACATAACCTATTATGACAGCTATTTAGCAAATACCTGTCAAAATAATCATCATCATCAGATTGACATTAAAGGACGGGTTGGTCAGGAGGTTTTTTAAAAATAGTCACGTCAGTTCTTGTTCTCAGTTTGTTACATAAGCTCAGTGTGTGTGTACAAACACAGAAGTGTGTTCTGTTCCACCACAGAGAACACAAATACATTTGCATGCTGTATGACTATGGCAAAAACACACAGAGGTCACCAATACAAAACAATAACAGCCACAGGCCATCCAGGCCAGTGAAGGTAAAAGAACCAAACCATAGCTGACACATCTACTGATCAAACTACTTAACATTTGGCACTCGTCCTTGGCAGCATATCCTCACATCACATGTTATTTATAGGACCATAATGGAAACAAGCCCCCTGTGACCTTTTTTGTGCCACCCATCTAAGCCTGAATGCCTATAAAAGAATACAGTGAATGATCATGATTTTGCACTGCAAGTAGGGTTAAGTTATTGTGCTCAAGGCAGGAAGTCAAGACTGAAGTGTCCACGGTACCAACTAAGGGTGCCTCTACATCTTGCTTATGTACTGCCTGTTTTCGTCCAAGCTGTGGTGTCACATCCTGTTTTGTTGATGGGGTTTCAATGGGAACTTCCGGCTTGCTCCAGTATGCATTTTTTCGGCAGTGGCCTGCTTGCAGGAAAAGCCTGCCCCTGCCGAAAATGCAAACCGGAAGTGTCATTCAAAAGTCCCATTCAAAAATGCAGGATGTGACAGTCACAGCTTGCCGAAAACACGAGCAGTGCACAAGCAAGGTCCGTAGAGGCTCTAAGACAAGGTGCTGTAGAACTAGCATGAAAGGAACCAGCAGGTCATCCCAGGATTGTTGCGGTGGAACCGTTGCATTTGGTAAAAAAAAAAAAAAAAAAAAAAAAAAAAACAGCTAGCATTGCCAAAACATAAGAGCCATTTGATGGCTAGACACTGGCCTGCCAGTCGTCTGAGTGCCATGTGTCCCACAGGGACAATTTTCTTCCGTTGCAGGCCACTGGCCTTTTCCCCTTCCCCCTCACCCATTGTGACAAAGCAATACTAGTCCCCCCTGCCTGAGGCATCAGTCTGCATGGTGAAGGGCAGGCTAGAGCATGGGTCCCACCTGCTGCCATCTTTTATCCGGGTGTGATGACCTTCTTGTCCTACCTTTAACTGTCCCTTTTCGCACAGCTCCCTCTGGAACTGAAGCCAGGTGAGGTGAATGTAGCCCGAATGCCCTCCGGCAACACTACGTCCCCCTTATGGCAGCCGTGTACAAAATGGTTCCATTTGTACACTCTCAGAGTCAAATTGACATTCATTTTACACTATAGGGTCCCAGAGATAGAAATTTGTCCGTAGGACAAATGCTTGCCAAATTTAGGGGGCTCTTGAAATGAACCATTTGAGAATCACTGCTAGAGCAGTGGAAAAAGCAAACCTCAAAGTATCTCCACTGAATTCCAGATAACTACATACTGCGGCTTCCACCCCGTTCTCAATAGTACGTTCCTCCACCTTCTTAGCCCTCCTCCACCTCAACGTAGCCCAGACTCTCTCTAGAGACACCAGAGGCAGGTTTGGCATTTCTAAGTCTCTAGAAATGACAGGCAGTAGCTGTATGGTAAAAAAAAAATGGAATACATTTGTGAGGGCTCTTATTGCAACTGATTTTGTGCACAACTTCTTCATTTGTAGCATTTGTTGCGGTTTCATGTTTATGCTCTCAAAGAGTTACATCTGGTTAACCAACTCTCCATCATTTAGCCTGGGGACCACCTGGAACCCTCTCAAGGACCACTGTTTGAAAACCACTGATGTAAGCCATGTAATAAGCAGGATAACACCCTTCGAACCGGTGATTTGTTTCCTAATAACTGACCCCGGCTGTGCCTCGGTCAGTTATTAGGAAACAAATCACCGGTTCGTCGGATGTTATCCCTTACACCAGGGGTGGCCAACCGGTCACAGAATAAGAGCCACGTTTTTCACTGTGTTACTGCAAAGAGCCACATCAAACGGTCACAACTGTTATAAAATCATTGTGATGGCCGTCACAGTCGCAAATAGATTTCCCCTCTCCTGCCATAAGACACGTGCATTTGTGTGCAGGTGCGCAATGCAAAGACACACTATTAAAATATATAGACATATATTTAGAAACAGAGTTTACACTCCAAAAAAGTATATGACAAGTCAAAAAACATACACCTACACCTCCGCGGTCGACTAGGAATCAGTCCTTGGTCGAGTGGTTGGGCACCACTGTATAGGGCAGGGGTTTTCAACAGGTCGTCCGGGGATCACCAGTGGTCCTTGAGAGGATTCCAGGTGGTCCCCAGGCTAAATGATGGAAAGTTAGTTAACCAGATGTAACTCTTTGAGAGTGTAAACATGAAACCAAATGGACCCTTGCGGGTCCATTTGGTTTCATTTTTACACTCTCAAGAGTTAAACTATTCATCATGAGAATTAGCCCAAGTCTACACAACTAGAGAATGTAGAAGATTAATGGTCATTTTGATCTGCCTGGAATTGTTGACAAAAGTAAACAAAATCTTTAGCTTTGGGGTCTGTGGAGCTAAAATGTCATCCATGGCTCAAATTCTGAATAAATGGTGGGCCCTGGTATAAAAAAAGGTTTTTGATGGTTCCAGGTGGAAGCCCCTTAAGAGCCGCATGTAACCAGCTGAAGAGCCGCATGCGGCTCGCGAGCCGCGGGTTGGCCACCCCTGCCTTACACATACAGTGTACTTCTCACACGTGTACAGAAGCATGTGTGCAGACCAACCCACACACACAGTCAGCCACACACTACGGAGCAAAAAACAAACCAATTCCCCTCCTAAGACATCCATGATTCACCCTCATCTAAACCCTCTAATCAAGCAATTTAAGTGCCAGCATCCGAGTGTGCCACAACCTTGCTACTCCGCAGTACAAGCTCACTGACAAGGGAAAGTGGGCTAACCCATCACACTCCATAATTCTCCAAAATAATGGAGGCTTTATGAAGTGTCCATATTTCACTGAAGGACATTTCACCCTCTCCACCGAAGCCCCATCCGTCTTCCTTCTTATGCCAATTTATTCATTCCTCGTGCAACGTTGTCGCACGCCGAAACTAGAGTTCACAACACACATCACACCCATGCTGCGTTGTTGTGAGCTTGTATCTTTGAGCTTTTAATGGCGTGCGACAGGACGAGGAGCATTAGGAAAAGATTACAACTCTCGTCTCCATTGTGGTGCAGTAGTTACAGTACAGCACATCGTGGAACATGAACACGCACGCCAAACATAGGGCCAAACATAGGCCCCGCCCCTATGCACACCCAGATTACACACACACCAATGGGCCGACATGCAAAAACAGCCCTCAGACATGCAGTCGAACATGGGACCAATAGAGCTGAGCAGACCCACCCCTCTCATGATGTCGCCCTGGTGCCAGAAATGAGTCCTCCATTCATTTTCCACAGACTTTTCAAGAAGTATTTACACAAAGGCAATTACACCACACACAAAGCCAGAAACACAAACTCTGGTTGTGACAAATAATGACAACACGCACAATGTTTTGGGACAATGAAATCATTTCTAAGAAAAACGAAACAGAAAGTGTTGTATCCTGGGGTTTTTCCCTTGCTATTTAGATTTGTATGGTAATATTGTGTTTGTTGTCATGATTTGACCCCGACTTTGCCCACATCATAAGAGTCTTTACAGAAATCACTTTCGAAAAGTCTATGAGGAAAATGAATGGGGAAAACATTTCTGGAACACTGACGTCATGAAAGGGGCGGGACTGCTCAGCTATATAATTATAGTAGGCTATGTTTATTCTAAACCAAAGCCTGTACCCAACTTAGGGGTGCAATACTGATAATACAGTTAATACACATAACTGTGGTTGTAAAATATCCTGATAATTACCTGCTTTCTAGAATCAATTTGAATGGGTTTACTTATTGCTTACCACAAGCAAGCATATCAAAGCGTGTGTAGTTTCGAGAACTGATTCTACAATGTGTTCTAAATCCCAACAGTTTTTCTGAAGAAAACCTTGTTTCTATGTCAGTGGTCCTCAATATTTGATGCCAAGGACCTCCAAAATCATTTGTATAGCGCAGAGTGTGCCATGAAAGCTCTTTACCAAAGTTATACTTCAGTTTGTTTCCGAATAAAAGTATGCCTTCCCACTGGGGGCAGACATCATCAGATATCACCAGTACACCATGTCTTCTTCATCTGGATACCTTTAAATTCACTGTATGGACTAAGATTGGACGGATGCCGAGGGCAACAGGTGACACAACAGTGCCCTAGTGTTTATTTTTATTTGTATTTTTTAGGACATAACCTTTGCAAAGAGACTGCATGCCTGATCAGTAAAGACCGCCCTCCCTCCATCCTTCGCATGGAGTTATATTTATTATTTTTTTCCTTCTCTGGATTGTTACCACCGGAATCAGAGCGTGACCACATTTATCAGTAGGAGAGTATGGCATGTGAGCAGGAGGGGTTAGAATCCATTTGCGGCAGCGGCAGGTGGCTAGCGGCCGCAAACGACAGCCAAAACGGTCGTGACAAATTTATGTCGGTCGCGATATGGCTCCATTTTCATCCATGCTAAACCCCTTATCCTTAAACTTCTTTCCCTTTTTACTGTTTTGGAGTAGTTCCCTATCTGATCCGCATCAACACATTGATATCGATATATGTAATGCATTTAGCATGGTTGAGAATAGAAAATAGAACCTGTGATTTTTACACTATTTTTACCGTATTCTCATTATACCACTTATTATTATAATAATAAAAATAATAACAATCATAATTATTATTACCCATATAGTCCCCTGGCAATTGAAAGCTGTTTTTCTCCATCAAACAGTAGATGGTCACAACAGGAAGCCTAATTAAAATAATCAATGGCTGCTGCATTCTCCGTGCAAACAGATCTGGTTGTCAGAGCAACCAAAGCATGAATGTTTCCACAGTGAAATATGGATCCAATGTGGCAGTGATGTGAAGCCATCCAAATAAATCACTCATTTGAATCCGCTAAACTGAGAAGTTAGACTGGTTATCGAACCTAAACAAAAGGAACAATAAAAAAAAAAAAAAAGTTTAAAAGAAAAGTCAAATAACAGTGCTGTGCGGGCTTCTCTAGTAAGGCTTTCAGACTATAGTTTCAGACTTTTCAGCAGTTATCCGACTAAATTTGCTGCATTCACATGGGATCAGGCGTTCATTTTAGTGGACGGGAGCAGAATGGTAAACGGAACAGACAGTGGCGTTTCTAAGCAATTTGGAGCCCCAGGCAAGGTTTTCCCTGGCGTCATACAGGCACAACAAAATGCCCTCAAACTCTCAGGGTTACAGATCACATTAAGTTATCTAAAGCAGTGGTTTTCAACCTTTTTCATACCAGGGCCCACTATTCATTCCGCTTTTGTGCCACAGAGCACCATTTAAAGACAATTTAGCCCCACAGATACCAAAACTACAGATTTATTTTGCTTCTGTCCACAATTCCAGGTTGAATTTCAGAAACAGTCAAACAATAGCTCAAAATGGCCATTAATCTTCTACATTCTTTAGCTGTGTAGACTTGGGCTAATTCAGATGATGAATATTTTAAATTGTGTTTACGCTTTCCAAGAGTTACATCTTTCCATTTAGCTGGAATCCTCTCAGGGACCACTGGTGGTCCTCGGATCACCTGTTGAAAACCCCTGATCTAGAATACTAAATGACTGGCACCTTCAACACCAAACACCAGGTAAATGTCGCACCGTTTTTTTGTTGTTGTTTTTTTCACGTTCGTTCACATTTCACACTATGGCGCGGCATCTCTTATCGGGTTATCCACAAGGAAAACATACAGTCCTGGATGTAGTGTATGTGAAACATCACTCCCATTCCTATAAACACAGATTCCCTTTGTAATCTTTGAAATAGATTTGAAAGAAGCCAATGTTCTGGTGATAACATGTTTGTTTTCTCTGTTGCCGTTTGAACGTTATCCCTGAGCTGTACAACAGAAGCAATCATATTTCCCTACAGTATATACTGGTAGGAAAAAAGCCCGACTGTGCACTTTCTTTTAACCACTTAAGCCCTGTTCTGTATTGACGAAGGCCCCTTTTTCCTCTTTGACGAAATAGATAAAAACTCACAGGCACACCATACACTCTATACTGAATGTGAAGGCGCCAGGCTCATTCATTCCAAAGTACAGTAAATATCATGAACATTGCACGTTTAATACTTGTTCATTTTTAGAACCAGACCTTCAAAATCTGTTCCAAATCCGTCAACAAAGCATGTTGTATGCAGTCGAAAAGTGTGCGTGTGGCATCCATTTTTTTATTTTAAACAATGCTAGGAAAACTATTGGTGGAGAGGTTTGTCTATCACATGTTTTGCTTAGCTGTGATTGGACCATAGCCGTTTGGGGAGGGGCTGTAAGGCCTAATGCTGTATAGCAGGAATACCCATCAAAGGGATATTTTAGCTCAAAGATAACAATGCACTTGTAGTCAATGTATATATATGTCAATGGATTTTAAATACAGGCTTCTTGTGATGTTTTCATTTCATATACTGTAAAGGGACACTTAACTTTCAGACGTGTTTGAGTTAATTTTAACGTCGACACAAGCTATTTGTGAGCACCCCTGACAGTTTCTAGTTTTGCAACTGTTGTGGTTCAGCAAAAGATCAGCAAATGGTATCCCAAAGTGCCCCATTGGGGGGCAAAAAAGATGTACAGTAGGCAATAGAAAACTAAGATAAATGACGCAGATCAGGAAGAGCCTGAAAAGACAGTTAAAGCATCTCATATTTCCCTGGACGATGCCATTATATTGACATGGATACCGCTGCTTAGACATTTCCTCTAATCACACAAATACAATACAGTACACAGTACAGTAGTAGTATGCTGCAGGCTACAAAACAAAAGATTGCTATATGTGTTTGTTTCCCTGTTCTTCATTCGAGTGTAAACAGCATGCAAAGAAATAGGACACTTCAAATCCCACCATTGCATAAAACATATAGGCTAGAGGGATAAATATGCTATGATAGTTTTTGTTCAAATAAGTGTTAAATGGATACTAGTCCTTCGAATATATGAACAGCACACACGCAGAAACGCGCAAGCATGTGCGCGCGCACGCACGCACGCACGCACGCACGCGCGCGCGCGCGCGCACACACACACACACACACACACACACACACACACACACACACACACAGTTAAGAGGCCTGGAGTGTCCAGCAGCCCGCGGCAAAATTCAATAGGCAATAATGATGGTGTAATGCTTTCACACCAGCATAGCGCAAATACACAGCGTTGAGTTTGTTCATTTGGAAAAAGGGCTTTGTGATGCCCTGCATAACATGATTATGGTCTATTGAGGGGGCTCCCTGTCTCTCTGGCTCTTAATGAGAAAATACTGATATTATCCAACCGTGTGAGATAACTCAAACATTATAGAGGACAGAAGTGATGCAAAAAGGAAAATGAGCAGACAATATTGTACCTGGAACACTATAAAATGTTCTACAAGCTCGCAATGTGTCACATGCACTGTGATTGTGAATTGCCATTGATATTGACGCCTGTTGCCATACCCAAAACATGGACCTTAGAGTTCATGGTCGCATTTCAGTAGCTATGTTTGTGGAAAACAGTTTATTATTATTATTATTATTAGACTGGAGTTTGAAACAGAAAGAGCAAGCACAATTCTGCACTAGCCAAACTCAAAACCCATCATTGTTTCTCCAACAGAGTGTAAAATAGCAGTGCATTATTCAAATAAGCCATTGTCAGCTATTGTCGGCTTAAAAGGCGGGAAATATATTGGCCTTCTGCTCCCACCAGCCATTTAATTCCTGTATGACTTCTGCCATATGCCCTTTAAATCTGGAGTGGTCGTTTAGCATTCTCTCTAAATATTAACTACCAAAGCTTCATTGAGATACCATCTGTCCATCTGGGAGAAACAGTTTTGTTTTTTCAGCCACAGCTGACTTTGGAAGGACGCAGGACACTGTCGATATCAAAATGCAGGCAGACAAAAGGCTGTGTGTGTGTGTGTGTGTGTGTGCGTGCGTGCGTGCGTGCGTGCGTGGGTGGGCATATGGACGAACAATGCCCATATGGAAATTTTCACAATGGTAAATGTCATATACAGTATGCGAACTCTTGAGAGTGGCACCTTTCATACAAGCCACTTTACAAAAAATACTATGGAGCTATTATGTTTTGTATGTCAAATATAATTAATATAAATGACAAAATATGTTTTGTATGTTTAACTTTACAAAAATACTTTCTAAAACTGTCCAAAAAAGTCCCAAGACTTAATTCTGAATGGCTGGTCACCGTCATGTGACAGTTGAAAAACCCACCGATAACCCACTGCTAAAACATCACATTTGGTAGCATCACTCCGTCACTCGGAACTCGAGGTCGCAGGTTACCGGTGGATTTTTATCTCGGGGAAGGTAGTAGACGCCTGCCTTCTACCTTCCTACGCCTCCCTGGGATAAAATCCACCGGAGAAAAGCAATACAATTATTCATCAAGACAAATATGACATTTCAGGTACAAGTAAAACAATGGACGGAAGCAACCACAGGTTGCAGGGAAATAACAGATTTTTAAAAAATGGTTTGTTTCTTGGCACACACTATGTGGCAATGATGCTCCTTTAAAGCCCTTTAAAAACAGGAAGTGAGGACACAAGCTCAAGTGTGGATGCACCCAGTGGCCCTTTATGAAACTGCCTCCTCGCCACTCGTCCTACACCCTTGCACTATCAATATGCACGTTCACGTGAGGCTGTGCCATATTAGGTGTTCTCTGAAACCAAGCAGCCTTGAGTGGAAGAGGCTTATAAAGCTCTCAAGAATGAGTCTAGGTCAAACTAAACTCGATTGGTGTGAGCAATCCCTCCACATGCCCGCATGGAAACCATGACATACAAATGTGTTAAGTGCCGCCACGAATAACTGATATTTGCATTGTGCATTACGGCTCCGTGCTCCTAAACAATCTTGAAGCAGAATAGACATTTATGCTTCAACTGATGTTCATTAATCATCCCACCGTGAAGAACTGTCAATGAACCCAAACACAAGCAAAACACCTTTTAACACATTGATTTATAAACACCATGAAATAATATTATTTGGCCTTTTTGACAGGCATGCTGTTGTGCTACTAAATGCCCATATAAATGAAATCCACTTGTTGCACAATTCATACAAATACGCAATGCAATGCATTATACAAAGAAATAAGAGGTAAAAGAATGGCATAATGGTAACCATGGTAACAAATTGTGTTTCAAGTTTCTGTAATGGAGCTATTTGGCATTCCACACTTTTCTTGTATGCTGCCTGTGTCTTCCAGCTTATTCTGGATTGCATTTTCGACGATGGCCAGCTTGCAAGAAAGGCCTGAGATCGCCGATATGCCGGAACAAGCCGGAAGTGACATCCATTCAAAAAAGCATTACGTGATGTCACAGCGAAGGACTGTACACAAGCCATCTGTGGAGACACCTTATGCACGGAGGGAAAGTAAAAAGTAATCCAGACTTGGCTTGTGTACATATTTTGTTTTCGGCTGAGCTGTGACTTCACTTCCTGTTTTTTGAATGGTGGTCAATGCTAAGTTCCAGCTTGTTCCAGCTTGCATTTTCGGCGATGGCCAGCTTGCAGGACAAGCTTGCCGTCACCGAAAATACAAGCAGGAACATGCCAGAAGTGTCCAGGAAGTAATGTCACAGCTTGGTCGTAAACACAAGCCAAATCTGGATACACCTTAACAGCTTAAGAAAGTAACAGGAGGTGTTGAGGTGACAGCTTCCTGTTGGCTTTCATACAATATAAAATACATGCCCGTAATGGTCTTGGTTGGAGATCCTATTCTTCTTTTATTGTCTCTTGCACAGGCTGGATCAACAGTCAGTCACTGTGTAACCTCTACCTCACATGCCTCACAGCCAATACGGTTTGCCATGATTTAATACAAACACAACACAGGATGACATTCTGGTTTCTGGCAATTATGAAATTCCCCAGTGCCACTGATTAATGATGAATCGCTGACCATTATGTTGTTGCTCAAAACATCTAACTGTGATGTGCAATCATCTGTGAAAGTAAGAGGGCCTTTGAAATGACAATTATGACTTCTGTGCGAGTAAACTACACTAATTAAAAGACTGCTGACATGGGTGCAGGCGCAGGGTGGAAAGTAATGGGTGCGCCGGCACATTTGTTAGTCTGCAATGCAACAGGAAACTAAACATTATCTTTGCCAGAGAGGCCACCTGCAAATCTAATCCTAATTTCCACTCATTCGCGAAACCATCTGTTAAATCCCGGGGCCATGTCCCTTTCCCCTACGGCAGAAATAGCAGATCTACAAGCTCACAACATGTGGAAGAGCTGATGTACAGTACGCTTCTAGATCAGCAGCTTGTAGATCAGCTCTTCTTTTCACAAATATAGTAGAATGGGGATGAATGTAGAATAGGGATGGTGGGGGTTAAATAATGGGTTGATCTGGCCGTGGATTAGCAGGTAGAGAGAGAGGCTGTCTGGTAATAGGAAGGTCACAGAGGTTCCATCCTCAGCTCCTCCAGACTATGTCTGAGTATCTCTGAACAAGACACTTAACCCTAGCTGCTCCCCGGGCACTGTTAAAAATAGTCACCCACTGCTGCATGGGTAAATGTGCGCACACACACACACACACACACACACACACACACACACACACACACACACACACACACACACACACACACACACACACACACACACACACACACACACACACACACACACAAATACACACAAATACACATACACACAAATACACATATTGTCTCAGTAAGTAGCCCCCCCATCTCCTCTCAGTAAGTAGCCCTCCCCCTATCTACAAGGAGGAGCAGTGTGCCAAAGCCTTATGGGAATTGTAGTCCAGTGTCCACAACATCAGTATTATGTATTACACATATGAAAAACAGCAAGGAAGCGTTGTAAATCTAACCATCTAAAACATAGGCCTATTGTTTTTGCAAAAAAGGGTAGAGTATTCATTTAATTATTTTGAGAAACAAGCTACAAGCTTACAATCTGAATACTTTTATATTTAAATAGAAGGGTCATTTGAAATATTTTAATAATTTTTCAAAGGGCAAAGAAGTTTATTCATAAAGGCAAATACGGAATTAAGGCCCAATTTATGAGTAAGATTTAGCGAGCTGACTGTAGCAAGATAGCCAAGTCATGTTGTTTATGTCTAATGGTAAATGCATCCATGAATTCTATAAATAAATGGTAAATAATATAGCGCCCGTATCCAAGGTGCTTACATTTACCCATTCACATCCACTTTCATGCACTGGTGTCAGCGGAAACCATGCAAGGCACAACCAGCACAGGACAAGAGACTTAAATAACTGTATGGAAACTGGAAATGTATCAAGGTGAGGTAAACTCCTAACCCTTCCTACGAGAGTCTTGATCTTTATGTATTTTTTCCTGTAGAATCCATGTACATTTTCGTATTGTGCATAATTAGTGAGATATTTTGCATATTTGAGTGAAATATGATATCATTAATTTTCTTCCTGTTATTTACACCCATATGACAAATAATTTGACACATGGGTGGAAATAACAGAGAAACCCCTATAACACATTGATAAAAGGACTTTACTAAACTTTTCTCTGTTGATCCTAATGCATTTTGTCATACAGAATCCATTTCGGCAATGTACATTTTTGTATTGTGCATAATTAATGAGATAATTACCATATTTGACACATGGGCGGAAATAACAGTGAAAAAACTAACCAAAAATATGGGGCAAAGGGTTTGGGAGACAGGAGGGTAGAGTTAGAAGTGTACCAAGCTGTAGAAGGCTGTCACCACTTCCATGCAAATAGAGTGCAGAGACAGTCATTTGAGGCAGTGTTAAGATACAGAATCCTGGAGGTGGGAGATGTATCACTTTGTTGGAACAGATTTCAGCCACTCATTGGAATCGAGAGACTATAACTCGAACGAAATTTACGCGCTTGGCCTGCTCAGCATGCACAGAGAATGTGACACTGATTGGCCTAACAGTATCCAAGATTAGCTGTGGACCTGCAGGGCCGAACGCATGGTCTCACAAAAGAATATAGATTTTGTCCAATAACTACTCAGTTTAGCGTGTTAGCTCTGCTTTCATGCCCCGTCACATAAAACACGTTAACACAGTTTCGAATCTATGAATAGCCCCTACTCATGTCAGCCAAGGCACCGCCCAAAATCAACACCCGAAAACACAAAAGCAGAAAAAAAATCCCCAAAAGATATACAGCGTGACAGTGGGGCGTAAAAACTCCCTGGCTGCGTCAGAGCGATAATTCTACCTGATGATAATTAATAACGATTCACCGGCGAGGCGTTCATGCAGGCGATCTCAGCTGCACCCTGGTGGCATTTGACAATGCCCAGGCGGAGACAGTAGTTACACGTGTGAGATGAAAGGGGAAGTGATGTGTGCAGGGAATACACATTGCATTCAGGCTTCATCAGGTATGCGACTGGTTTAATAATATGTGGAAAGGACTGATTGCGCATAAAATTCAGCGAAGGATGCCCTGGTAATGATGTGATATGGGAGCGAGAGCAGATAAGGTTTAGAGAGCTCTCGGGAGAGCCCCTAACCCATTAGCAATTGCTTTTGGGACCAAAGAGCCTGAGCGCGTTGAACAGTTCATTAATGTTTTTTTGTTCCTTTGAAACCTACAAGAAGACTGGTGTTCAATGAAATGTGCTGGCGAGGTTTCTGTGCAGGTGACAAAGGATATTAGGCTACTATTGAGAGCAAGGAAGGTGTGCTAAAATAATAATTATAATCTATTACGTACATCTGAGTATGTAGTGTACAGTACTGTATAGCATTGGTGGTACAGTTCTGCTAACAAACAGTAATGTCAATTTTGTACCACAAATTAAGTTAAACATTGTATACCACCAACCGTGTCGAAATGTGACACATTGGCCGGTAATCCTAGACCAACCTGAATTTCGTTTCACTTCATTATTCAGACTGAAGTCTTCACCACAACAGTTTCTGGGATAGGCATTATCAAAGCGGAAATCTTTGCGGTGATTGGTTCATACCAACCAATCAGAATATTGGGAAAGCAGACAACGTTGTGATTAACGTAGCTAACATGCTAGCCCGATTGCTAACCAAACAAACAGCCGTCGAGTGTTACTAGCATGTGAACAAAAGCAGTAAAATATGTTGGAGGATGATGTTTATAAAACCCAGCGCTTCTTTAAAGAAGCATTGGAGGAGCCATGTTTGTTGTTTGACACTGTTGAGTGACAGGGCTGTCGGCCAATCAGCTGCTGTAGTTAGATTTTCAACTAACACCGAGGGACACCAGTCCTTGAATCGCAGGGGGAAAGGGAATTTTAAAGATGAAAGATTCAGGGCTGGATCCAGGCTACGGTAATCCAGCATGACAGTGTGTCTTGGGTCCGAGTCCCGGTCCAAATTAACTTTTCTGTGTCTCGACCCCTATCTCTCTCCCTGTTTCCTGTCTACCTACTGTATCAATAAATATCTTTAAAATGTATTGTATTTCTGCTCAAAGGCAAATATTGTGGGGCCTTGCTATAAATTACACAATGTTTACCTGGCCACGGGCGGCTTGCCATGTGATCACTTCCATGAAATCAAATATTTTCTTTGTTTAATAGAGAATCCCACATGCCACGTGAGTTCGCATCATGCGAAAAGGCAAGTGCATTTCAAAACCATCGTGGGGAGGCTGTGATATTCAATCACGCGTTGCCCTTTACCCTCACTCTCGAGATCAGAGTGGAAAATCTTTCTGACAGGCATCACCTACAGGAATGACTGCAGCCCGCTCTCTTCTAACTAACGTCTGACAGCCACTCAGCGTGTGGCCCTTTGCACCTGTCTGCCAATGGCTCTGCCATCCCCGGTGGGCCAGGACGGCGATATGTCAGAGGTTCTGTCATAAAGGAAAGCTCTTCACTTATAGCGGCAACATTAGTTTAAGTGCATGGAAATGCCGCATCGACAGCAGCAGTTGCATTACCCACACTTATCTGGAACGCCACATTCTGTCAGATGAAGGTTCAACATACCGCTATCAAGACTTTTAAAATCACTTGCTTGGGTGCAAAACACATCACAACACAACGCAACGCAACGCAACACAACGCAACGCAACACAACACAACACAACACAACACAACACAACACAACACAACACAACACAACACAACACAACACAACACAACACAACACAACACAACACGTGTTCTGAAATAACAAAGTCTACAGTACCCTATGGAAAAAGGATGAGTCAGTTATGCTTCGTGTATTCAAAACCCATTATGTACCATAGAACGAATTTAAAGTTCAGGACCACCACACTGCATTCCTTCTTTTTTATGTGTTTAATTAAATAGAATAAATGTAATGGTTACTTCATTTTGGAAAAGCTCTACTGCTGTAGTGACTATCCTAGAGATCTTCCAGTAATACAAGCATGTTTATTATTCCTCTCACAAACAATACAGCCTTAGTTCTAATCTACCTTCTGATGGTAGAATAAGCATCACAGTGTTAGTTTCTTCAGTTGGTTTTTGAGTTCTGGCACACTGAATACTTCTATTCATATTACAGATGTATTGTAACAGTCCATTAGTTATTCGAGCAGTGGTTTTAGTGTAAGCAAACCTTATTCTAATCTACAGTATATTTAAAAAACATACCTTTAATATTTATTGAAAAGATAATCCACCTACCCCCTCATCCCTGAAACTAATTTACTCTCCCTAAAACGTACAGCTCCTCAGAGATGGGAAGTCTGTAATCTATAATGATGACAATCTTTGATGGGTAATGGCAGGGGGCTATCACTAAGAAGTAGATATTTGCATATCTAGCTCATTTTTAGAATATTCACAATTAATACTTGAGAAAGTAAAACTTGGTGAAAGTCGGGCCTGGCTGGCTTCCCCCTGTGGCTGTTTCTGCTATCATGTGACAGAAGCCTAATCAACAGCATCACACTGACAGGAATTCTTTGATCTTTATCGCACTGCTGATGTAGTCCTGACTGTCTCCCCTCTCATCAGCGTTCAACAGCAAATGTTGTTTTAGTTGTTTGAATTAATTTCCAGCAGAAATGTTTGCGTTTTAGTCTATTTTCAGTCGACTAAATATCACAATATTTTAGTTGCATTTTGGCGGTGCTGTTATTGCTTCAAAATGGCTGATTAAGAGCAGTAGTTCTGCTATTTTCAGCATGCAACCAAGCATAACATTACTTGTCTTTTTGTTCTATTGGATCTCTTCTCCACTATAGCTCATCCATAATTATAGTCTAGTCTTTATTATTTATTGACGTGTCTGTTGACAATTTTATTTAGTTATCTACATTGTATCTTATTTAGTTTTCAGTGGGGGTAGTCCTGGCCAGTTTCTCCAACAGTGTGAAAATAAAAACTATAACGCAATAGGCAGTATGCACTCGCTGCAGTTCAACCTCTCCTACGGAGGAGCCGGTTGAGAGCTTGCGTGATGCCCCATTGACAAGAC
Source organism: Benthosema pterotum (assembly GCA_039105355.1). NCBI lineage: Eukaryota > Metazoa > Chordata > Actinopteri > Myctophiformes > Myctophidae > Benthosema > Benthosema pterotum. The sequence continues at coordinate 16,759,389 of CM076975.1, forward strand.
TGTGGATTGTCAGTGGATTGTCAGAACATTGTCAGCGAGAAAGGAGGCCATTTGCCAAGGTGTGATATTTTCAAAATGAAAAGAAGTGTTGAAAAGTGACAATTGTTTTCAGTAACAAAAGAGAAGACTAAAAAAGTGAAAAGAACCTTGGGAAAACTATTATTTCTTAGAAAAAAAAAAGTACAGGAATGCCTGAAGTGTTGGGATGTCTCATCTGTCATTTTACATTCCCAGCTTCGCATGTGCTACTCGACTCAAGTCTACTGTATCAAATTGACAAGCTTGCTTTCAGATTCCCTCACAGAAACCTTGTATCGCTATTTTTTCATGTCACCATGCAGTGTGAGCTTGTTATGTAGATCATTTATTTACTACCAGTATGCACAATGTATGAAATTTTCCTTTTTTAAGCACATGGAGAGATCACAGCTGGGGAAGGGGAATTTCATGTTTTCAGTTTTAAATCAGTTTTTTTGCTAGATTATGCTGATAATATGCATATTGACCAAAAAAAGAATATTAAAAAATAAAGATGTAAAAAAATGTATAGCGCTGTTCCTACAAGAAAAGCATGGGAGGGGTCCAACGTCAGTTCACATATAACGGGAAGAATTCCAGTTATAACACCACCATGGACTAACGTCTCATGTGATCTACAGCAGATGTAAACAAAAAACAAAAACAAATTGCATTGCACGCACGACGGATTAAGAGTTTGACCCTCACGGGCGGGAAATCCTCTAAATTCTGTATGGAACGCTCTGCATTTTTAACACTTTTTTCCCCCAATGATGAATAGATGCGTGTCTTCGTATAGTAAGAAAACATCTAGTATGAAATTCCCCACAGTCCATGGATTTGATAAATATTTAAACAATGCCAAACATATTAACAAGAGCGTGTGACTACAATAACGGTCCATAGTCCATACACACTATATATATATATATATATATATATATATATATATATATATATATATATATATATATATATATATATATATATATATATATATATATATATATATATATATATATATATATATATATATATATATATATATATATATACACACACACACACACGGTAGCGTGAAAAACATTGGTTGTGGCTTACTTTCCACACAAAAAGCAATACTAAATAATACAGTGGGATGTCCTTGGAATAACATTTCACAACAGAATGTGAGGAAACAGCAGCCCCCGTTGGGCAGGACTACATTTTAAAACAGTGCAGATGAAGTGAAATGGGAATAAGGTCCCGAGGCTGCGTTTTGACCGTATAAGTTATGTCCAAAATGCACACAGCATTCTCCAGAGGCCTTGAATAAAAAAAAATATGACAAAAGACAATTCCTACAGGTACCAGCATCTCAGGAGAGAAAGGCTTTCAAATGAGTCAAAAACAAAAGTCTTTGTGGCGGAAATAGAGAAGAGTAAGAAAGATTAATCGAATCGATTCGTTGGTCTCTGATTTAACGACAGCATCTGTTTGTGCCTTCGTTTCCTACTGTGACCCATATCCTTGCTGAACGGGACAGAGAAAAAAAAATATCCACTCTCAGCCAAGAACGTACTCTCACTTTCTTGGGTGGGTCTTCTTAGAAGTTGACAGAATGGGGCCAGTCTAATTTGATATATGGCGATAAAAATCGTGCTTTCTCAGCAGCGCATAACAAATTATATATTGAAAAATGGTTTCACTTTATTTCACAATGCCCTAATTATAGCAAGATAACAGCATAATTATGAAAAAAAGAAGAAAAAAAATAACGCTTCACTGCCGGTAAGTAGGTTGTTTAAATGTTTGATAAATAATGCACGGAGAAACAAAAGTTGGAGGACGCAGACTTCAGGAGTACTATTATATTCCCCACAAACACACTTTTCTCTTTGGCTATGTAGGAGGAGTAGTGAAGGTACAGTACAGTACAGTGTTATTGAACAGAGGGGGGATTCGCCCACCTGAGTCAGCAACCCCTGCAGTGTCACACAGTCATTTATGACTAAAATACACAGAGAGACGAGGATAAATCGAGTTTCTGCGGTCTCAGTCCGTGGTAAAAAACTAAAAAGCAATATCATAGTACTATCAGGGGCAGCTCTCGGAGGGTGTAAATCTAACTATGGATGCACCAAGTCTCTGTCTGTGTGTTTGTGTGTGCTGTTGTAATTCAGGTAACACCCAGAATTGTTCATCCCACTGACTTCATATTTGACACTCGCGTAGGAGTGCACTGCCCATGCTTCCCCAGCAGGGGCGGCCTGGCCATAGGGAATCAATTGATTGATTGATTGATTAAACCAAGGGTTTTCAACCTTTCCATACCAGGGCACACTATTTATTCTGCATTTTATTTATTCTGCATTTTAGATGCGGACCACCATTTGATGTTGAGTTTAGTCTCTCGAACACGAAACCAAGGTTTTTTCAAATTTTTGTCCATTTATGAGAGAATACTGGCAAAACATTGGTCAAAATAAAAATCAAATGATTAACAAAATAACAATCAGATGTTTAAATATAATTTAAAATGAAAAAAAAAAAAAAAAAAAAAATGAAACCAAAATGAACCAAATCCATTTGGATATTAAAGGTAGGGGAAGTGATTTCACTTTTGTCAGATATCACCCAAAAAATATTTTATTCTATTAAAATGCTCTATTATAAGGTGTGGAAACCATATATGGAGTTTCCCCCTCCCCCACGTTAGCAGAGGAGCTAATAAAAGTTCCCCAGGTGGTGGGTGAATTCTCCTCCAATCAGGATCGAGCAGCAGGTTCACATAGTGTAGCTACTGTTGGGGGCCCCTAGTGCACCAGGCTGGTACTACACCATGAATTTCAAATCACTTACCCTACCTTTAACTGTCCATCATTTAGGGGACCATCTGGAATCCTCGCCTGTTGAAAACCCCTGGATTAAACCCTCTTCTATATTGCATCCTTTTGCCAGCATCATTCTTGTGAGAGCAACAAAGGGTTGTGTAGGTGTATATAGATTTATATCATTTACTGTAGGCCTATGTTGTGTAAAATGGTGGTATTATGGCTTGTTTCTATGTATGTGTGCTGACAGAACGTGGGGTAGAGTTTCTGCTATCAGCTCTCCATGCATGTGCAGTCAATGCACATTGCACACCATGCTGTATGTTTTCTAATGTCTGAGGCTGTGGGGCTGTGGGCATATTCAATAATTGTCATGAGATGCAGCCAAGGTTTGCTCAATTTAAAGTGATAGCCATAACCACGCATAGCTTGTAGCTCACAAACATCTATTTTGTTACCCTAAAGGCTGGTACACACTGCGCGATTTTTGGGGACTTTCACGACGTCGTGCACGACGTACCCTGTCACATTATGCGATTAAAATTGCATAATTCGTTGACGATCATTTGTCTTGCGAGTGTTCACACTGCACGTTCCCGACGTATTGACGGCGGGGGCGGTGCTCCCGAAAATATTACCACCGACATAAGGTCGGGAAGGGAGGGTACCTTGCGTCAGTCTCTGTATATTATCTGACTGGTGTCACAGCAATGTTGTTTCTTTATACACTATGCCCCATAAAGTCATCCGTATGGCGTTTGGTGACGACAGACACACAGACAGTGAATCCATGCCAGTTGGCACAAATGTAACCAAATGGACCCCCAATGTGCCTATAGTTCATCCTTTTGGTTACAAATAATTGACACATAAAGGGGAGAATTCCACCTATTTTCCACATTTTACTATGACAGAGATGTTTTGTGGAATTAAATAATGATAAAACAAATTACCCAATACCCATGTTCCGTTTTTTCCTGGAAATTGATGTCAGAAAAAAAAAACATCAACATGGTGAAATACATCTTGACGCTGCACATCAAGATGTGATCACCATGTTAATGTTTATTATTATTATTATTATTATTATTATTATTATTATTATTATTATTATTAACATGGTGATCATTAAATAGCTTAAACACGCGCACACGGTGTTGTGGAACGATCTCTTTTGGTTACATCGTGTGCAGCATGCTGCTGCGGCGCTGCCTGGTTATATTACAAAGTGATTAAATAAATAAACGCATAACCACAATACCAAAAATTGTAATATTGTGTAATATTGGAGCCAATCACCAGTGATGGGGATAACGGCGTTATCAATAACGACGTTACCTAATCAGATTACTTTTATTAGTAACGGAGTAACCTAACGAGTTATTTTTGCAATTTAGTAGTTAGTTACTTAGTTACATTTCCAAAAAAGTAACTCGTTACTATAGTTCGTCGCAATTCATTTTCTTGAGACTGCCCGGTGTTGTAGTCTATATTCCTCCTTCTGTTAGAGTAGAATAAGCCGACTGCGCGTTGTGGCTTCATCCTTCTGCGAGTGATGTGCGTAGTTTACATTTTCTGTCTGCACATCCTGTAAGTCCGCGGCCGCCTAAGAAATAAAAGTAAACCTACTGTCTAGCTAGTGTCTAGTTATACTCTAGTATGAATCTTTTATTTTGAAAGGAAGAGGAAGAGGAAGTCCGCTGGCTGCTTGCATAGTGACACAGCTACTCTAGGCGCGACTTGCTAAGGGACTGTACGTTATTTACCGGGGGGGGGGGGGGGGGGGGGGGGCTGGTGCGCTGGAAGTCCGGTCAAAAAATAATAATCATGCCCCCCCCCCCCACCTCAATTTTTTCCCCATGGCCCTCCCCCCACTTCAATGTTGTTTTCCCATGGCCCTCCCCCTACAGGTACAAAATTGCCCGGCCATTTACTTTGAGATTTTTTCTTCAGTTCAATGAGCATGCCAGCTGTCGTGAGCATCACTGCCGTAGCCAGGAAATTATCAGTGGTGGGGCATTCATGTTTTCAGGGGGGCAATATTTTTCATAGTTCCCCACCAAAGTTGCATATTAAGCACACACTCACATGCTCAAAAAACACACTAATTGGAGAAAATGGCTACATGTATGTGCTCCAATTATACAGCAAATAAAGACTATATTATACTCAACAGAACAAATAAACATACAGTCATGAAACACGATTGCACTACGACAAAGCACTACCATAAAATAAATAAAATGAAAAATATAGTTTGTCAGTGTCTCTGAAAAACTAGTCTTGCAAACATGACACTAGAGTAGACCATCAGAATGGCCACTTAACTATCAGCATTGATTTCCCAATAGTTGTCATGTTTTACACGTGTCTAAAAGGGCTTTTACTTATTTGCGCTGGCCTATTTGAAAACTATAGCCCCGTTGTGCGATCTCTCAGCTTCGATGGCAATGCTGTCTGCAGTGGTCGCGCAACAGAAAATACCATCCAGCACGTTCGGTTTCTGACCCCCCAATGTCGCAACTCTACTAGATGGCATGATTCTACCCAGCGCAGCCTGGGTAGAGTAGCTATGTAAGCCTGGAGTATAGACAGAGCAATGCAGACACCGTTCACTTCATGGAGCAAAGGGGACAACAAACAGCTCATTTGAGGCTACTCACCACAGCTCGACGTGCTGCTTTATAAGCCATGCATCCGCCCGTATCGGGCTTTAGAAAACGGCTCTGCTGTCATTATTTATCAAACCGAACGCAGTCCTTGGTAAAAAGGCAAAGTTTTCTTTTCCCTACGTGTGTTGTAAACAAAGAGCGGTGGACGCCATGACAGGATCTCGCTCAACTGCATGGAGGGAGGAGGGTCCATGCTGCAGATCCGTTTCCTGTCCTATTCTGTGCAAATGGCAAAACTAGTACTCTTTCCTACTCTTCCAGCAGTCCACCCGGAGTCACGACATTGAGGAGTCAGAAACTGAGCGCTTGAGCCCTGTTCAAATGGCCTGAATAGGGACAAACTGCAGTTGAAGTCAATGTAGAAGAATCGCCATTGGTCTACTAGCTCTATGAGTAAACGTAACTCAGTCTATACTCTAAAGCTCCGTCTCCTTTTTTCCCCATGGCCCTCCCCTCCACTCCGATTGTTTTTGCCATGGCCCTCCCCTCACCTCATTTTTTTTCATCACGGCCCTCCCCCCCCTACGCACCAGCCCCCCCCCCCCGGTAAATTACGAACAGTCCCTAAAAGTCTTGTAAACAATGACGCCGTACACTTTGGATTAACTTTTGGATTAACACGCGCACTCTCGATTGGGAATCGGCTATAAACTCTGGCTGCGTTATTAGGTGAGTAATGTTTAATTCATTGTTTGGCCGCCGTGCCTTGTCTTATATAGACTACTGTGTAGTTCATAGGCTGGGTTACGATGGGAAGAGAAGCCTGCAGGTTGTTGCCATTGCGCAGCGTGGAGAGGGCATCATCATGCTCTCTGTCTGGTTGTACCGCGTACAGCATAATATTGTCTGTAGGCCTACTGTAATCTGACATAGCCTACTTTGTAGCAACCTAGTTCATAGTGGGTGATGGGTGACATGGTGTCACTGTTGAGTAGGCCTACAGTTGTTGTCGGTGGTGGTGGTGATGGTGGTTCATGTGTGCGACTCATAATACAATGCAACTAAATTGTGCATACATTAAAAACAAAGAGAAAAGGAGTATTTTAATTGTGTTCAGGAATGGAAAATAACGGAAAATAATCTATTACGTTACTTTTTATAGAAAGTAACTTGTAACTTAACGAGATTAGTTTTAGGGGGCAGTAGTCCAATAACCTAACGTCGTTAGTTTATAAAGTAACGATACCCAACACTGCCAATCACCAATCACCTGCCATGCATCTGATCTGTCACACTTTAAAAAAAAGTTGTCGTTTTTACGCGCGGGGAGGAGAGAGAGAGATGACGGAGCCAAGCCAATAATAAAAGGCCAGTAACTATTTGTCATCTTCTCAGCGGTTTCACTGCATCCCTTGCGTCCACTATTTATTCAGAATTTGGCTCAAATTTTGAGCCACGGACCACCATTTGATGACATTTTAGCCCCACAGAACGCAAAATACCTCTTTTGTCCACAATTCCAGGTTGGATTTTCGGAGAAAACAAAATGGTCAAACATATAGATCAAAATGACGATGAGCCTAATCTTCTACATTCTCTAGTTGTGTAGACTTGGGATAATTCACATGATGAATATTAAATCTTGAGAGTGTGAACATGAAACCAAATGGACCCATTTGGCAAGGTTCCATTTGGTTTCATGTTTAAGCTCTCAAAGAGTTACATAGGCCTATAGTTAAACCAACTTTCCTTCCATTTAGCCTGGGGACCCACCTGTTGGGGAAAAAAACCGTTATAGGCGAAGCAGCCACCTTGTAGTAGCCTGCTATGTTTTTATTTTATTTTATGTACGTGGGTTTTGTAGGCTATCATCAATCAATGACCGCCGGCATTGTTCCCTTCCCATCGTCCCCTTTCACTCAAATGCGCAAAAGTTAATTTGAGTACAAAATAGGCCTATAGACAATGCATAAATCATTTGACACGCGTGGTAGAATGTTGATCCCTGACAACTTTACGCACGGAGAGAGAGAGAGAGAGAGAGAGAGAGAGAGAGAGAGAGAGGATCGAATTACAATGTCATACGTTTGCTGCGCTATGATGCTTTGGATCAGAATTATTTGAATGATAGGAGTGGTCCGTGCGTCCATGGGGATGTAGCCTCGATCTCCAGGCTCTCATCCGCGCTGCGAGATGAGATGAGATGGGGGGACAGTGGCTGCCGGCCGGCTTTGCAATGTTTTTACATTTGCCAGCACAATGCAAGTGTCGGGGGCTTGTCAGAAACTATGCCACACTGGACGAGGAAATGTCGCAAAAATCAAAATTGTTTAATATTGCCGATGTTTTGTCGGGGGGGTCCCGACGGCAAAATCAGGCCGATTTTTTGTCTTTTTGAGCTGTCACACTACAAGACGAAAAGACGGCCGTCAAACTGTCGGGAGTTGAAAAATCGGCCCCGACAGAGGAATTTTGTCGTGAGTCCAAAATCGGGGCTAAATCGGGCTAAAAATCGCGCAGTGTGTACTAGCCATACCCTCCCAGGCTGAATATGCTCTGTATATGAACTCAATTGATAGTATATTTTAGTAGTAACAAATAATAATAATAACAAATAATATATTGTATGCATGCGCATCCAGTTTACCATACAGTCCCCTCCAACACCAACCCCTGAAAAGTACTACTTGTACTTCTCAAAAAGCAACCAGGCTAAACAGCCTTGTCAAAATGGCTAGCAAGATTTCTGGAAAAACACAAAGTCCAACTCAGAGATCTCTACAAGAGGCCAATCTTCCTCCCTCCTGGAGATACCGAACCATCCTCTTCGGTCTGAGTTTGAACTGTTGCCCTCTAGTCGTCGACTGAGGGTGCCCACCACAAAGACTAATCGGTTCAAACTATCCTTCGTCCCTGCTGCTATTCAGCTGCTGAGCATCAAATGGCACTTTATGCCTCTTTGCACACTTGCCACTGTTGCACTTTGCTACTGATGATAGTTGAACGAAATGAATTGCCATGACTCTGGTTGTTGTAGGTTCTAGTTTCTAGTATTCGTTTTTAGTGTTAGCATATGTTGTTTGATGTTTGTTTGTATGAACGTTTGAATGTCTTTCACTGTATGTTTTTCTACTTTTCCCAGCTGCAAACCAATTTCCTGCAAGGGACAATAAAGTTAACCTTGAACCGAAGTGACCATTATACTGAGAAAAGCGAGTCAGATACTGTACAAAATGTTGTCATAGCCATCATTATTAGCCTACAAAACTAATCACTAACTGTGATTCCCTCACAATGTCTGACTTGTTTGACAATGAGTCTGTCTGTCTCTGTGCCAGTCTGTTTGTGTGTTAGTGTCATTAGCGGTGAAGTATAATGTCAACTGGGGTCGCAATGTTTCCAAGCCCAAATAGACTTAATTGTCTCTCCTAATAATGCCCTAGTTGCTGAATTGGACAGAAGCATCATTTTCCCTCTGTTCTTGTACTCTCACAGTCTTCCTATGATGGATTCACTGGTCGTTCTTTGAAGATGGGTCACAACTCCCCGAACCCCCCGATGCACACACACCGCCTCCGCTAATCTGTGGACGTCGTAATTTAATCACAGGACATTATCTCTGTCTCTCAAACCACTTCATTCGCTCCAAAGGCACGACCTTTACGGAAAACAATTCACAATCACTGGTTGTGTTTTTCCCCTCAATCAGACCTGTTCTGATTAAAGGCAAACCCGCTAATGAAAAACAGAAAGATTATAAAACGCTGCCGCCGCTGCATGGGCTCCACCACCACCACATGCGGCGATAAAAATCGTTTGATGCACATTCTGAAGATTATGTCATTAACTATTCAAACAAGCTTGTCCATAAATAAAACTACTAATTAACAGCACATTCTATACCTTCTGTTTCTGTTTCAGTTCCCAATGGAAACAGCAGGCCTCACACTACTTTTAACGGCAACTTCAATACACTGAACTACCATCCACTATGTTTGAGTGGATTTTGTTTCTTGTATCTTGTGCACAGATTTCTCTCGGGATTCGCCTGGAGTACAATGATTCTCCAGAATCACCACAGGCTACTGCATTATTAATTTGCTTTCTTAAAACACCTGGTTCTACATCTGGGCATATTTATAGGTCTACCTACTCAGCTATCTTGCCTTCTGTTATCAGTGAGTGCAATCTGTGGACCATGTCCAGTGCAATAAGGAGACTGCACATTGATAGGAAACAAGTAAGTGCCTTTGCCAAATAATCGAGTTAAAGAAAAATACTGTACATTCCTTCATGGCTGCTTTTGCAGCTATGCTAGGTATTGCTGCTATGGGCAGAATAATTGTTGCCCAGATGGGCTCTTCATACTGCAGTGATTTTCTGAAACTCTTTTAGAAATGTTGAGTAATTCAGAACACTGTATGTCCACGGAAAATGGAAAAGTGCTGTAGTAGAGCTGGGATTTTGAGAGGTGCTGACCCCTTCTATATAGAGAATCTTATATACATAGAATGTTTTTGTTGCCGGAACAAACATAAGGAAATGCCATTCACATTCCATGAAATAACTGTGCTGTCGGAGCAAATCGGTATGTACTGTAAGTACCGATTTGTCGCTGCGAACCCTTGGCCAATAAGGGAACACAATTCCAGATGTACGGTCATTAGAGTGCCCTCACTTCACATGGGTGTGATTTTTTACTCGTCATATTTGAAAGTACTTGGCCAAGCCGATGCAGAGGACATCACTTCGCATTCCAGGTTGGTGATGTTGAATGGATCATAGGCCCTACCAATCCTATTGGATTCGGTATGCAATCGATCTGCAGAAGCAATGATATTAACATTAATGTTTAATGTTTTAATGGCATCATTGCCTGAGTCTCCATCATGTCCACATTTTGTCTCCAGTTTTGCAATCTGGGTGCCCCATCAGTAGATATTCAGGAAAACAGCAACACCCCTGTTGTTCTACTTGTATTTGTTGTATTTTTTTCAACAATCTTATCTTTAGAGACTGCTGGTTACGTGACAGTGACAGCACAGTCTACTTATCAGACTAAACTACACATGAACAAGTGATGCCAGGCTGTCTGTCCTGAGTGTTGTGAGTGAATAAGCAGCAGTGGGCCTATACAAGCAGTGGCTGCTATATAGGCCTTCAACATGAAAGGCAGAATGTGCAACATGTCTGTTTTGCGGAAAAGCTACAGTAGCATGACATCTCATTGTTCTCCGGGAAAACCGAAGGCTGTGGGTGGTAACCATTATTGCCTGGTAGCTGCGCGAAATGCCTCCTTCAATGTCTCATCATCCGGAGATGAAATGTTGTGTTTGGCACTGTGTGTGGATATCGAGATGAGACCACACATGAGAGTGAAACGCTGAATCCTCGCTTGATTCACTCTCCCTGCAGGGTAAAGGTCTCACAATACCACTTTTAGCACGAAAACCAACACAAACTATCAGGAGTCTGCTCTGACACAACAAAGTGCGTTTGGTTGGTAACAGTATTATGTAAATTACCTTTAAATGTCACAATAGGTGCCACGTGTCAGTGGTATGTCAAAGTGACATGTCAGCATGCAAATGGGATGCTGGAAGTCACTGTATATCACCACACAATTCAAGAATGTCCCAGAGACACACATAATTGGCACAATAATCACAGATGCACATTTATTTAGGTCACTTTATACTTGTGCATAAAACATTACACAATTCAATTATACACACCTCCGTACTGTAGTATAAAAAGGAAGCCAGACATAGGCATTGTCGCCAGAGAGCAGTGTTGATTTTGACAGCAACATTTGGTTTTAGTCCAAGCCTTAGTATCATATTTTAGTCATTTGAAATGTTTTACCTATCTTTAGGTAATATCAAGATTTCAGTCCACTAAATCTACAATAGATTTTGTCAACTAAAATGTAGTTTTAGACTGCAATGGCTGATTTTACGCTTGGTTGCATGCTGAAAATAGAGAGTACAGAATGCAGATGCGCAAAACAAGTGGCAAATCGAGAGGTAAAGTGAGGCGGTTAGGGTTATTAAGAAAGTAGTTTTCCACTCAGTAGCCGTTTGTTCCTGCATAACATCCGGATGTGATGATTTATAGCCGATCTACATCAACCAGGACAAGCGGATCACCAACAACACGCATCTGTACGGGGCACTACCAAGTCTGTCAGAGAAGATAGCAGTAAGGTGGATGAGACAAGCTGTAGGTCACTGCTAAGGACATCAAGAACTACCAGACAAAGATCTTGTACTGTGGGAACCTATGTCCTGGAAATTGTTGGTAAACATCTAAAATGTCCCTAGAAGTGTTGTTATTTCAGTTGTCTGATGCTCCAATCCTGTTGGATGGCATATGTCCTGAGTGCTGAATCCCATGTGCTAAAACATGGGATGGCTCTTACGCTATAAAAGCTTTGTGAAGACATTGTAATTGGAACCATTTACTGGAGGGTTTCCGTTACGTGATGTTGTCATGTAAGTAGCTCCTACTTGAGTAAAAATCATTGATACATTTCAATCTGAGCTGTGGTCTTGCTTCATATTTTGTATATCTTGTTTTTCTGAGCATGCGCAGGTCTGCAGTTTTCTTGGACACCAACACGCAAGCTTTGGTCGAGAAGACATACCACATTTTCCTATGTGGATGTACTAAAAAATGATGCTGGTTCAGAGAGTGCGAATGAGCTGGCCAGATGTGAGACGAGTCGACTGAGATGACTGGAGACGCCAATGGAGGGGTCGTTATTTTGTTTTTATCAGTGAAAACATGTAGTTGATTGATATTTTTAATCATAGTTTTTGTCAGCAAAATCAACACTGCCATAGAGCGCTGTGAGGTGCAGTTCTGACGCTCAACCTTTGTGTACAATTCTTTTTCAGTTCAAGGAGGAAGCACTATTTAGAACAATCTACTCACTGATAGAAGATTGTGTCCACTTTGTAAATAGGCTAACATTTAGGTTTCTCTAGTGTTCTTGGGTATCCTTGAATTTGAGCTCAAAACTAGGCCACTTTTACTGTTAATAGTTTTACTCGTGTTTTGTGCCCTTTTGTGCTCCTTTGTGTCCTTTTGTAATGTCTGTAAGGTTGTTTTCTTATTGTCATTTCTATTTTTTTTTTAATATTAATTTTGGGTATTTTTATTTATAGGACAGTGGTCTGCCAGGGAATAGGAGATGGTGAATAACGCAGAGTAAAGGTCGTCAGCCTCGGGATTCACACACACACAAACGCACATGTAGGCTATATTCACATTGAAGATGGGATAAATTGAAGCATCACATCATCTCTCTATATTTGGTTGCACGGGATGAAATGAAACGTCACACATGCCGTTGATTTTTAAATCAACAGCACATTTTCCTTTAGTTTCAGTCATGGTCTTTGTTTTAACAAACATTTAATTTAGTTTTAGCCAAATGTTTGTCATTTGAAATGTAATTGAGTTAGTCTAGCCCAGGGGTGCCCACACTTTTTTGACTTGTGAGCATCTTTCAAAATGATCAGCTTAGCAAGATCTACTATTGTAGTCCAGTCTGGGAGCCTGAGTCTGATTTTTGGCTGAAGGTGGTTTCATCTGATAAAGTTTCAAGAGGGTGCCCAATGATATCCCTAAAGCATTTTTGTTATTAAGCCCTTAATGCCTGAATCACAAATAATCCTACCAAAATAGAGTTATATTAGTACAGTATTTCATGCAACATACTTTGAACAGGTAGCCTATAACTTATGCCTATGAACTTTTTCTTGTTCTTTTTCTTGTTCTTTAGATCTCCCAGCATTTTCAATCATGCCCAGCATGGAAACGTTTGTGCCTGACAATCGAAGCCTGGTCATTGAGTATTACGTTTTCTTTCCGGTGATTATTCTCTCTCCCTCGACCTCAACTATAACCTGGAACCAGAAATTGGAGGCCATTGTTGGGCACAAAAGAAAACGGGTGTAGGATTCTGAGCCTCGGGTTATTAGCTCAGCAGTCATACAGCTGAATATACTGAAATAACACACGTGATCAGTGACCATTATCCAATCAGCGGTATCCAACAGCCAGTCTACAACTTGGTAGACCTGCTACTTTCCTACTTTCAGAGTCCGGCACACGACTGCAACCAAAGTGAAAATTATCTCTTTTTCAGTCTCTTTTTTAGTCTCTCCCTAACATTTAATTCAAGTTTTCGTTTGTTGACACAATCTCTCTCTCTCTCTCTCTGTTCTGTTGTACTCTACATGGCCTCATGCTGGGGAAGAGGTATTGAACTTGAATTTGTTGTAACAGCAGGGTAGCCTGCTTTTGTACATCGTCCTCCTCAGCCTTATTCTTCTTTTTTCCATTCACAGCGCTGCATTCAGCAGCTACAGTAAATATGCGAGGAAGACACCAGTTTACTGTAGTTTATACACACACACACACACGCACACACACACACACACACGCACACGCACACACAAACCTATGCCTATAATTACACCAATTATTATTTTTCAAACCGGAATACAAGATTGAACTCGTGATTAACTTAATAATTAAATATATTACCGTACACATAGTCTGGGAGACACATCCCTCTACAGGTTTTGACACACTTGTGACACCTCTATTGTTATCGAAACAATGGCTGCCTTTGACGGCAGGAACGTATCAACGCTCTCAGGTGTCACAATCAATCAGCACCTATTTTCACTTCCTCCACATAAAACTTATCTTTCCAGACTGGGAAGGAAGGCTATTGTTCACATCATCGCCCCAATAACATAGCCTGGCTTTGAATGACTCGGAAGAGTTATGAGTCAATTACTCCAATGTTCTCCCCGCTCAAGGTTAAGTGTTAGAAGTGTGATGAATGTTTAATTGCTATATTCAGTCTCCTGCAAATGGTTTCTCGATCTTTTTCCTCTGTAGACTTCTAGGGAAATAAGTCTGTAAAAGGCTTATTTCTTTTTGTTCAAGTGCGGCTAAGAGAAGGCACTTTTTACGCGCACGCACTTCTACGTGCGTAGAAGAAGTGGCGCCACAAAGAAGAACCATCATTAGTGTCAGCCAGGTACATATATATATATAACCCGACATTGTCATATCCCTGTCTATGTTATGCTGTTTAATCATTAGTTGACAGCTGCTGCTGTCAGTAGATCATTCACACGTATCTATTGGGAGTGTGGGTGAGTTGTGTGGGAGGCAATTGTTCCAAGGACATACGTTCAATGGGAAAATATAGCTATAGCTAACTTGACATTGTCACATTACTTTGTACAATTTGTTTATTTGCGGTCGGCTCAAGTAACACATCGAGTAAGCAGCAATATAATATGACAAAGAATTCGCAGCAAAAAAAGACAATTAAGTAGGTGCACAATATACTGTAGGTGCAAGAAAAGGTATAAAGATCACTACATTACCAGTTAATAAACACTGTGTTTATTTCAAGTTTGGTAGATGAAGTTCCAGACTAGAGTGCACATCCATTATGTATTTTCTTGTTAATGAGTTAGTGACGTCACATGTTGTAGTGGATTGTGTGGTAGTCATTTGTAGTATGTTTAAAGTTTGTTTTTATGTCTTCCCCTGTGTGTCAATAGTGCTTTGACCACACAGTATTCCTCTCATGACTCAGTTTGGTTCAATTTGTCCTTATTATGTTGGACCTAGAATGAATGCTATTTGTCATGTTTTCATGAGGAAAATAAACAGCAAAAAAGTCCTTTTTAAGAAAACTGTGCAAGAATCTCCAAATGTCTCTCTTTGCCAACCAACTCTGGTCCCTGACATGCTTCCATGATCAAAGGGACTGAAATAATGAAGAAAAGGCTGAAGGAAAAATGAGGAGCGGGTGGATATAAAATCAAGGTACTTTATTAATAATGTTAAAACGCTCAACATGTTTCGACTCACAAAGGACTCTCGTTTGAGTGCTCGGATTGCTGCCGTTTCTTCATACATAAAGGATTGCTCCCTAGATCAGGGGTTTAAAAGTTTTTTTTAAGTCATTACAGTGGCCTCAAATGAACTTTTCATCTGCCATATCATTACATAATAAATATCATCACATTAGGTAATTACATTAGTAACCAATTTGTAATAGCTACTACGTTGTATAGCCTATATCAGGGGATTATAACCAGTGGTCCCTGAGGGGATTCCAGGTGGTCCCCAGGCTAAATGATGGAAAGTTGGTTAAGCAGATGTAACTCACTGAGAGCGTAAAAGAGCATTTTTACATTCTCAAGAGTTAAAATAATCATCATCTGAATTAGCCCAAGTCTAAACAACTAGAGATCTATGTTTGCCTGTTTCTGAAATCCAGCCTTTGGGTTTTGGGTCTGTGGGGTTAAATTGTAATCAAATGGTGGTATGTGGCTCAAATTCTGAATAAATTGTGAGTCCTAGTATGAAAAAGGTTGAAAACCTTTTTCATACTAGGGCCAACACAAATGTTTCTTTACCCAAATGAGTCATAAGCATGTAGCAAGGATGTTTTACAAGGCTAGAAAGCATAAATTGTACTAGCCTTGTAAAACAACCAGGTCAATCACAGGATCCTGAGCATTCACAGATTGGTTCTTGGTTTCTGCTAAACACCCACCCATCGCTTAGAGCCAGACCATGGTGATGTGAACTTCACCCGAAGAGTATGGTTTACCAGTCCGTTGTGTCATTGGGGCCCACTCATAAAAGATACAAAAAATTGCACTCACTTTAGGATTTAATTCCCTATTCCTTTCGCAGCAGAATAAGTATACAAATACAGTAGCATTAAACTTTAGTTTTCGGTCCTTCATCAGACCTTCATTAGGCATTTCACTTATTCCCTGCATAGCTCTCTCTCTAGTTTTCACAAGATTATAGCTGACTTTAGACTTTTCCACCTGCATTTACAACAATTTAATTGTTAATATAGACTCATATGATTTATTATTGATATTCATTTAGGGGGGTGATTTGATTTCAATCTGACGCTCGAGACAGGTTGCACCGACTCCATTTTGTCACAGACTAAAAGCCTTGTATTTTTCTCTGTCTCTGCCTTTATTGACAGCAGCTCGGGTTGGGTTGTGAAAATAATAAACAATGTGTTGTTATTTATAAATTATACATAATAGAGGAGAGATTGAGTGGAAGAATTTCAAAGCACAATGCTGCACAGATTTTATACAAGTGCATCTCAAGCAGTGTGTGGCGGCCCACTGGCATGCTGTGAAGTCGAGCTGTGCCTTGGGATTTTGTGTCAACCATATATTGTTATGGATTATTATTGTATTTGTTTTGTTTACTTACCAGTACTCTGTGTAGAGTATAATACAGAGGCACATTCTATTAAAACAAATCAATTTAAATCACTTTAGAACATGCTGTTCCTAATTTGAGCATGCCATTATTATTCACAAAAAAATATGTTTCTGTACGGTGCTAGCCACTCCAACATTTAGTGGTGTGCATTTGGTGTCCTCTGAAATGGGGGTTGATTTCTGCACGGTTACTGTGGTTACTGGGTCTATCAGTCTATTTCAGTGATTTAAAGGGATATTTCAGATCTTTGGAACTTAAGTTGTTTGAAATACTGTCCATTAATATAGTGGTGTCAACCACTATTAGTATATGTATTACTTGATTGCCAAAGTGCCGTGATGGGAGTAGTTCTGGTCATTGTGTGGGGGTCACTGGGGTCACGCAGTAAAAGTAAATTAATGTACAAAACTTGTATTGTTGAATTATTTCTAAAATATTCATTCATTTTGAACCCCATACATTATATTTCACCCAAACCAGTGCAGAACTCCCATCATGGGACTCTGGACATCAATTAATTAATATAGTTGACACCACTATATTAATAGCAAGTATTTCATACAGCTTAACTTTAAAAAATCTGAACTATCCCTATTAACTATTACGTAATCTAAGGCACAGGTGTTGCACATTGTTGTCCTTTTGGCACAAAAATTTAAAACCACTCTCTCAGAGAGCACTGTCCCACCGCTAGCCATCACTGCCGGCTCAAAGACACCACAACAGTGACCCTGAATTCCATGTTTGTCCCTTCTATACATAACAGCAATGTGGAATAGCAGCAACTATAGCCTTGAACATGAAATGAAGTGTTCAAGGCTACTTAAAGATGAAACAACAGTAAAGTCTATAGATAGCAGAGATTAACATACATCTTCTGACTTCAATCTTAAAAGATAAGACATTGGGTGCAATTCCAGATCGCTTGGTGTAGCCAGGTATGGTGTAAGTCCTCTCATTGGCTGCATGGCAGCAAATCAGGTTTGGGGCCGTGCTCATTGGTTGCATGGCAGCAAATCAGGTCTGGGCCCTTGAGGTAGGCCCGAAAGCCTATACCACCAGGCCTGGGCCTGGGCTTACCAAATAGTTATCCAGAATAATTAAAAACAGTCATCAAGAGCTTCAAATCATGATGAACAAAGCAGGGGAGTGCAGTAACATTTTTAATTGGGGGGGGTCAGGTGATTTCTGAACCTTTTGACTTGCAGGTTTTAATTATTCTGGGTAATTATTTGGTAAGCTCAGGCCCAGGGCTGGTGGTATAGGCTTTCGGCCTACCCAAGGCCCCAGACCTGATTTGCTGCCATGCAACCAATGAGCACGGCCCCAAACCTGATTTGCTGCCATGCAGCCAATGAGAGGACTTACACCATACCTGGCTACACCAAGCGATCTGGAATTGCACCCAATGACATTTAGACCTTGAAACAGTACTAAATGCAGGGATGAAAACAGTAGCATCAGAATGCCTGTCTTCAGGAAGACTGGCCGTGAAAGTGAAAAGTGAAACAAGTTGTTGGGACAACAACATAGATGTTGTCCATGGATATAATGTCCAAAAAGTAAATAGAATATGTATAGTAAATATATATTTATATTTTCACAAGCATAATAAATCTTGCTATTCCCTAAATTACACCTTTGTGCACACCTTTGACATGGCACTAGCATGTAGTAGGGATTTAGCCCCAATCCCTACGCTAATCCAACCCTTGCTGCAGACTGCCAAGCAGTGCAGCATTGGGTCTCATTCCTCAGTCTTTGTTATGACCTGGCCAGGGTTTCGAACCTCGATCCCTCAGTCTCTAACCACAAGGCTACTGAGCTGGTGACTTCACAAGCTAAGCAACATTTCCAGTATGTTCAATCAATGTGTTGAAAAGCATTCGGCCGCATTTTTTGCCGTCGGTAAGTCGATAGATAAAAGTGGCACTCGACGCATTCGCAGACCACATTAGAGGCGTTCGCCGCGAGGCTGTACGGTAAAACGGATAGCAGCATTCCAAAGAGTCAAAGCTCCAAACGAGAGCCGGCTTAACCACAAGTGCATCTTCCAGCCGTCTCATCTTACCAATGCACTGAATATAGACTGAGGAAACCTGCCGGCTGAAAGAAGAGGAACGCTTCGTCGTCTTCATACTCCAGATTTTTTGACCACTTAGAAAGATCATTGTTGTGTCGGAATCCATAGGAGAGGTGCAGGAGGCGTCTCTCGTTTCACAGCGGCGTCGAGGCGACGCCACCGAGTTAGACGAGGAAGAACATTGGAGTTAGTTATTCAAACGACTGGCTAGTACATTTAAAGTGCTAATTATCTCATTAAAATGACTTAGTATCCTGTTGAATAGTTAACCCCCCCAACGTCAGAACGAACTAATCTTTCCCTTGAGGACAGCAGTGTAAATGAACCATCCATTATCTTGATATATAGCAATTAATTAGAAAACACCAGTCCTTCTATAACCCCCCAGTCAAAAGATAAGATGCTGCGACCCCCCCCCCCCTCCCTCCCTCCCTCCAAACAGAAAAGAGGAATGGGGGTAAGC
>CM076975.1:16781181-16851181 GCA_039105355.1 Benthosema pterotum
CGTCTGCTAAATGCATCAATTATAAATTGTCAGAGTCGCTTTTGCATCATCCTTTTCATCTTACTTCAGCTCAGCGTCTAGTAAAACTTTAGGCTGTATATCGCTGTCCACTAATGAGCACGGTGCTGTCTATTGGTAGTGTCATACACTGGTCACACCTATCCATTGTACTCAGGTCCATGAAATTGGGAAGAACAATCGAATGCCCGATTGCTCCTCCGAAATCTACATGCGGAGGAGCAGCACAGCCAAGAGACAAAACAGCCAAATTAGCATTTTCTTGGTTAAGCCTTTAACCTGAAGAAAACACAGAAAAGAAAAAAATAATAATAATCAGCAACTTGCAAAGCAATAGACCTGCGCAGTGACGTCACCAGCCCTGTTCCACTAGTGCAGGGGTGGCCAACCGGTCACAGACTAAGAGCCACGTTTTTCATTGTGTTACTGCAAAGAGCCACATCAAAGAGGATCCCAAGTGGTCTCCCGGCTAAATCATGGAAAGTTGGTTAACCAGATGTAACTCTTTGAGAGCGTAAACATGAAACCAAATGGACCCTTGCGGGTCCATTTGGTTTCATCAACTGTCATCAACTGGTAGTCCATGGCTCAAATTCTGAATAAATGGTGGGACCTGGTATAAAAAAAAGGTTTTTGATGGTTTCATGTGGAAGCCCCTTAAGAGCCACATGTAACCAGCTGAAGAGCCGCATGCGGCTCGCGAGCCACGGGTTGGCCACCCCTGCACTAGTGGATTCCTCATTCATTTTCCTCATAGACCTTTCGAAAATGGTTAATAAAAACACGATTTGCGCCGCGGCCAAAGCAAACTCGAGTCGTGACAAATCATGACAACAAACACAATATTGTCATATAATATATAATTAGGAAGAAGTAGAAAACGGTATGATACAAGACTTTTTGTTTCGTTTTTCATCTTAGAAATGATTTGATTGTCCCAAAGGTTTGTGTGTGTCATCATGATTCGTCACGACTCGAGTTGGCTTTGTCCGCGGCGTAATCGGCTTTATATAAATTATTTTCGAAAAGTCTATGAGAAAAATGAATGGGGAATCCATTTCTAGAACAGGGGCGGTGACGTCACTGCGCAGGTCTATAGGCTACCTCTGGCGATACCCCACTACCTGGGTGGGATTTTCTTTTACAACAATTGAATGCTGAAATATAATGTATTCTATCAAGCAAATGTCCATACTGACCAGGGAACATACTGGCTATAATTGACACACTTGACAGCAGCAAGGAACTAAATGTAATGTTTCCCTAGAAAAAAAGAAACATCCAGGATTCATGGATAATCCAGGAGGGGCAAAATAACTTCTCGACCACGACCACTGCCATGACCGCTTTCTAAAACCGTTGTGACCGTTGCTAACATCCCAGATAGCAAAATCCATTGATTCAACGTTGAATTTTGGTTAGATAACCAGAATTCAACGTTGAATCAATGGATTTTGCTATCTGGGATGGTTGCTTGTTAGCAACGGTATTAACACGTTCACAGACGATTTAGGTCACATCGGACCTTTTTAAAAAGGGTTGCAACCTTTTCAATGACTCAAAGGATAAGGTTAGGTTTAGGCATGGGTTTTACTGGTTAGGGTTAGGTTTGCGACTGACACAAAAGGTTACGACCGTTTGTAAAGCGCTGGTGACCACGACCCTTTTACAAAAGGGTACTAACGGTTGCAGTGACATTGTACACGGGTTGAGTCGCAACCTTCTTAAAAAAGGGTCACGACTGCAGTCGCAAAATGATCTCGCTGTCTCCAGGATAATCACCTTGCATTTGACATTATATCACATTATGCGGTATAACGCAGTGATTAATTATGTGTCTGGTGGTATTCCCCAGCTACTGTACATTTCCCTTACAATATCACCGTTCTGGAGAAGAGGGTTACAATATAATGTGTCCAGTAGGAGGTACACCTTTGACATGGTGTATGGATTCTTGAAACAGTTCCCACTCCAGAGGACAGTATGCACTTTCAAACCTGAATGAAAGTCCTCTGTCACAGCACTGTGCCTCGGTTCTTGGCACGACAGCATATTCTTTTTTTATTCCACTTCTAGTCGAGATTCCTTGATTTTACATCAATTTGGTATACCATGATGGCTCTCTACGCTGTCACTTTTGTCCTCCCACCGTGTCTTGCTTTTACTACATGCCGTTTCATTATTCTCCACCATCCAGTAGCAGCAGAAAACAAGTTGTAAGTGGTTGTTTTTTTTCCCGTTTGAGATGCCTGCTGACCCATGTCCCTCATTTATCTTAGAATTGTCCTGTGCAGCAATAAAAAGGGGTATTTTGAGCACCGCCAGTCTGCTCTACATAAGTGTAGATGAACAAAGCCCTATTTATTCAAGGACTATTAGGAATCCCAAAGTGTTCCTTGGCGTGCAATAACTTTCTATTTGGCCCAAGTGTGCTCCTTAAGCGTCCCGACTGGATTACGGTGTGGTACAAAATGGCTAGTTCCTTAATAAGGTCAAAATAGGCAAATTATGAGCAGGAGAGAATATTTCCACATCGTCGATTGTCCTATTTCTGTTCGGCTATAGTCTAGTTCTTTCCAAGGTCCTTTCTGGCATGCTTTAGCGCCGCTAATCTGGTCATTTTGTTCTATTATCTATCAGCCTGAGCAATTACTTTGGAAATAATTCCCATTTGAATAAAGAAAAAGAAAAAAAGGAAAAAGGTCTTTTTTGTATTGTTTTTGCCCTTGAAGACCGCTGACATTCAGTTCAGGTTTTACATTGAAAGAAGAGAAAAAGAAACAAAATCCATGAACTGTATAAACAACTTGTCAAGCGACCATTGTACTGATATTGTACTAATATATAAAAATACAACTTGGTTAACCAGATGTGACTCTTTGAGGACACAAACATGAAACCAAATGGACCCTTGTGGGTCCATTTGGTTCATGTTTACACTCTCAAGAGTTAAAATAGCAATAATCTGAATTAGCCCAAGTCTACACAACAAGAGAATGTAGAAGATAAATGGTCATTTTGATCTGTGTGTTTGACGGTTTTGTTTCCCTAATTCAGCCTGGAATTGTGGACAAAAACAAAAGAAATCTTTAGTTTTGGGGTCTGTGGGGTTATAATGACATCAAATGGTGGTCTGTGGCTCAAATGTTGAATAAATAGTGGGCCCTGGTATCAAAAAGGTTGAAAACCACTGTATTAAAGAATGAATCATAATTCTACACAGACAGAAAATAGAGAGTTTTGGGGGTCCCTGGCACAAAATCTAACTTGCAGATGGGTGCGAATACAACGGGGGACTGCCCATAATTCTGACAACCCATTAGGCATTATGGTAGGATTAGTATTGCAGGAAGCAGAACGACAGACGTAGTGGGAATTATGAGCCCGCCTGACTAATACAACGTACTGTACAGTGTTGAAAGTTTGACATGAAACACAAACGTATACAATATATGTGGTGTGGGCACAGCTTCATCTCTTTCTCAGCTAAGGGGTCCTTGGGCTCTGGGCTTGAAGGCCCCCTGCCCTGATAAATCACATCAGCGGCAACAACTGCAGCACAAAATAGCATAGGAATGTCCCTGGCAGAATATTGGTTTGTCCAGGAGTGTGTGTTACCTGTCAAGTGCTACAGCTAATGAGACGAGACAAGACAACAGCAATAAGAATGAAATCGGGAAAGACACTATGAAACAAAAGACATACCATTTCCGGGAAGAATGGGAAAAGAATACATCTTTTTTTCTTTTTGCCATGTCAAAATGTGTTCGCCTCCGCCGCAACACCTGTGCAGCGATGGCGAAGAAGGATAATGTGGAAAGACTTCCTGACAAATCATTTGACAAAACATTTGTTCCACGCGACAGTGAACCACGACAAGAGAAAGGAAGTCGTGAAATCTCAACTAACAACATGCCAGGCTGTTTTCGCAAAGCCGGATTCAATTTAAAGGCCTTCAGCTCACATGGGAGACTTCAGCCTATATGTGTAGGAGTGTCCATGATGAATGCATTCAGCACTGGTGTCCATTCAGCACTGGTACACCGGTGATTCTCAAGCTGTGGAGCAGGGACCCCCCCGGGTCCTTCGGGCAGCTCCAGGTGATCCCCAGCTAATGTTTTGGGATAGTGTTGCAGTCAAGACCATGTAAATAGAGACTAAGACAAGACCAAGACCTAGGGGTGTCCAGACCAAAAACAAAACGAGACTTTAGTTGTTAATAATACTACAACAATACTAACTTTGCGGACTCCTATTGATATGAGCGTCATCCAGTGCCACACTCCTTGGTCCACACCAGGGGCGGATTGGGTTTTGCCAGGCCATCTGGACTTTGCCTTTGCCAGGTCACAACCACCCCCCACCCTCAGACGGCGGGGGGGGGGGGGGGGCTATTTGTGTGTGTGGGCGCCAATGATATATTCTGATAAGTAATGCAAGAAAGAGAAACGTGAATAAAATGTGAATACAATACACAATGCAAGTATATTCAATGTATTGTGTTGTGTATGTATTTATTTGTTTGTTTTGGGGCCTCTCCACAGTGGAGAGGCTGCAGGAAATAGTGATGGGCCATTAGCCATCCTGTTGGGACCATCCACACCTCCAGTCTCCAGGACCAGTTAAACAGGTTTTGAGCCATTTGATAACAAAAGACTGAATTAATGAAGTCAAACACCTTGGAAACATGCCATTGTAATGTATAGTTCCCTGAATCCCCGAAGCATAGAAACGCTGCACAGGTAGCCTACTTATTAATCTGGCTGGGACTGGCCTGCACTGGACTTTTCTCAAATTAAATAAATACAATAATATTAATAAATCAAATAATAAATAAATAAAATTGGCCTGGCCTGGTTGGTGTAGGACACCTTTTCTTTTTTGAAGGATAGAAACACTAGTTTGCCTGGCCTGGGCCTGGCAACCTGGTCTGCCCTGGACTTCGTCCAGGCCACTAGGTGGCGCAAGCCACCGGGAATTGTCCAGACTCTCCAGATGGCCAATCCGCCCCTGGTCCACACAATGGATATAGAGCATTTCCTTTGCATTGTCTGGTCTCGGGTGGTCTCAGTGGCGATAGAGACCCAAGACATTTGCTTCGAGATTGTGACAAGACCAAGACAAATTGAGGGTGAGACCAAAACAAGACAACGAGACAACGAAATTTTGTCTTGAAACTGGCCTCGAGATGGGACAATGTCTCGAGAACTACAACACTAGTCTGGGACCAAATTAGAACCCGAAGGGACCCACAAAATGTTGCGAACCACTGACCTATACACGGTAAATGGTAAACTTCCCTTGTTCAAACTCAGGTCATGCATGACCACCCTGTTCTGCCATTATGACACTATTGGGCAGCGAGCAGCGAGGGACGCGCTGGATGGTGCCGTGAGTCTGGTTTCTCATGAAGGCTTTCAAGTCATACGGATCATGGGTGACAGATGACCATGGTGTTACCTCAGAGGATTGCACCCAGCAGCTGCCAACCTGCCATAAACGGCCTGCCACCTCACTCCCAGCGCCAACAACTCTCCCACTAAGTGTGAGACACCACAGAATACAGTTTGGTGTTAGATCAGGGGTTTTCAATCTACTATGATAGTATGGGCCCACTATGTATTCAGAATTTCAGCCACAGATCACCATTTGATGACATTTTTAGCCCCACAGACCCGAAACTAAAGATTTCTTTAGCTTTTGTCCACAATTCCAGGCTGGATTTTGGAAACAAAACAGTCAAAGATACAGATCAAAATGACCATTAGTCGTCTACATTCTCTAGTTGTGTAGATTTGGGCTAAACATGAGGAATATTTTAACTCTTGAGAGTGTAAACATAAAACCAAATGGACCCACAAGGGTCCATTTGGCTTCATGTTTACACTCTCAAAGAGTTACATCTGGTTTTCCATCATTTAGCCTGGGAACCACCTGAAACCCTCTCAGGGACCACCTGTTGAAAACCCCTGTGTTATAGGCGGCAGACATGAACCTATCACTGGGGGGACTGCATTTTTTTCTCCATTTGGTTTTATATTGAAGTCATACTTGCTTGGACTATAACGGTGATAGATGTGATGTTGTGTTGTGTTGTCAAATAATCCTCTTGAACTCTGAGACACAGAGTTCTTTCTTTTTTATCTAGAATTGGAATCGTACGGTTTGCAGGGAATTGAAGCAGCAAAGGACTGTCAGGCAGTAGTACAGCTTAGGGTTGTGTGTGCCTTAACCATTGTCACCCACTTATTGTCAAATTATGGGTTTAGTTTAAATAAAAATTAAATTATTGTTCCATATTCTTCTAATTCATGCATTATTCTAAATCACAGCTTAACTAGAACAGCACTTGTGCGTTGCGCACAAGTAGGCCTACTTGTGCGTGAGCAGATCGAGCTAATTCTCCTGACATTAGTAAAAGGTCTCCTACTTATGTTACATCATCACCTAAACAGCCAGCCAGCCAGAGTACCCCGAGAGATGACCGACCGCAGACCGATCGCTTAATGCAAGTAATAACGAAAGGGTGCCAATCTCAGAAAATGACAAGGAACTCAATAATGCTGGCATCTGCCATACATTCCTATGTAGAACAGAGCAGTCCTAAAGTACTGTTTTTGCATCGCTGTCACTCGGTCTGTCGAGTGGACCGCTGGGAACAAGCTTTTATTGGCTGGATTAGGTGATGATATAATTAGGAATCTTTACATGTAATTTCAAAAGAATTACTATTAGGTGTTGGGCATACTTGCAGTGTCTTGATTGCATGGTTTATTTGTTGAACTGGATACCTACTGTATATGCTATTTTCTTTGGCAACACCGTTATTGCAGTTCAGTACAAATGTTAAACATGTTCCAATGATAATAAACAAAGGACGAAAACCTGAAGAAGGCCATGGGGCCGCTACACTTTCTTTTGGTGCACGTTTTGAACCCCCAACCAAAGAGCACCGTCATTGTCCTTTTCGGACTTCTGAGCACTCCAGTTGAGTCCAAATTTGACTTGCATACTAGCATGCATACTAGATTCCGTTTGTGTATCCTCATGCCCTTGCAGTACTGTGAAGTGATGCCCACAGTGAGGGCACTATTTATTTCAGCCAGATGTCTTACATTGTACTTCACTGTCCAAGATAAACAACTGAAGTCCATAGACTTGACTTGCAAAAAAAAAAAAAAAAAATGAGATCATAACTGCCATAAACAAACATTGGCTTGGAACAGGGAATTTATAATTAGACTCAAGACAAAAACCTTTGCTGTAGGCTAGCACTCATAAAAACAGAATGCTGTTATCCCAGCCTGTATAGCAATGCAAAACAAATGCAAAAAAAAGAATCACACTGAGGGGCGCTCTCATCAGCATACATCATCACGCTCTGCGCTCAGGCAACCAAATCATCACACACTGTGGTACACACAGACACAAAGCTGGAAATAGGAGGGGTTATTTCCTATTTAATAAAAACACAACAAGCACAGTACCACAAAAAAAAGAAAGAAAAAAAAAAAAAAGACAGAAAACCATATAAAACAGGGGTTTCCAATAGGTGGTCCGTGGACAACCAGTGGTCCTTGAGCAGGTTCCAGGTGGTCCCCAGCTGTTGTTTAACCAGATGTAACTCTTGAGAGTTACATCTCTCGAGAGTTAAAATATTCATCATCTGAATTAGCCCACATTAGTCTACACAACTACAAGATTAATAGTCATTTTGGTCTGTATGTTTTCCTGTTTTGTTTCCCAATTCCAGCCTAGTATTGTGGACAAAAGCAAAAGAAATCTTTAGTTTGGGGGTCTGTGGTGCTAAAATGTCCTCAAATGGTGGTCGTGGCTCAAATCTTGAATAAACGTTTGACCCTAGTATCAAAAAGCTTGAAAACGCCTGATATAAAACAGTTAGCGTCAACGTGCATTCAAGCTGCACGTCAAGGAGTGATGGTGCACGTTGGTGGTCAGAGGGTACAGTAGGTGGAGGCAGCATGTTAGTAGGGGGCCACGGTCTGTACACCGCCCTGACTGCTTGTGAAACAGAAGAACATTTTACTAGGTTTCACACAGATGCTCTTGTGCCTCTTTCCAGACAGCAGGAGGGAAGACAGACTGCGGGAAGGCTGGTTGAGATCCTTGATCTTTTTTTTTTTGCCGCACGCACTATTGTATCGTGGGTTGTGTAAGGTGATTGTGTCGAGCTCTGGCTGTATAGTCTTTGGTTAACAGGGATGAACAACAGGGGACTCGGGGGAGTCAGACCCGGGGTGAACTGAGATGGATCTTTTTTGTCCTCCTCCTCCTCCCAATGTTGTTATGTCAAGTCCCCGATCTTCTTCCGTATACACCCAGGCGGTCCCTGTCGTTGCTGCTAACCCGTACAGTCGGTGGGAGGGTGCAGACGAGCGTAATATGTCTCCGGTACACACAGAACCAACACTTCTTTTCACCTGTCTGCGGGGGCATAACACCGCGAGGAGGAACGCGCTGTATCCGACACGGTTCTTCTTCTCGTTCTCCCCGACAGACTCGGGAGGAATCACCGGTGCAGCGAAAAAGAGATTGCACTGCACCCCGCCCAGTGGTCCCACCCTCAAAACATGGCCTATGTTGTCAGGCTTCAAACTCCCGGTCTCCTCGGTGGTGCGCAGGAACATTTCCCCCCCCCTTGAACCAGCCGGATGCACTGAGATGGGTGCTGATGTGCCGCTGCCAAGCCTGACCGCCGCCACGGAATGCCTCCGTGTCAGGAGAGACATCACTCAGTGGCACCATACAAACAGAGCCACAACACATCCAGGATCCTTAGACAGTTTACAACTGGGCACTTAGCAGACACTCTTAATCCTGAGCGATTTATAGCAAATACATAAAACCATACGTAGTCCAGGAACCTAAAAGTGTTATAACACCCTATCCTACCCTATCCATGGTTCTCTACCTTTGGGTCTGGACCCCCAGGGGGGGTCCCCACAGATGACAATGGAGCGCTCACGAGCATTAAAGGTAACAGAGGCAACTTTAGTGTGTGCAAACACTGCGTTTTTAAACAGATTTGTTTAAAAAGAGAATCTAACCCCACCTCACCTTTACTCTATGGGCTCATTATGAAACTGCTGGAGACTGCTGTGCTGCGATTGGCTAAAACGCTGCTCAACCCACCCCCCTCACACATTAGCCACACCTGTCTTGAGCCAGACGAATGTTTTGTTTTCATGATTTGTAAACGACAACAAAGTTCTGGACCGTGTACAGGATGAAGCAAGTGTCTGCAAAAAATAGCTATAATATATCTCTCTTTATTTTTTTTTATCTAAAAAGTTGCGTCTAAGGAAGCCTTTGTTGGAGCGCCCACTGGCCCGGTGGTCTGGGTGCATGCCACACGTGGGCTTTTGGCCTGGCAGCGTGCCACGTGTTCGAGTCCCGCTCATGGCAACCTTTGCTCCACGTCTCTCTCCATCTCTCTCTCTCTCCTTTTCCTGTCTCTCTTCACTTTAAACTACTAATACTTTTCATTGGTTCGGGATTCATAAAACCCACAGATAGAAAAGAAAAAAACCCTGACATAGGCGGTATACATTCATATTTGTATTCATCTTCCCAACTGCTGGCAGCACACTGGTACAGTAGTGTAGCCAAATGGTTTGGGATGTCTCTGCATAATAAAAGATGCCTATAGGCAGTTCCTGGTCTAAAGGCGGTCCCGACGTACGCGTGTGTGTGTATATATATATATATATATATATATATATATATATATATATATATATATATATATATATATATATATATATATATATATATATATATATATATATATATATATATATATTGTACATCTCCCCGAAATAACGGATAAAAACGGAAAAAAGGCAGACATCAAACACAGCAACAGCAGGGGTTACCACAATGAGATTTCATGCAGCACTGCGTCTGCGAGTTCAATTCATATATTGTGATGAATTTGTCTCAGCTCGTGTATCCCGTGGGCAACCTGCGCATTCCTAATGAATCGCTGAGTGTCACTTCTCTTAAGAGCCAAATCGTTCAATGTCACAGCAAAGGGGGCAAATTAAATCTCAGTCCATATGCCCTCGATGAAGGTAAATAATAGAGCATCTGGCCTCTTCAATAATATAATTGTACGGCCATAGAGAGACCATACGAGATTCTATTTGGTGTAAACCGGTAGCACTTGATGACTCTGTCTTATACAGTAACAGTACATCAGATGCAGGGTAATGATTTCATGTTCTGTATGTGGTACGGTACATTAATACAAATTAAAACCCAAATACTAATGACATGTTGGCTCTGATTGACCATGTCAACAAAGTTATTTGAAGCAGACGGCACCGCAGCAGAGCACGTGCAGATCACAAGGTGCGCCGCCATGTTTATCGTAGTTTTTTGCACTGCAATTAGAGAGACGCAAAACGTACTCAATGTACTTATAAACAATATAGCTTTAACTTGGTGGGGTATTAGTGTCAGTGATGAGAAGTGTTTCATGCAAATGAATGCCGGCACTAAAGAAAATATGAATATGTAAAATTATTTATATGCCTGCGGCTAGCCTTGACAGTGCACATTTCATCATGGATTGCAGCGGGGCTGGTTCCAGATCCGCTCCTCCTTACCAACAATATGAAATTGCAGTAAATCTGACAACTGCACCCTCTTATTCTCGGCTCGACAAAAAGCGCTATACACATTAATTATAATCTAAAAGTTCTGCTTGTGCCGCCCACATCCTGAGGGGGGGTTGATGATTTTAATGATAAATCATTAATATAAAAAAGCAGAAGTTTGGGAGCCATTGCTATAGACTATATATAGCGCTGGTTTTCAACCAGTGGGGTGAGAGGATTCCAGGTGGTCTCCAGCTAAATGATGGACAATAACTCTTTGAGAGCATGTTTACACTCTCAAGAGTTAAAATATTCATTCATGTGAATTATACCAAGTCTACACAACTAGAGAATGTAGAAGATTAATGGTCATTTTGAACTGTATGTTTGATTGTTCTGTATCCAGCATGGAATTGTGGACAAAAGCAAAATAAATCTTTAGTTTTGGGGTCTGTGGTGCTAAAAATGTCCCCAAATGGTGGTCCGTGGCTCAAATGCTGAATAAATAGTGTTCCCTGGGATCAAAAAGGTTGAAAACCACTGCTATAGACTAGTACAGAGGATGGCTAAAACAACACAGCACGTTGTCACCACCGCCAGGACTGGATCTGCCCGTCATATGCAGTCATGCAGCACTGTCTCCTACACCCAGAGGACCACCAGGGACCACCCGGTCAAAAGGATTCTGTTGCACGACAATGCTCTTTGCTAGCACCTGGGCAAACAGTACTGGAGCACATCCAGGGCCCGTATATGCAGCAGCAGGCCCAGCCCAGGGACACTTTCTATGGACTGTGACTCCCACGCCACACTCTGGTACAGAGTGTACACAG
Source organism: Benthosema pterotum (assembly GCA_039105355.1). NCBI lineage: Eukaryota > Metazoa > Chordata > Actinopteri > Myctophiformes > Myctophidae > Benthosema > Benthosema pterotum. Next base: position 16,792,655 of record CM076975.1, read on the forward strand.
TTGCATACAGGGAATTCACAGTGCTAGAATGCTCCGGTTTCCTTTATGAACACTACTATTGCAGTCTATGTGTAACTGTGGCTGTTTATTATGACGTGCCTAGTGTATATATATTGCCATACAGTGCAGGATATAGAGAATATACAGGTTTATAGCCTCCAAATATGGCTATGCAGGTGCAATAGCCTTTATTTATTCATTGCTTTATCCGCACTGTTGAGGAAGCTGCAAGAATCTCACTTGATATATCATAACTACATCTACAAAATCTTCAAACTTTCTGCCAATATGCCTCTTACTAGTGATATATTTTTGGACAACTCCATATACAAAATAGAGTGGCACTGTGTAACTAAAATGTGCATTCTATATCAGGGCCCACTATTTATTCAGCATTTGAGCCACGGACCACCATTTGAGGCCCCACAGACCCAAAACTAAAGAATTATTTTGGTTTTGTCCAGACTGGATTTGGGAAACAAAACAGGAAAATGTACAGATCAAAATGACCATTAATCTTCTACCTTCTCTCGTTGTATACACTTGGGCTAATTCAGATGATGAATATTTTTACGCTCTCAAAGAGTTACACCTGGTTAACCAACTTTCCACCATTTAGCTGTGGACCACCTGGAACTCTCTCAAGGACCACTGCTGGTCCCCAGACCACTGGTTGAAAACCACTGTTCTAAACCACTAAATACACAGATTTAGTCGAAAACAATATTAGTTCATCACACACTGAGGTGGGGGTCAGGCGTGCATGCTGAGTTATCAATTAATACGCCTAGGGCAGATTGAATTAAAAGACCCTCATTAGTCTTTGTAAAAGTGGTAAAATATGCAGATGGTTGAAGGCACAAACGTGCAATTTTTGAGTGAAGCAGTTTGGTTAACTTATTCCGAAGCAATTTCCCCAGGATTGGTAATCAACCAGCTGTACCGCTAATTGAAAAACAAAACAAAAACAAACACAATACGGATCAGATCATTACCATTGTGATTTTTGGAGTCGTCGGTCTTTTAATGACCTTTTTAACAGGATTTGCAAAAATGTTGTGAATTTCATGACCGCTGATACGTGTTACAAGAATGCAGTCCTTGTTATACAGCCTTCATCATGGGACCCATTCTAATTATAGCCTAATGCACTGGTTCCCAAGCTATTTTTTGCTCCAGACCCAAAAGTGAAATTAAATGACCCTGACCCAAACTAGTGAAAATAGCAGATCTACAAACTCACAAGGCAAATGTTTTTGATTTATGAAATGTTTAGCTTTTTTGGGGGGAGGATATTTGAAAGGGTTTTCACAGAAAAATAAAAAATGAAAATAAAAATTGAAATATAGGGCAGGAAATATGAAAGGTAAACAGGGGTCTAATGAATGTGCTACTGCAACATTTTTCCGTCTGTCTGCTTTAAAATTGCAGTATTTCACTTGGCACTTCTATATTTTTAATGCACTGAAGAGAACAAACAACTCTGAATAAGCAAGTCTTTATTTAGCAAATGCCTCCCGCTGCTTTGATCTCAAAGTAATTCTGAAATTGCTACAAGGCCGTTTTTCTCTCAAACACGGCCTACACTAAAGCTTACAACTCCTCCTCGTGGACCTTTTTAAGCTAATATCCGTCCAAGTTCGCTACGTAGACCCATATTTTGGGTCAAATGTCATCATCTGAGGCATACATTGATTAAAATGCACTAAGGGTTTCAAGTAGTATTTTCAAAACAGCAGCTGAAGTGGGACTCCAAAACACACTCTGTCCCATTCTCTACTGCCAACCACACACTGTGCCATTCTTGTATTCTTGTGTTTGTTTTGCTCAAGATAAGGATTAGAAATGAGCTCAAGTTTAGGCATAGTTTTACTCCATTCCAAGGTTGCCGAGGTGAATATTTTGATATTAGTTTTGATATTAGTGGGCAAGGCAAGCCGAGGCGGACTTTGACTTAAAAGGCATAAGTCTGTTTATAGTAAATGCAAATGTAGCTCTGTATTTGTCTTTGATAAGCTTAACTGGCAACTGCTGATAAAAAAACACAACTTATTGACACAAGGATCCGTTTTTGCATGGCTTAAGTACCAGGTCTTGTGATTTAACTTGAACTGCATAGGCATAGTGTGGTGTGAACGATAGCGCCCTATGACAATATTGATAACAATGTAGTGTTCCTACTGTAGATTGGCTTATTATTCATATTTTTGACACATCCACACATCCAACAGACCGGCATGCAACAACGTCTAAATTAGGCATAAAAGTGCACAAGATAATAAGACAGGCTTATTGGAATTATTACTATGTTTTCCAGGGGGAGGGAGAGATCTTGCTGCCAAAACAATCCCATTTACTAAGGACACATTCTCTTACATGCTTAGTGAGGAACAACACCTGCTGGTGTTTTTTCTTTTTCTTTCTTTTCTTTCTTTCTTACCCCCAGATAATTTCAGCACGGTTGAGTTTTATTCTCACTAACAAACGCGTCAGGGAATATGGCATGCCATACATTTACGCTGCATAATAGTGTGAATTACACTCATCATGGGACCAATCACTGAATGACAACGTCTGTCTATGGCGCTATATTTTTGTCAATCACCTGCTCTGACAAAGTGGGTGAGAAAAGGCTTCTGTCACATTGGAGTCAGACTAAAGTGACCTTTGGATTTTTTTCCCCCCAGCTAGACTTTCTCAACTGCAATTTAAGTTAGTGGAAACAATGACTTGGGTGATAGGGGGGTGTAATAGCATGCTGTCTGTCATTCATATCATCTGAATAGACGAGGCTTCAATTTAACTGATGCAATGTCAAAAGAATATGAATTCAACGGAAACCCAAAGGACAGCGGACGTCACAGCAATGTGACAACCTGTGATGTGACCGTAGGACAAACTATTAAAAGTGGTGGAAAGTAGCTAAGTAAGTACTTGAGTATTTTCAATTTTAAACACTCACAGGTGCAAATGCTGTGCTTTTACTCCACTACTTTTTTAAGATTAGTTACTAGTTACTTGAAGATTTGAATTGTTATTACAAAAAAGGGTTAACCACTTCACCACAATATGCATTGTGACTATTTGAAAATACAGGTAGCTGATGTACCAGCTCATAATGCATCACAATGTAGCTTGGAGAGCTGATATAAGCTGATATACAAAAGATTTGTATACATACATACAATGTGGGACTTTCTGCATGAGTACATCCACTTTTGGTGTACATACATGTACACATTGACGCTAACTCTACTACGCTTTACTACGCTCTACGCTTTACTCAGATGCATTTTGAATTATGGTCTTATATTTCTAATAGTGTTTGTATCTATATTGCAGTGTTGACACTTTTACTTAAGTAAAACATTTGAATACATTTTCCCCACCGATGACAACTACATTAATGGGACAATTAAAATAACAAACAACTGACAGGAGAGTGAGTACATGTGCACAACCTAATCAATATAATGAGTCTTAATGGGTAAAATTGATCCATTTAGCGTTGTCCTTTGAATACACTGCTCCATGCCTGTATAAATCTTTCTGGTGGCCAGCAGCCAAAGATTAAGTGGACATTGTTGAATAATTGATGTTGCACTCACTGACTTGAAATAAGAACAAGGGCTTGTAGTCCACAAAACAAAGCAGAAGGGTAAATTGATAGGACGTGTGGCCATATGGCAGCTCAGAGATTGAGGGTTTTCTCCTCTGCGCATTTCGCGATAGAAATATCAGTCATGGATGTACTGTACGGAGTGGAGCCTTCAATGTCAAAGTTAAAATAACTTCCCTTTTGTTGACAATTAGGATTAGACAGCAAACTTTTTGTATCGTTCCTCAGGACCATTTTCTCCTGTCACTTGCAATGAAATCAGTGAAAGGTTGACATGCCTTTCTGCATCAGTGGCTGCTGCAGTACATTTGCTCGGATTGCTGGCACCAGTGAGTGTGAACAGCTGAAATTACATACACTGGGAAGAACACGCCGCTAAATGGAAAGATTTGCGATTTTTCTGGAAATGTGGCTTAACCGAGGGAGAAGTCTGCCCACTTTAGTGCCATCCTAACAGACACAGACGCTATCCAAGGCCCATTATCACTGATGTTGACAAACATGAAAAGCAAATGTGGGGAGCTACAGTAGTCTGGAAAATGCCATGTTGAAGGGAAAATATTTCAAGCTCTCAGAGTCAGAGAGGACTTCTTTGGCACGCCAAACATCCTCACCATCGCCTTTCTTTTCATTAGTGCTACTGGAGAAGAAGAAGAAAAAAACGTCAGATAAGATAACCCACTGTGTTCTCTTCTGGCAGCAACTCGTGACTAGCACAGAGCACAGTCTCCCTACAAATATTACCTTTCAGATCACTCATTCCATTGTTTCTGCTTGTGGTCTGTGGGCTTGTTTCCATAAAAATATGTGTATTTTTTTTTTTTTTTTTAAAGGATATGATTTTATATTTTCCAAAATAGGCTAACCCAGTTTTGCTTAAAAAAATGGCGTGGATGAGGAACAAATTCAGATGCTAAAATAAATGAGTATTCTCACTATGAAATTCTCTTCAGTAGGGTACACTTGCACGCTATATTTCTTTATATGTAGCAGTTAATCGCTGTATCCAATAACACAGTCCGTAATTTTGCAGGATATCGAAGAATTTTGCAGGAGGTACCCTGTGAAAGCACAGGAGGAAAATTGGCTACGCAACATACAACATATAGACTACCTTGGTTCTCTGGCACTATATTTCTGGAAGTAAAAAGGTGCTCAGCTAGACAGACTGTCTGTAACAATCAGGGGTGTAGTGGAGGGGGTTCATGCAAATGCACGTGTGTCTTATAGGGCGACCAATAGACTAGACTGGCTCAGTCATGTGTCTCTAATGGGGATCCTTTGATAAACATAAACATAACCTGGACTGGCACAACCTATTGTACTACTTATGTCAATAATCCAACTCAATTGTTCATATAATAGTACTCATCTCTGGTAGGTGCTATCTGTGTGTGTGCGTGCGTGCCTGCATGCGGGTGTGCGTGCGTGCAGCTATTCTCACAAACCGATGGACTGATCCGCATCAAACTTTCCATGCAGGCAGCCATCACGGTGGTGCTATACAATTGTGCATTACATTTTGGCCTATGACCGAACCACAGGTGTTACAATCAAATGTATTTTTCCCTGTATTACTTGGACCATGCTGCTGCAACTCCCAAAACATTTCCGCCTCAATAGTTTTTCTTCTATTTTCTTCACAACACACAAAAATAGGGACACCTTATCTCTGGAATGATGTAATACTGTATCATACTGGGTTTTCATATTCCATTCCAGTTGGCTTCTGGTTTCCAAAGTTGTGCAATTTACCCCACATTTTAATTAGGGACGATATTTCACTCATAGACCCATAGGGGACACAAGGAAAGCTACAAATGTTGCTGTTTGTAGCAGAAACTGTTATGCACAGTTACGTTATATCCGTAGTTGCACATTATCTTGGGAATTGGAATCACATACAGGTATGGGCCTCCAAAACCTCCAACACTTCTGTATGTACAGTATAGGAAGTGCCGCAAAAGTGTAATCTTTTAACCAGTACCCATCTTTCTAGGTTACATTTTCATATTTGTGACATGTTTAAAGTTTGCTTATAATTCACTTGATATTTCATGGGAAATTGGCTGGTTAGGAATAGTTATTGACTTCCTGCTTTTGGTCCTGCAGTTTCAAGCGACTAACATGGCCGGTGTAGGACTAAATAACGACGTATAAAGACCCAGTTCCGTTGCAAACACAGTGAGCACCGATTGTCTGGGCTTTCAAGGCCTTTCCGCTGACCATTTCTCAATGTGATTATGAATCAACCTTCAGCTCAAATGTCGGTATAAGGAGATTATGATGTTCAGTGGCCATAATAATAAGGAAAAGGAGGGGAGTGAACGTGTTGACGGAGGAGGTAGGCGACAGTGCCATCCTTGGCTGCCGCCTGGCACATTCCTTCTGGCCTCTTTGTACAGAAACAGAGAGAGGAGGGGAGCAACAGCTGGGGCGTAGACATTCATGTCATGACGGAGGCTGCACAACTGAGCCTATAGAGGCATGACTCACGCTGCTGAATGTTCAGTGGGAAGTGTGGGGCCACCACGATTAAAGCACAGAACTGTGTGTGTGCGCACATGTGTGCGCATGTGCACGTGTGTGCATGTGTCTGTGCACGTGTGTGTGTGTGTTGCATGGCACACACAAACAGCTACTTGGCTCTGTTTCCTCCAGGCTCTAGGTGCCAGCACAACAACCCCTACCAAGCCAGTGTTGGCCTCGGGCCAAATCATTTGCGCAGTTGATTGGAGCCTGGCCCCGCCGAGGGCACAGGTTGCGTGGCACAAACCCCTCCGTCCTCCATATTGAAAAGGAAAAACACAGCCTCACTCAACAGATTAAAAAGGCTGGCATTATTTATCATCGTTCCAGTCAGGATATATACAAACAAAAGCTGTAAATTAATTTAATCCCATAGGAAAAGGGGGGGAACAGCCCATGTAGGCAAATGTTCTCATTAAAGTGTAAGGGAGGATTTGCGGGGGGGGGGGGGGATTGACAGGGGCCACGTGCCGGAGGAATTGATTCAGTAAACTTTACAATGGAAACTTGAGGTAATTCCGTTGAAGCTTTGTCGATATGCCGTTATATAGGAAAACAGCTCAACTAAGCACTTGATTAAAACGCCAGAGTAGAGACCATACAGTATAAGTCGTATAATGAAAATAAACTCTTCCACGCCAGGAATGGTATGACAAAGGCTGGCCATTGACACAGACATTCTCTCAACGCGGGTTCACATAATTCACGTTAATTAGACGTTAGCATAATAAGATGATTGCTCACCTCTTGCAGAGTGATGCTTCCATATGACACTCGGCTCGGGCCGACCGATCGCCAGGCACATTAGATTGACATTGCTGCCCTCGTTTACCGTGATGTCCGTCGATATGTTAGTGATTCTCGCAGGTACTAAAAGGGGAGGAGAGAGAGGGAAAAAAAAGACAAATTAGGAGGAGCAAGTTGGGGTATATGTGAGTTCTCCTGCCCCACATTAATCCAACATTTCTGTGCGCCGCACCAGCAGGCAAAGGCAGTAACTGTGCGATTCTTCCACATTACTGTTAAATATCTTTTGAAATATATAACTTTAAATGTCAGTAGAGAGCACTGCCCACATGAAGCTAAAGATACAGATGGAAGCAATGCTGGAATTAATGACATCCTCCCCATCTATTCCACTACACCAATGAGGTTAGAACATGTAGAGGATTTGGTGGGACTCTGTGATGTAATATTAAATGGCTTACTGTGATCATCACATGATTCATCTGTGCACTGCTCATCAGATGAGCATTAGCTATATATAAAGTGAAGCACAATTAACAGGCCAGCTAGATTGTAAGTACAGTACTTGTTTATGGCTAACCTATGACTGAGGTCAAAAGGCATTGATTAGTCTCAGTTAGTAGAATGAATTCACCTAACAAGATTGAACATTCTGTTAATGGAAATCCTGCTCATCTGATTTACACATGACCCTGATGTTCAGCCTGCTGTAATATGGATATTCCAAGGGATCCGGTCATAATTCTGACAACGTGGCTTTGCTGCAGTTGGGACAGGGTTGGAATAATGAAATAATGGCCCAAAATCAGAGGTGTACAGCAGTAGTTTTCAACCTTTTTCATACCAGGGCCCACCATTTATTCAGCATTTTAGCCACAGACCACCATTTGATGTTGAGTTTAGTCTCTCGGACCCAAAACTAATGATTTTCAAGTTTTTGTCCACAATTTAGGAGAGAGAAACTGGCAAAACATTGGTGAAAATAACAATTCTTAACTCTTGAGAGTTTAAAATGAAACCAAATGGACCCTTGAGGGTCCATTTGGTTTCATTTTAAACTCAAGAGTTACAGATCTATAAGGGATGCATTTGGTTACCAACTGTCTATCTTTTAGCTGGGGATTTAGCCGGTTGTCCCTGGACCAGCTATTGAAAACCCCTGGTGTACAGTAATTGTTTAGCATACCATTTTAATTTACTCATGTAAATCATCATTTACTTCATGTTTTTCTACTACTGATATTTTCTATGCTCTCTCAAGTGTCAAGACATTCTGCTTTTAAATGTGTAAGCAGAGTCAATGAGACATTCAAATGTACGCAGGAATGACAAGAATTAATGATGGACTATAGTGTATGCAGTCTATCAGCAGGCATTGAATATAGTGATTAACATGAGCGTTGGTGAACTGCCAATCATTCAACAAATCTTTGCAATTATCTACAGGGAGAAAAAATATGTTTAAATAATGTTATCACGGCCTCTGTTTGACAGATTAACACATATGTACTGTATATTTTATGTACAACAGTACAGTACATATTATGTATGGCACATACAGAATGCATATGCAATGGGTGCTGGAATTCACGTTTCTTTTGCCCAAGACACACCAATAGTCACATCAATATATCAAGGCAGATGTATTCACAGTGAAGATGGTCAATTTACATGTTCACGTGTGACAATGGTTTGTCTATTAGAATACCCAGATAACTCTGTAAAACAGTCACGATGATTTGAGAAAAAGGTCGGGATCGCCAACGCCAACATATAAGAAGATCGTGACTGGGTTACCATTCGTCACATTTTTAAAAATGGTGGCAAACTAGGTCAAGTTCGCAAAATGATGCTATAGCGTTTTTAATCTGTTAAAAATAATGTATTATATTCCCCTGGTGCCACTATATTTCCACACTCACTCTAGGGCCACATTGGTTGTCGTATCAAAAATAGCTGATCTACAAGTCTAAAATGTGATGCGTTTTAGCTTGTATATCAGCTATTTGAGCTATATTTGAATTGGAATCCTGAATTACAATTTTTTGAATATGACATATTAATAATTTGCCAAAGCGTTTTCCCACTTGTCCCACTACTTCTGTCCCTCAAATGAACATTTTAGATCTGGTCAACCTACAGGCAGCGCCACTATGCTTGACCATAATAAGCTCTAACCAAGATGAATGAATGAAAAAGTGCCAGTGTGTGGAAGAGGGGACAGGTTCATCACCTTGATAATGCCAGGGGCTGTGTGATTAAAATGCCTCTGTCTTGCCACAGGGCCTTATATAGTGGATGGTGTCTGTCGTTTCACAGACATGTCACTCTTCATATCGGCATGGCAAAGGTTTCGCAGCAGTAATTAATTGGGAAATGGGATCAAGAAGAGGCTGCCGAAAAGAGGAAATGGACACCTTCTTTGGGCGCTTATTTAATCATCGGCCTCCATGTGATAAGGCTTCTCTTCTCCACTTAAGTGTCACAATTTCACGAACATTTCACAATTATTTCGTGCTTATTTTGAGAGCCAAAGGAGCAGATAGTTCATTAGTGACACAATGTACGTTTTCAACCCGTGTTAACACTGGGGCAGACTAATGCAATGGCAGTACAATACTGTACATCAAGCCATAACCAATGGGTGGGGTGAAGTAAGTACATGCATTTTACTCAAGTACAATTTTTGGTACATTTTTATACTTCCAATTTTCAGTACTTTTAGTACTCCACTACATAATAAATGTAGTAGGCAATGCTATTAATATTATTTGCTCCACTACAAATGTTTGACAACTTAGATACTACAGCCTAGATGAAAATAGTCACACGTATTCACAAGTACTGGATTCCAGGTGGTCCCCAGATTAAATGATGGAAAGTTGCACCAGATGCAACTCTTGTGGGTCCCTTGTGGGTCCATTTGGTGTCATGTTCACACTCAAGAATTAAAAGATTCACCATCTGAATTATCCCAAGTCTACACAACTAGAGAATGGAAATGATTAATGGTCATTTTTATCTGTATATTTGACTGTTTTGTTTCCAAACCAGCCTGGAATTGTGGACAAAAGCAAAATAAAGCTTTAGTTTTGGGTCTGTGGGGCTAAAACATCATCAAATGGTGGTCTGTGGCTCAAAATAGTGGGCTCTGGTATCAAAAAGGTTGAAAACCTGTTATATAGTATCAGTTTTCATTTTTATGCTATGAAAAAGGGTGACAATTACAGTGAACAATGAATGGCACTATGAATTCTGCCACCTAAGATGAAGTTGTTGCCGTGTGCAGAAATGTGTTAATTAATCATCACATCTCAATCTGAATTGAATACTGTAGCATACAGTAATGAGCTACCATGTCATGTCATGCCACAGAAAAGCCAACCTCACACAATATGTCACGCCGTGTTCAGTCATTACAATCCCAGTGAAGTACACAAGGACGGCTGAGACAAACGAGACAAACTTTTGAGACGGGTAACAGTAAAACACATGGTGGTGGACATGATTTGGAGGGGCTAGACATGAACTAGGTTAGTTTTCCCAGTGGTCGGTTTGAAGGCTATAGAGTGGTGACACCTGCTTTCAAACTGCCAAAATGTTCTCAGTTCAAAGGCAACTATCCACGGGGGACTTACTTAAACCCATTGCATGTGTGTGTGTTCCAGGCTACAGTCAAAAGGGATGAAAGTGCCATTGAAGTGAAACCAAATGGCAGAGTGTGCCGTGTTTGTGAAAGCTCTTGTGACTTGTGAACAGTGATGGGAATGGCATGCCTTCATGACAGAAGTAACATTTCCATGTGTACTTGTTGTGTGATATACTGTAATGTTTTAATATATAGCCACTTGGGACCAACATGTTTTATGGTGAATAAAGAAAATAGCACATCGACCTTGTAGATCCAGAAAATGTAGCCTATAACAGTTTTGATGTTTGACGTTTTTGGGTAACCTATATACTGTATTGTTTTATCTTTCATGTAAGAAAGTCTCACACACCTCTGTGTCTCATATACAGTAACAACAGCTTTTTCATTTTGTTTCTTTGATTTGATTTTGAAGTTGTTGTTGTTGTTTTTTTTTTTTTTTTTTTTTTTTTTTTTAGAAAACCTTAGGTTAAGTTTTTCGGGAGGTGTGTTTTTTTTTTTTACCCATCCTGAACTGAACAATAATTCAAAGATTTGTGCCACTATTGATATCACTATCTGATATTTTTTCACTATTTTTTTTTTAATATCAGACCTACAAGCTCACAGCGCGCCACTCCGAGGCACGCTATGAGCTTGTAGGTCTGATATTCTTCAATAACTAAAGTAATGGCAATGATGCTAAGTAATGCTAATTAATGCTCTTTCATGCTAAATAATGCGGATGTTAAGTATTGTCAAATAATGCTAAGTAATGTTAAGTATTTTAATAATGCTAATTGATGCTAATGATGCTGGTAATGCTAAGTATTGCTAATGCTAAGTAAGGCAAATAATGCTAAGTAGTGCCAATGCTAAGTATTGTCAATAATGCTAAGTAATTATACTAATGCTAAGTAATGCTAATTATGCAAATAAAAATAAGAACACCAAAAAGTGTTCAGGCCAAAGATGAGTTAAGGTCCACCTACAATGTCATCATATCCAATGACCCTAGTTATCTGACAAAGTACAGATTTAATAACTAACATGAAGGTAGTGTCTGCGACCGTCACAACGCAGTAACGTCACAAACATAACTACCCAGTGGCTCCCTCCAAGCAGCGAGACAAAAAACTGAATCCACAACCTCGACCCAGAAACGTGTACTTCATAGTTGACTGGGTCGCAGCAAAGGGATGATGCTGCAGAGTAAACCAAGCGCCGAGGCTCTTTTACCCTCCTCCGAAAAACCCTGATTATCATTCAATCATGACTTTCAGCGTGTCCTCCAATTATCCTAAACCAATTCTGACTCTGAAATGATTGACTTATTATCCCCTGGATTCAGGCAATGAGGCGCGCACAAGCCGACTGAAAATATAAACTTCACACCGAGAGATGTGCACCCATGTAAAGATTACATGCACACGATGGCAGTGCCACGCGCTGTATGTAGCCGAGATACCTTTGTTAAAAACAAAAGGTCGATGTTTTGTGTCACGATTCGAAACAAGAACAAAGTGGCACTGTACTTTAAAATACAACCCGTAATTACATGATTGTTCATCACAGCTGTGTTGAAGGTGTGCCCATGATTATGCAGGAGTGTGCACATTTGCACAAACTGTGTGTGTGTGTGTGTGTGTGTGTGTGTGTGTGTGTGTGTGTGTGTGTGTGTGTGTGTGTGTGTGTGTGTGTGTGTGTGTGTGTGTGTGTGTGTGTGTGTGTGTGCGTGCATTCATGCAGGTGTGTGTGTGTGTGTGTGTGCTTACGTGTTATCAATCAAGATAATCCAATAGAAAAGGGGCAGGATACAGACAACTCTTGACAATTCCACACAAGATTGGAATTGTCAAGAGTTGGTCTCTGTCCTGCCCCTTCTTCGATTTGTTTGTCAATCTCCTTTACTCTGTGCATTTGTTAACTTCCACTGGCTATTAAGTGTGTATAGGAGTGCTCAATCTGCATCGGCTATACAGCATGTGGGTGATGAAAACTCTAAATCAGCCTATAGCATTGCTCCTTTAAAGAATTTTGCTATGACAATGAACAGTGCAAACAATGTCATGAAAATGCGTGTTCGGTTACACACATTGGTGGTGTGTCTGTGGGTTTTGCACCAGTGCACTGGTGACAGTATTAGCTGTGGATATCTACCATCAGCTGGATTTATCAGCTAATGTCAACGCCGACCGCATGATTATCTTTTCAATCTGATCATGTAATCCTGTGCAAGCCAACAATACACTGTTGGGAATTTTGCCACAGGGTTGACGTTACACAAGGGGTGCGATACAGGTATATCTGTAATAGCAGTCTGAAAACACTAAATTACGTCTCCAGTACTCATTTCATTTGTCTTTGTTTTATTGTATATTTTCCGGTATGGGTTTTGGCAATTTCGCACACACACATGCACAGGCACACACGCAAACACACCACACACACACATTCTCTGATGGGTTCATTTCTATAGATGTGAACAGGTCATCATACACTTAAGAAGGCATGTTTAGTTAAATACATTATTAATCTTAAAATATTGCATCACAACCTCTCGTATCTTTTCTGGTTTAGATGTCTCCATGTAACTACATGATAGAAGTACCTGTCTGCCATCACTGAATCACGGTCTCCCATTCACTGTGCATGGAACATCCAGCTTGCCGTGCATGGGCACTAAAAATGATTGGCTACTCTAAATAAAAGGATTCAATAAAGAAAATGCCAAATATCAGGGGGAGTGCGATGGTCAGGTGGTCCAGGCACGTGCCACATTATGGCCTGACAGCGTGTCACGTGTTCAAGTCCCCTTCATGACAATATTTCCTGCATGTCTCTCCCCTTTCTCTCCCTTCCTTTTTCTTTACTTGATACTACCAATAAAAGCAGAAAGGCCAAAAACAAATCTTTAAAAAGGGCCAAATATCAATTTCCCAGTAATTGCTCATTCAGTGCTCATGCAGCGAGTCGCTATGCAACGGCAGCTTGTAATAACAGAGGAGGTTTTTCCTTGAGTTTGGCGGTTTCAGCCTTGACACTTCATTATGTGTTGGATGTCAAGAATCATTTCCCCATAAATCTTTAGGAGACCCTGGTGAAGGGCCTGATGAAGTGGAAGCATGGCGTCGTATACCAGTGCATTTATGTACCACAATGTTAGCTAATAACAGACAGTCCATGTCACGACGGGCCGATGCTGCTTGCATCAATTGCTGATTGCATGACAATCAGGCCCACTGCCACTGGCCAGATTATAATGACATATCATAAAGAGTCGTGCTGCAGCCAGGCACAATTTCATAAACCGGGCTATAAAAAACGAACTAGCTTGTTATTGTGTGCGTGTGTGTGTGCCTGTATACCGCAAATAGTCGAAATACAGATATTGAATTTGTCATTTTAACCTTGAGCATACATGGATTCCTTCATTTGCTACACCACGGCTGCAACACATAACACATGCACAGCCCGTTCCTGTACTGTATATTCGACTGGGTCTAAAGGCTGTCACTCAGAATCTACAGACTGCTTGACACTTGCAAAGCTAAAGTGTGTGTTTATTTGACCAGGCAAGTCAGTCAAGAACGAAATGTGGTATTTACAAGGACGGAATGTGATAGCCCTTCTTAGAATGCACGTCATGGATTTTAGTGTGGGAGGAAAGGTAGCCAGTTTAATTGCAGTAAGTACAGTAGGCTGCTTGAGTGAATATACTACAAGCTCACAACACTTCGCACTGCGATGTAAGCTTGTAGATCAACTATCAAACTATCAAATGACCATCAAATGGCTATTAATACAAGCAGCATGCTGAAGAAGCATCAAACGATGTCTCGATCAAATGTGTTTTGCTCCCGATTCAATTCCAGAATGTCAGAACATTTTTTGCCGTGATCAGCCCAGATTTGCGATCACATGGTACAACCCTCGTTCCAATGGAACACTTGTAGCAATTATTTAAATTTTCCACTTTCAACCCGGTGTATTAATCATCTTTCAATTGTAAAATGGATATATTGAAACTCACTACATACAGTACGACAACACACTGAGCTTGTAGGTTGATGTAAACCTCAAAATACCAAATATGGAGATACAAGGTTTCTGCCCAGCAGTGATTAATCTGTTAACACTAATATGAACCATTAAGCACAAGTAATAATTATAGGCAATAAGAACATGCAGGTCAAATAATAATAATAACAAACAAAAGTTTATGGTGATTAATCATTTGGATTACAATGCTAAGCAGTGTCATTTGGATTATCGTCATCATCGTCAGAACCTCAGTGACACAGGACATGTGTCACTGAGAGGTTCTCCTGACTGGCTCCAATCAAAGACCCAAAATGTGGGAGCTGATGTTTCTCTGCCTGCCATTCAATGTTTAAAAGATAGATTTGGGGTAAGCCCCTGTAATGGGCCGGCTTCCCGTACCGAAGCGCACACTGTATGCTCACGGTAAGCAGTTTCATGCCTCAGAGACGGCAGATAATCTCCTTAGCAATGAGCCACATCAGCTCGAACAAGGCTTGCTTACTCTTGAAATTATGCATTAGATGAACCTATTATTGTCCAATTGTAATGGCTAATTGGCAAATACACATTACGGCACTTTGCCAGGGTAGCCCGGGGTACAATTCAGCCGTGGAAATGTGCAGACAATTAATAGTAAACAGTTATGGAATGCTGCATTTGAAAGGTTATGTTTGCCACCGGATGAAAACAAATACAGGTGCTATAACAATCGGGCATGTGCTCATATTGTAAACACTGTCGTTTACACAAAAAGCAAATGAATGCGGCATCTATCAGGTCAAACCCCCATAAAGCTTAGTACGTGAGAAACGTAATGAAATACCCACACACGGCCGCGAGAATGAGGGAACACTTTTAATGTGTTACACAAGTAAAGTTTATAGGGCCTGCTCTCCAATTTCAGTTATCCTAATGTTGTGGAATATTTCAAATGCCTCATTACTTGTGCTCCGTGGAAAGAAGAGTAGCTTCTCTCTGCGCTATAATGAGGCCTGAAGCTTATTAGACCAATGTGCATTGAATTTGAAAGGGCCAATGCTTTTCCCTTTTCTTTTCCCCATAGCAGAGAAGGCTTGGGTCCTAATCACAAAAACACAGGGACACATCATTACACTTGACGAAACTAAAGGGGATAATCCTGAAGTCCATTTACGGCGTTGTATAATTGAATTGAATTACTCTTGCGCTTTAACATACAGTATCACAATGTCTGTGGCATTAGGGCTACTTTCAAGTGATGGTGTACATGTATGCTCTCCCCTTTGCCCTGTGAAACGACCATATGAATCACAGTGTTCCTTAACCAAGTCTAATGTGAGAAGTGTTGCTAATGCCGACACTCCCCGTGGTCTAGCCCTGTGTTGTCAGTGCATGCCACAACCGCTGGGAAGGCTAAACGGATTAACAAAATGCTCAACTCGCTGCGTCTTCCCTGTTGGCTAGGATTGAAACTGAAGGCTTGAAGGCTATATATTATTATTATTCTTTTAAAGATAGGGCATTGATCCTTTCTTTTCTTTCCACGTTAAATATTGAAAAGGAAAGGTTAGCTTTGGGATTGATATTGATGGGTTCAGTGTGCTAAAGCCATTAGCCAGCACTACCACACTGCTACTGTACAGTACATGTTCCATATAATGGATGGGCTCATATCCTTTTCCCTCACAACTGGAAGATACTGTGCAATGTTTAATCCATCAATAGCATGTTGCATTAGTAGCAGGACCATGGACAGACTCTTGGGAGGGCTGCTCCTATAAGAGAAAGGGCACAGGGCCACCCAAAATAAGTATAGACACTGGTATTCTGGTCTGAGCGTGGTGGTGCTATAGAAACCTGGCCATTTGATCACTTAAAGCAGGGGGCTTCAACCCTTTTTGATACCAGGGCCCACTATTTATTCTGCATTTGAGCCACGGACCACTATCTGAGGACATTTTAGCCCCACAGACCCCAAAACTAAAGATTTCTTTTGCTTTTTTCCACAATTCCAGGCTGGATTTGGGGAACAAAACTGTCAACACAAAGACCAAAACGACCATTAATCCTCTACATTCCCTAGTTGTGCTAATTCAGATGATGAATATTTTAAAAATGAATTCATGTTACGCTCTCAACAAGAGTTACATCTGGTTAACCAACTTTTCATCTGGTTAACCCATTGTAGACTATCCCGATTCTAAAAATGTCTTTGAAATACTAACCTCAGTGTATTGAAAAACTTCAAATTATTGTGTAACACCATCAAAGTTTAGACATTTTTTGATACTGTACATACTGTACAGAACCCCTATTGGGGTTCCCGTCAACTAGGGTAAAACTACCACTAGGGGTTGCGTCTACTATGGGTTAACCAACTTGGCTGGGGACCACCTGGAACCATCTCAAGGACCACTGGTGGTCCCCGGACCACTGTTTGAAAACCACTGACTTAAAGGATTAGGGTTCATCCTCCGGGGAGCATGGATTTCCTCAGCCAGTTACATGGCAAGCCATCCAACCCAGTCGATTTCCTCATTTCTTGTGTACAAAGTACAAACGTGTGGCACAAGAGGGGAACGTCATGCAGGGTCCACAAAATCATCGGCTTCCACCATCCGTAGAGCATGAAGGTGCATTCTATGTCAATTCATGCAGTTAGTATTCAGGATAAGACAGATGGAAGACCCTAAGCCAGTTAACAGCCTATCAATGGAAGCCACAGTATATAGCGAGTTCACACATGAGGGTGTGCTGTGCATAAGAGACGTTGCCAGGCATGTCATAACACCGGAATCGTCAGGGGGGGAAACGTGGGTCCCTGCCAATGAATGGATCAAACGATTTCCTGGAAATCTGCACTTCATGCTGGCAAATGATGGTTGACAGCTCCTGAAACGCTAACCATAACCCAGCAAACGAAAATTGGCAATCGATGCACAACTGCACACCTAATAGGATAAACAAGTTATTTATTTATTTGGCATTTGACAAATAATGTACTAGTGATGTAAATGTGAAGATGATGCATAATTATCAACTTAGGTTCAGTGCTAGAGGGGTAAAATAAAGTGGCCAAATTTGCCATTCGGTTGTCATTAAAATCATTAATTTTGTATAAATGGTGTATTTCATTAGATTTGGTGGATTCTAGTGTTGTGTCAAATTGCAGAGCCTTGGGCTCCCTCTCGAGAACCGTTAAGTAGGCTAGTACTAATTACACCCCAATAATTTGAATTTTTAATTTATCATTATCATTCTGTAATTATGTTTAAATGCTAAATAACCGCACTGAATGCTTGAAAATAAAAACTCAGAAAGTTTCATTTTTAACTAGAACAGTGCACTCCTTGGGTTGCCTATCCAGGGCTTGTATGTTTTGGAAGCCAAATGGAATGGAATCTGAAGAATCAGACTAATCTTAATCGTAAGACTCAAGAGATAATGTGTACCGAGTTGTGTGGCTTTGGGACAAGAATGGTAGTAGCAAAAAGCATTGGAAACTCTGTCTGGCACAAATAGTTATATTTTAGTGCACAGTTCAGGAGTTATAAGACAAAAGGTGAAAGGGACTTTTATAATGACAGGATAATAACAAGGGTTCACACTCTGATTAGTCCAACAGTGCCAGAGATTAGCTGCTCGCAGACACATGGACAGACAGTGGCTTTCAGTCTGGCAAAGACAATTATTTTCCCATTTTTTAGAGATGTGTCAAATGGAAAATTATGTTCTCCAGGCATGAATAGCACCTACAGGCGCAAACATGTGCCTTTACGCCTCCTTGTCTATTGCACAATATGTGTGTGAAATCAACCATGTGTAATAGTACATCTTCATAGTACATTCTGATTAATGAACCAGATTCAGTGAACCGTGTTGATACCACTACAGCCAAGATCAAATTACTTTTCTAGATCTTAATTCTTGAGATAATAATAGCTCAATGTCCTCTTTTAGCTTCAATGTTGTAATCAAACGTACCACTCTAATTAACTCATTCGGTGCCGGATTTAAAACACTGTCTATATCTGCCAAGCCATTCAGTGCGTTTTCACAAACAATATTCTAATATTTTTCACAATGATCCACCCACTGATTCCTTTGAAAAAAGCACTACAGTATATGTGCAGTCCTGTAGAGTCAAGGGAAAGAAACAGTGCCACTAAAATAATCCTTTCCTTACAATACATTTTTCAAACAGTGTATTTTATATTGAAACACTTGAATGACTTGGAAAAACTATCAATTATTATGTTTCAATTTCTGTCAATTACTGTCTGTTCTTATCACCACAATGCTACCATGCCAAGCTTCTCTTCTTTGACTTTTCAAAAGGGCTAGTGCAGAGTGTTTGACCGACAGCATAATGTTATTTATTCGTTCTTTTACTGCCACCATCAAGTCAGTACATTGTCTTTACTGCTCGCGTATTGCTTCTGGCTTTCTGTGTGCTTGTAAGAGTGGAAATGGAATCTGTACAGTATACTCTCAATGCATCAAGAAAATAAAGCCAAATGCTTTGATATCAGCAGGGCAGCAGTGGCTCAGAGGTAGAGTGACCAGTTCAAACCCAGACTCCTCTGGAGATAGTGTGCAAGTGTCCTTGAGCAAGACCCTGAACCCCTAATTGCTCCCGACGTGCAGGTCGCTGCCTTGCACAGATTCCTCAGGTATCTCTGTGTGTGAATTGGTGAATGTAATTCAAGATCTCTGTAAAGTGCCTTGGATAAAGGCACTGGATACAGGTGCGGATCTAGGCATGGGCATGGGCGGGGGGCAATGTCCCCCTAACTGCCCAGTCTGCCCCACCAAACACGATGGCATGCAAAACAACCCAAGATATTTCAAATTAAAGTGCCAATATTTAAAATACTACTACTAAGTAACTACAGCTGTGACGCCACTCTAAACCAACAGCTTTCCATCATTGAAAACAGAAAACTCATCGAGTCAGACCTTTAGCTTGCATGCTGCATGTCTGTTGCAAATTCAACAACACAGCTATGATCCGTGAACACCTGCTATTTTGTCGGAGAAATTGTGTGAATGCAGCACAAATATTTTAATATGTTCTTTCAGAGCAAACGTGTTGTACGTTGTAGAATCTACAATGTCAGGTCAAAATGGGGTAAATGAATGAATAGGCCGACAGTGATGGACTTATTATCTTTTTGTAAAACCCAGATATATTATTTGTCATGAAGCAATATTGAATCTAATGGGTTTATACTATATTAACTGCACGCTCATGAGCAGAATGTGGCCCTCAATTTGAGCATTAGTAGCACACAGTAAGTTTTAACAAGCATTAATTCGACTCTGAGGGGAGCACAGGTTTTAACAAATGAACCATGGGTGCTGGTGTGAGCTGGTGAAGTGGGTGGGTGCGTTTATCTGTAATTTGTAAATGAATAAACCTATGACACTGATAATAAACAGATCCCAGGACCTCTTTGAGGACTACTGCTATAGCACGGGGGTTTTCAACCGGTGGTCCGGGGACCACCGGTGGTCCGGGGACCACCAGTGGTCCTTGAGAGGGTTCCAGGTGGTCCCCAGCTAAGTTGGTTAACCAGATGTAACTCTTGAGAACGTAAAAATGAAACCAAATGGACCCTTGTGGGTCCATTTGGTTTCATTTTTACACTCTCAAGAGTTAAAATATTCATCATTTGAATTAGCCCAAGTCTACCCAACTAGAGAATGTAAAAGATTAATGGTCATTTTGGTCTGTATGTTTTGCCTGTTTTGTTTCCCGAAATCCAGCCTGGTATTGTGGACAGAAGCAAAAGAAATCTTTAGTTTTGGGGGTCTGTGGGGCTAAAATGTCCTCAAATGGTCGTCCGTGGCTCAAATGCTGAATAAATGGTGGGTCCTGGTATCAAAAAAGTTGAAAACCCCTGCTATAGCATACAGCATTTTTTAACTTAAACAGACACTAACGTATGACAACTGTCACTCCAGTCCCATGCATCCCTGCAAGAAGTTCCAAGCTGCACACAATGCATCCGTTGCAACGTAACAAAATGATGCCAAACACCGCCGACACAAATCGAAGCTTACCCTGGCATGCACAAGAAGTTAAAGACTGTGTGGGAGAAAAGGGAGTGCATGAAGGTAATGGCCCTGAACTAAATTACCACAATGTTCATTATGTATTCAGATGCTTGTCAGTCTGCCAAACGGCTACTGGAAACTCAATAGCTAACATTCAGAGGTGGCCAAAGTCAAAATAGCATCAGTTCAGATTGAGCTGCCTTTCAAAATATGTTTGAGTTAACCACATGAACCCGATATACAGTATTTAGTTGACTGGAGGCTCACTAGGCCCACTCCTGTTTTCCAATTTCCATCCCAGAATAGGGATGGTTAAGGTTAGAGTAGTTGAAATTAAAGGGGAATTCCACCCATTTTTCCTGAGAGGATACAAATGTACTCTCTCAGTGTTTCACCATGTTGATGATTTTTTTTTCAGACCTCCATCTCTAGGAAACACGGAATGGGGGGGGGGGGGGGGGCTTTTTATCATGTCCACACAACATCTCGAAGGTATATTAATGACATAGAAGAATGTATAGCCCTGATTTTGGGGTTCGATCCTTGGCAGGAATTCTCGAACGAGCTCTGGTTCGGCTCACATACTATTATAGTAATTTTCCGACGTGAATTTCACCCAGATTGGTGTTGTTTTAACTAGTGTTGTAGTTCTCGAGACATTGTCTCGTCTCGAGGCCAGTCTCAAGACAAATTTTAATTGTCTCGGTCTTGTTTTTGTCTCGCTTTGTTTTGTCTTGGTCTTGTCTCGAACTTGCGGCTCTCCAACTTTATTTGTCTTGTGGTCTCGTCTTGTTCTAGTATAATTTTGTCTTGGTCTTGTCTCGACCTCGGAGCCATTGTCTCGGGTCTTGATCGCCAACAAGACCTCTCGAGACAAGACAATGCAAAGGAAAAGTTCTATTCATTGTGTGGAGCGAGGACCCATTCATAAAGACAGCTGCAGGCACAAATAGCAATATACTTTTTTCTTCTGTAAATATTGAAAAGAAAGAAGACAGACACTGGGATGTGTCTGATTAGGGATTTATATTCTTGTTATCAACCATATCGCCCCAGCCCTATTATATTATTAGTAGTTTTGTTTAAAAATGTATTGGTGGACGGGGGCAAAACAATCAAATTCAGTGTTACTAATAATAGAAGATTGAAAATCATTAGAACGTTATTATATGGTAAAATGGGCATGAGAAGACTATGTCTTGGCCTCGGTCTTGTCTTGTTCTCGGCCCCTCTAGGTCTTGGTCTTGTCTTGTTCTCGTCCCTGCTAGGTCTTGGTCTTGTCTTGATCTCGACCCTCTAGGTGCTAGTTTCGTCTCGATCTCGTCTCGATCAAGTCCGTGGTTGTCTTGGTCTCGATTTAAGTGGTCTCGACTACAACACTAGCTTTAACGACAGCATGCTACTGTCAGTCAGCAGCATGCTGTCTGCTCGCCCCCTCTCTCCCTACTACTTACTGTATAATGGCTATGGATCACAGCTGTGTAACTATGCAGTGCACACACAGTTCTAAGCTCTGACATAATGGAATCAGAGGAGCTCCCCAACAAAATAGATAAAATAAAATACTGCAGGAGCATTAACAAACAAAGATGGATTTATGCAGTCCACGTACCGTAAGTGTTCTTATAACCAATTCTTATTGTGGGCTTAGGTTTTATCACACAGCGTGTGTCCGTGATTTGAGTGACCAGATGTTCCCTTTCTAATTTTCACAAGTGTCTCACATATTGAACCCCCGTCCCACATTACGACTGACAGGCATAGTGTTCAAACGCCGTAATAGTTGGCTTATTGCTGATCTACAATACCCAAAACACCAGTAAATGTTTCTCAAATGTAAAGTTTGGGTCTGCTCACCCTAGATGCGAGCCAGTCTAAGTCTGTGGTGCGCTGTGAGCTTATAGACAGTGCATCTTGCACATCGCAGCTGATTGACACAGTAAACTATGCTTTAGTGTGATGACTTCTTAATGTGGGGTTATAAGAGCGTCAGAGAGTGCAGGGCGGGGACGGGCCGTGAGCTCTGATACGCATGTTGCATTCTCGGCAAGACATACTTTCGAGCAAAAAAAACAACAAAAAACAACAACAACAACAACGAATGGTACGGGTTCATCAACATTCGTGCTGAGCGGATGGTTCATATCTGGAGCTTTGGGGGATAGCTTTAGTATACATAGATAGAGTATAGCATGATGGCAAACAGTATTATTAGGTTTTCTAGTACCAGGTATAGTATTAGTGAATTAGAATCCTGGCTGTTAAAAATAAATTGTGGATATATATTTTTTAACCTAAGACCTTTCTGTAGTATTACACAATTAAAAGGCGTGGGGGAAGCAAGCATTGCAAACATTTTCATATACAAAGATCAGCGCAAGCTTAAATTGAGTGAATTTAACATCCACTTCATTGATATTAACTACCACTTTGTTGATATTGATTCGGTCATGGGTATAACTTCTGCAATAACCGTAGCATTATATTCCATAGGCTATGCATTACGACGCATTCCTGGATGGTATTCTCTCTCCGCCGTCGTTGCTTAACTGCAGACGGTCTGGATTTTCTGTGTAGTCACCATGGAAGCAGATGCCCTATATTCCTGCGGGTATCACTTGACAAGGTCACTGGGCTGATTGATGCTAGCCTCCAGAGTCCTTCTCTGTGTTCAGGTTCATACTCGGATCTCCATTTCAGTGGTGCTAGAGAGAAGAGGGCTTGGGGGAGTCTATGGGGACCGGAGGAACACTAGCATCCCCATGGAATTTAGATTTCATAGCCATTAAGGTGGGACTCTATACTGTACTCCGGCGCGGCGTCGCATTCGAGTGTGACACAAATGTATGCAACCTCCCACTAGGAGAGGGAAATCCGCTCAGCAAACGAGCTGAGAGGCGATGTAATTTACATGACTTCATGCTCACAGTACTTGAACTCTTGTACTGCACATCCACAATCAGACGGACACAAACTATACATCATGCATTGTGAACCACAAAAACGGTTGCATGCTGCGAGACATTAAGTCACGCCATTATGTTTTTCCAACCTCAGGTACAGTAATACTTACTGTACTTGGAAATATAGCCTGTTGCAAAATTGTCCGCTTTATTGAGCATCCTTAGGGTGTGTGTGTTGGTTAAAAAATATATTGAACCAAAGAAAAGAATTTAAAAGTGCTTCAGGCAAAAAAAATACCCAACTCCACTTGTGCTGGGTGTTTTTTTTTTTTTTTCATTTCCTGAAAAAGGAACATTTAGGATCTTGTAAAACAATGTTTAGGAATTATTTAGGCTATTTCTAGCTCACAAAACTGGTCGACACACTCCACCTACATGTTTTGGAGTATAATTCTTACATCTTACTTCTTCATATATTCCTTGAAAATGGGACCTCGATATCGTCTTCAACAGATTTTACTTTAATATTAACAATGAGGCTCGTCTGTTTCCAAGATATATTTTCATGATCATTTCCAACTATGCATAAATAGCACAGTGGGTGGTGAACAAGGGACTGAAGCGAGTGTGCTAAATCGGTGTAGCAGCCTTGTAGGAACAGTCAGCCCAAAGTGAATTTTTACAACACATTTATAAGAGGAGTATAATGGTAATACCTGAGCTGTGGTTTGCTGGAGACATGTCATATGCGGCAATCTGACAATTTCACATTCACAGTCAATCCTGGAGCAGCTTTCTACAGAATAAGCACTTTCCTGTTGTTGCATGTCTTATTGGTGTATAACAGGGTTTTTTCAACCTTTTTGATACCAGGGCCCACTATTTATTCAGAATTTCAGCCACGGGCCACCATTTGATGACATTTTAAGCTCCACAGACCCCAATGCTAAAGATTTCTTTTGCTTTTGTCCACAATTCCAGGCTGGATTTCGGAAACAAAACAGTCAAACTACAGATCAAAAATGACCATTAATCTCCTACATTCTGTAGTTGTGTAGGCTTGGGCTCTTGAGAGCGTAAACATGAAACCAAGTGGACCCGCAATGGTCCATTTGGTTTCATGTTTACGCTCTCAAAGAGTTACATCTGGTTAACCAACTTTCCATCATTTAGCCTGGGGACCAACTGGAACCCTCTCAGGGACCACTGGTGGTCCCCGGATCACTGGTTGAAAACCCCTGTATTATAAGAACGAGCCATGAGCCTGATACTTTGTCCTATCTGGTGTTGTCCCACATTGGAAATAGACAATACACAGTACAATCTAACAACACTTTGCTGCCTTGTGATCTTGTAGCTCGGTAAATGTTGGCATGCAACACTGTCGTAATGAGATCAGTGGGAGGAATATTGTGGCTCCTTTTGCGCTTGAAATACGAGCTATAAGCAGCATGCAGGTGATTCACGAGGTTACAGAAGGTCAGAATAAAGGACTGATAAAGTCTAATTGAATACCTATAGTCTATCCAAGCAAATGCTAAGATATAACACCCTGGGCTTGATTAACCCATTCTGTAGTGACCTAATGCAGGTCCCGAATGGGGGACTAAACATTTTATTCCTGTAACTAAAATGGTGTCTCTGGAACCAAAGTTGTGTCCCTGAAACTAAAATAGTGTCCCTGAAACAAGAAAAATAGACACTGGAACTAAAATATTGTATTGTATCTGTAACTAAGTTTTTGTCCCTGGAACTAAAACAGTGTCCCTGGAACTAAAATATTGTATCTGGAACTAAGGTTTAGTCCATGGAACTAACAAGTTGTCCCAACTTATTAGTTGGAGCTACAATTTAGTCCCTGGAACTAAGATTTTGTCCCTGAACTAAAATGTTGTCCCTGAAACTAAAACAAATTGTCCCTGGAACCAAAGTTTAGTTCCTGAAACTAACATTTTTGTCCTGGAAAACGCTCACGAGATTTCGAAAATATCAGACCTACAAGCTCATAGCGCGCCACTCGGTGGCGCGCTATGAGCTTGTAGGTCTGATATTTTCCAATAGCCGAAACACCTAAAGGCGCACCCGCTCAGAACGGCTTAAAAATGTCCCTATATAAAGAACCTTCATCTGGGCTTCAGTAATGAGTTAATAACACCTCATTATGAAGCATATCGCGTGACAGAGACGCTCCGCGTTAATTACAGTTTTCAATGAGGTCTCAGCGTCGCCAATTTGCCTCGTGAAGGACACGTGTTGATGCGTCCACGTCCGCTCTGGCGACAGAGGCCGCCGCCGTGTTTTTCAAATAATTTTATTATCATTATTCTATAATTATGATCAAAGCGTATCGCGTAAAGGTTAATTTGTACTACGTGAAGTTGTGAAGATGCTTTCGCTTTTTTCATATATAAGCCTCTGTGGTTTCAAATCTCTAGTGGAGCTGTGATCAGCTGACCTTTAGGTCATTGTGATTACATTTCTTATGTCAGTGGCGGTGTAGTCCTATTGTAAAAAAAAAATCTGATTCAACGCCAGAGGAATATCGCACTCTTATACATTATAAATGCCAGGTGTTACAATGCCTACATAATGTGGACGTCACAGCCAGTTCCTATAGCTGTGCGTTGTTTTCGGAAATGAATCGCGAAGGGAATTAATTTTATTCGAAAAGATAACAAGAGTCTATCCACTGGCAGCTAAGTTCAACATCCTATGCACTGAAGCTGAACCAGGTATATTCGAGCTATATATACTGTAAATGTATATAAAAATCAATTGCATCAGCAATCTGAAATTTAGCCAGGATCGGTTCCCAATCACACGGTTGTCATGTGTGGTGAATTCTACCCGGTTCCTATGTACTGTATATTCACTGGGATGGACTAAAACTATTTGGATTATTTTTCACTCTAGGACAGTGATTGTCAACCTTGGATCATTCCGTGCACACTAAAAAAAAAACAATAAAAGGGCCAATGTACTAGCTAGCGATGTAGAGGGTGACACATGACATCATTGCACCCGCATGGATGTTATGCAGGAGCGCAAAGAACAACATTCTGGCCATGGCAAACAGAAAAGTCTGATTGCATTAAAGGGGAACTCCACCCATTTTCAACATTTTAATATGTCATTAATATACCTTAGAGATGTTGTGTGGACATGATAAAAAAGTTCCCTCAATTCTGTATTTCCTAAAAATGGAGGTCTGAAAAAATCATTAACATTAACATGGTGAAATACATCTGATGACATCATCAAGATGTATTTCACCATGTTAATGATTTTTCTTTCAGACTCCTTTTTCCTGATGGTTCACATTTGTATCCTCTCAGTAAATTTTTGAAAATGGGTGGAATTCCCCTTTAAACAAAACCCGCCAACATTACAGCTGTACTGAAAGCTTGAATCACCCTCTTAGCATCCTCAAAGTTCCAGCAATGGAAACATTGAGCTACTTTCTGCCAAGAAATGCATTTGATTGTATTATTATGATATTTGCTGGCTCCTGCATTATGTGACTTTTAGAAACAGGGGGTTTGCAGGACGGTGTAGGGATTTCCAAAGAGTGCTTCCAAACTCTGACACTCATGCTGTTTTGCCACTCAGTCTTGATGAGGTGTCCAGATGGGAAAACCATGCAAGTGCCAACTCTCTATAGCCAACACTAAAATCGGAAATGACACAGACGCTTTCCCACTTTTAACGGGTTAACCATCAGGATGTTGCCATGCGGGGATGGTGCGAAAATGGAATGAGGGGGCGCTTTGCGCCACGGGCGATGAAGCCGCACCCATACCATTTTCGTTACAGGACTTTTTCTTAGGCAAGTAAGCACCAATAATAACATCAGTTGTTGTCGAAGTTGCAACAGACACGCAGCATGCATAAAGAAAAAGGTCTGACTCAGAGAGCTTTCTGTTTTGAGTGATGAAATGGTGATGGTTTAGTGGTGAGATAACTGTAGTTAGTTAGTAGCAGTGGTAGTGTTTCATTTGGTGGGGCAGTCATGTCATTTAGGGGGGCATTGCACCCCCCCCCCCCCCCCCATGCCCATGCCTAGATCCGTCACTGCTGTTCCCTTGTTTTATTTACCTTGAACAATGAGATGCACTTTAGTGGACTTGGGCAGCTGGTTGGTGAGGATGGAGCAGACGTAGGGTCCCTCGTCGTGGACGTCCACGTTCTGGATCATGATGCTGTACTCCGTCACCGCCGTGTTCTCCATCAGCTCCACGCGGGGGTCCAGGGACCACTTCTCGTTGCCCGCAAACAGAATGGTGGTCCGGTTCAACCACGCCACGCGCGACACCTTGCTGTCCACGCTGCATCTGGTAGGTAGGATAAAATAGGTCACCAGGTTAACATTTGACCACATTTCCCTCTGGCGCCCCTTTTTGGGAGGTGAATTTTCATAAAGACAAATGTCATATTGAAAAGTTGTAGATAGGTCTGTCACAATCATGGCATTTTAATTACTTGATGATTAATTGTCACAAACCTAATGGCGATTAACAATTTAATTGTGTTTTTTGGCATTCAACGTGGGAACATTAGGCATACATAAACACAAACTGCACATAATTGAACTATGCAAAGATGTTATTGACATTTTGATTTTATTAAAAAAAAATGCCACATTGCACTAGAAAATGATGTAATTGTTGGCCATGGCAAACACTCCCAATGCTCGCTGTGAGCTTGGACATGGTCATGATCTTGTAACAACATCAACAACAACAAAAATCCAACTAAAGAAGTTTTCAAAACAGATAGATCAACCGATCTTAGACTCTCAATACATTTTCAAACTGAAGGCCTGTCTGATATGTTTTCTGTTTTCTGCTTGATGCTATAGACTGCAGAGCAAGATAGACTAATCAAAAGTTAATCAATTAATTACCAGTAAATTAATAATACTAATAGAAAGAAAAATCCACCACTGCCCACATAGCCCTGGTAGCATGTCATGTCATGTTTGACCTCCCATTAGTACAAACAATACTAAACCCATCTCTAAACCCTAAGCATAACCACAACACGGGATTAGCGCATGTTCGCCAACCTTAGTTCGTTCAAACTAATGGGACTTTGGAAATATGGGCAGTCGCCCATGTCCCTTATACATAGACATAGAGCATAGGTGCACATTCTTTATTGTGGCCACTGTCCATTTTCCCACAATCCACACTACAAAACACTATTATGTTTCCCTATGTAGACACTTGAATTTATTTCAGCATCTATTCTAAAAGTGACCGCAAACCAATCAAAGCTGAAATTACAGCAGCTACATATTGGTCTCTCTCTGTGAGGACATCTAAAGCGGCCACAACAATCTGGAAATAAATTAGTCCCTTCCTCGTGAAACAATTTCATCTGAATAGCTTGCTTTTTTTATGGATTTCTGGGGATTCAAATGTGCGCAGGAAAAGTGCAGCACACCACGCAGAACAGCTACAAGAACACAACCTACAAAACATCTTTACACCCCCATTTTCATCACAGCCATGTGCATGATCCTGCCAAAACACCTACCTACTGTATCAATGTATTTACAGTAGTCACAGAAGCTCTTAAACAAACAAATCTCGGGCAAATGGCGCTGTGAACAACAGACAACATTAGTAGGATTCAGCGAGTCACATTCAACTTTAAAATGTCCAGCTGTACTTAACACACTGGTCATGAAAGCCCAAAGCCAGCTTTGTTCAAATCCACAGCAGTCTCTCCCACACAGATGCAGGGTTCCAACAATAACTCCAGCCTCAAGGGTCACATGGCTAGACAGAGCACAGTGGCAGGCAGGGCTTGTTCTACACCAGTGGTTCCCAAACATGGCTTAAAGGTATGCCTCTCTCCTTCTTTTTTCTGTTTCCTAAATTAATGAATAAAATATATATAATATACTGTATATACAGTATATACACTGGCAAACTGGATTTGAAGCGGTCTCCTAAACGTAACCCCACAAAACGATGTCTAAACTTAACCTCAGTAAACTATGCACACACCCTGAGGTCTTGTCTAACCTTGTCCTCAGTAACGCAAACAAAAGAGCACCCCCACCAAGCGGTTGGCGTGTGCGGTCGGCGGAAAAACATTAGGCCGAAGGTGTTTTGAGGCAAAGCATGGTTAGCCCGTGGTCTGGAGCCAGGCCAAGCTCGCAACGCTCTGTGAACTTTTCTGTCAGCGATTTTCACTAGTTTGGGTCCGGGGAGACATTGAATTTATTTTTTTGGATCTCCAGTTCGTTCTGCACAGGCATAGCTGGCATAAAAGGCCCCCGCTGAACTACTGACCGATGTGTTGCCTACACACAAAACATTCTGAACACAGATTTTCAACTTGAAAATAATAGACGACCACTTGGCCGGTGCATTAAGTCAGTGAGAAGAAGATTATCTGAGTACTTTACATGAAAACAAAAATCTTGACATTTTTTTAAGTAACACATTTCCTTGAGAACAAGGTGGGAGGTGTATTTTGAAGTGTTGAGACAGTTTTTAATCACTGCACTTTAATTAAGATGATATCAGTGGGAGGAATGGTCACAGCCTATGAGTAGAAATCATTACAATATTCTATTGGATTCAACCAGCAATGAACAGAGCAATGAACAAAACAAAAAACAACAAGGATTGGCACCTTGTCTTCAATATTGCAGACTAAGGACTGAGATCAGTCAGGACAGACATTGGTTGTACAAGTGTGCACCCTGCACATACCGTTTGCCTGTGTATAAAAAAGGCTCTCTTCTAGTATGTGCTCGGCATAGGAAGTGAGAATATGGAATTATAGCAAAAATGTGCTGGCTGTAGTAGGCTTATCTGAGCGTGTTGTCCCTGCATTCGAAGCAGAAGAGATGGGAAAACATTTTCTACAAGTCTAAAAAGTACACTTCCATTATGATGGTATACATAGAATCAGATTGTTCTTAAGGGTTGGATGGCTGTGTAAATACCAGACATGGTAGAGTGCATGTGATTTTAGGCCATAGCCAGAGAGACAGCGAAATCAAATTCACGGTGGCGCGACCGTTATAAATTAGTCGCGACCGCTACCAATTAGTTGCGACAGGTGAAAACGGTCGACCGTTTTTACTACCGGTCGCGACCGTTCGCCTAACGGTCACGGCCATTCCTCAACGGTCACTAGAAAAACTAACCCTAACCCCTAAACATAACTTCAGTAAAACCTATGCCTAAACCCAACCTTAACCCCTGACTGTTATGCCAACGGTTGTGACCGTTGGTGCCCAAATGTCGCAACCGGTACGGCACGGTCTCAAAATGATTTCACAGAAGTTGACAATTGATGCCAATTACTCAATTACACCACATGGCTTTGTGCAATGCACTTTGAATTCATCCTTCAACTGCAAATTAGATTACGTTGTAGGTTTGCCTTGCTGTCTTTACTATACCAGTAGTTTTCCACCAGGGACCACCAGTAGTCATTGAGTGAGTTAGTAAACAAATGGACCCATAAAAAAAAATATTTTAACTCTTGAGATCATAACATGAGAACAAATGGACCCTAATCTATTTGATTTTGTTGTATGCGTCCATTTGGTTTCATTGTATGTTCTATGAGTTAGATTATTGTTAAACATCTGAACTTACTCAATTTATAAGATTATAAGATGGCTACACTATAGAGAATGTAGATTTTTTACATTATTTTGCTATTGTACCATGTTCTATTTGGATCTGAGACCCCAAAACTTATTATCAAATGGGTTTGTGGCTCAAATGCTGAATAATGGTTCTTGAATAAGGTTGAAGACCACTGAACTAAACACTTTAATGTGGTAAAACGTTTAAGACTGGATAGCAGCCCGATAGGTTTAACAACCCATTAGATTGAGTCTGATTTGTCTAGTTTTGCCTATAGGGAAATATTAGGCGTGACAGAGATGTAACAATGGGACAAGAAGTAAAGCAGTCTGAGTAGCTACTCAGATAGAAGGCGGGGGCAATGGGGCCCTGGAAGTTCTTGTCTGGAGGTGTTTTTTTTTGTTATGTGTACTAAACAGCTCCAGCCATCCTGTGTGAGTTGCCGCACTTCGGTACGCCACACCCGCTACACATCCAGTGTGTGAGCCACTTTAAATAGACGAAGATCAAAATAATATTCTTACAGGAGACGTACTTAACTAATCAGGAACATGAAAATTTGAAAAGATGTGGTTATAAAAATACATTTTACATACAATGAAATAGAAGTGCAATAGAACAGATGTAGCTAGGCATATAATTATCAAATGCAATTAGAAATATGTGACATGGACGATAAATTGTAATAAAGGGAAAATTAGAAGACCAAGTAGTTAAACTAATTTGTTTATGCACATCTAGAAAGTGGAACTGTTCATGGACAATAGGGAGAAATGGACTAAATATAGACCAACAGAATAACACAGATGTTAACAATAATTGACTTTCATAAATGGAGAGGAATATGTTGTGTAATGTGTATTAATGATGTTTTTCAACTCCTGCACTGTGATCGTCATAGAAAAAAAATAGAATAGTGGCCTACATGTATAAAACCTACTCTGTTATATTTACATGATGAAAAGTAGATCCAGGTCACATTATTCACATTCTCACTATTTCATTTTATTTTCTGTGCTAGGAGAATATCTTTGTTCAAGGAAAGTCAGGTAGCCTACCGTTTGAGGAAATCCTCAAGGACTAGGTTAAATTAGATCGTTTATAGCACTCAGTTATCATGCATGTCCTCATGCATATGTATGAAATGCGAATAAATGTAAGTGCCAGTTTGTTCTCCATTTAGGGTCTAAATACATGGTTACAGTAGATGCTTAGTAATTACGGCTCAGTTTGAGACTGTTGTGCTGCCAAGTATTTAGGGTGTCGTATTACAATCATCCAGATGTGTTCTTGCAAAAAACACATTAAACATAAATACTGCATATACTTCCAGGTTCTAATTCCAAATTTGCATAATCCTCTGAGTGTGCTCCAGTCCTGCAGTATTACACTTGCACCTGTCCTTCATGAATCTCCTGTTTATTTATGTTTTACTTTGCTTCATACATATAGTAAGTAATGTTCATATAACATTGCACTGTAGCTAACCCCTTCAAAGAACTATATCTCCCCAGTGATATGCAATGTAGAAGAGGATTCCTGAAATACAATAATAATAATGTACAGCGTGTGCATTTTCTTTTTTTCCCCCCTCTTTTTTATATAGACACATCTAACCTTTTCCATCATCCTTTGTGTGTAGCCTGGTACCTTCCACTCAAGTACTTCTTGGCAAATAAGTAGTTTCCAAGCACTGGGGAAATGTGGGCAGATCGACCACACAGTATGTACTCGTGCTGTTTCAGATATCAGTAGTGTTCTCTGTGCATGGGGTATTTGAAAGCGCTTTGATTTCATGCAAATTTGGGCACAGTGTATTCCACAATGACACAATAAATCGCAGTTCTTTACAATGATAATAAAATCGACTTCAATCACAGCACTCTAGTCGTATCCATGCTCATCCAAACAGGTTGTGCTGGTTAGTTTCCTCACAGATGTGTGATTCATGCTAATAATAGCTGGCGTTTATATAGTGCCTTTCATGAACCCAAGGACAATGTTTCATGAAAAAAAAAACAACAACAACAAACAACTATTCGCCATTAGCCTGAGAGAATAGGGTTTCTTTTCAAGCCTGAAAAGAGTCCTATGTTGGAGCATGGCAGATCTCCAATGGGAAAGTGTTCCACAGGGAGGGGCCGGGGCTACAGTGTCCCCTAAGGTCCACTTGCTTGTTTTGGGGACAGTGAGGAGAGTAGACCCAAGCCTGTGGACCACAAGTAGATTTATGGAGGAGACCTGCTGAGAGGTAGTGTGGAGCCAGGCTGTTTACACATTAGGTGAGAGGGCAGTGTTGCCAACTGCCAAAATCCAAAATGCACTCGTGGCACTTCCAAAATGCACTAGAATGCGCTAGATGCTTGCCTGGAAGGGAATATGATCATTAAATGACCATTAATCTTCTACATTCTCTAGTTGTGTAGACTTGGGCTAATTCACATGATGAATATTTTAACTCTTGAGAGCGTTAAAATGAAACCAAATGGACCCGTAAGGGTCCATTTGGTTTCATTTTTACGCTCTCAAAGAGTTACATCTGGTTAACCAACTATCCATCATTTAGCCTGGGGACCACTGGTTGAAAACCACTGTCATAGGAGGAGAAATGGTGAAAAATGAGGGTTTTTATCTCTGGCGCCTGTCAATCAATTTCACCCCAACTCACCAGCCAAAAAGCACTAGATTTTCCGCCAGGAGTTTTTCACTAATTTTGGTAACAATTAACAACTAATTTTGGCAACACTGTGAGAAGGAGGAGTTTGTAACACAGGCAGAACTTAACAGGAAGCCAATAAAATGACTAAATAAAATAACTTGACCATTGTTGCACAAAGTCTCACTTTCACGTGTGACCACCCATATTTTATCCTGCTAACCTGAACCGAATAACAAGCTTCAAAATCACTCTTGGCATGCTTTAAAAACGCACATGGCACAATAGAGACTGATAATGCGTCCAAGAGACTGAAAACAACCATTTTTGATGATAAAAGCTCAACCATTAAGAATTGCACAATATTAATTGGATATCACAAAAAGCCAGTATCAGGCATATGTACATAACTACTTGGACGCTTCATAGTAAAATAGGTACTGTATTATCTAGGTACTGGAATGCCTCAAATCAACTGAATGCTGTATTTTACACAAGGGTAGCATGTGTACTGCATTTCGTGCCACACTACTTCTCTATTCCAACAGTACTTGCAAACACTGGCAATAGAAAGGTAAGCGAATGCCAAAGTTGAAGTATTGTCAGGTCAATTCTATTTATACAGCACCGCATCACAACATTCGCTCTCATGAGCAAGAACTTGGCAATGACAACAAGGAAAACACACCCCTTTAATGGGGATAAACCACAAGCTGAACCTGGCTCTAGGTGAGCAGCCATCTGCCTTGACCGGTTGGGTTTTAGAGAGAGAGAGAGAGAGAAAGGGGAGGGTAGGAGGGTTTGGGGGGGGGGGGGGGGGGGGGGGCTTGAATGAGAGAGAGAGAGAGAGAGAGAGAGAGCGAGAGAGGGGGGGGGGGGGAGTTTGAATGAGAGAGGGGAGGGGGGCTAAAAAAACATTAGTCTATCTATAATAGCATTCCACAGCCATAATCCATGTATTAATGCTATAGTTCATTGTGTAATGATCAGCATACTTCACTGGGTGAACTGTCAGCACGTTTGAATTTTTCAATTCATAAATACTCTGAGATGATTTGCATATCTTTAACATTTAGCTGGGGAGCACAATGGAACATTATTTGGACATCCTTTTACACCAACAAAATACACCCAGAACTCTCTCTCTCTTTCTTTCTTTTTCCAAGTTCCAAGAACACAGTTCCTGACAAAAGATTCACATTCAGGACAGATTGTTGTTTTCTCTCGGCCGAGGCTTCCTCTCACAGAAGTACAATGGATGAACAGCATCATGACATGGTGTGCTTGTGCCGTACGATGCACACAGTCAAAGGAGAGAGCTGGGTGAGAAAGCAGATGTATTACAACGTTCAGGGTTTAGATCTATCACAATGTTCAGGGTCTCCAAGCGAAGCACAAGTACATCTGAATGCTGCAACAGAAAAGAGATAAAAGAAAGCAAATCTGTTTACAGTCACCTTGTTAAATTGTAAGAAAGCCATCATTCAGCATGATAGTGTGGTCCTGGGTTTGAGTCCAGCTCCCGACGAACTCTGCTGTGTTTCTTCCTTCCCCCATCTGTCTCCCCATTTCCTATACTGTACTACTAAAGGCACATGTTTCCCTCCTTTTCAGCTCCGTCCATTGGCTCCCATTGCCTGCTGCATCAATAAAATATAAACGGCTCTACAAGGCAACCGAAGGCACAGGGCACCCCCAGACCGGAAAAAAACTTGATTGAACCATCCAACCTCTCCTGCTCACTTGTGAGCCAACACAGGGAAACTATCTGAACCATCCCTAAAGCACATGGGACAATGCTCCACACACCACAGACCGTAGTTTCTCCCTCCTGGCCACTGAACTGTGGAACAACAAAACTGCAGATTCGCCCACAAATTTTCGCTGTAGTCCGAAGACTATCAGACTCCAGCTTATAGCTCTTCACTCTCCCTGTAGCGCACACACAAATGACACTATAATTTGAATGAGTTTACTATTTGCATACAATATGCCAGAACTTTTTCATACCAGGGCCCTGGTATGCATTTTAGCCACAAATCACCATTTGGTATTGACTTCAGTCTCTCTGACCCAAACTAAGGATTTTCAACTTTTGATCCACAATTTAGGAGATAAAATGCCAAAATGTTGGTCAAAATAACAATTCTTCTACATTTTCTAAATGTGTAAATTCTTGAAAATTATGTAATTCGAATGTTTAAATACAGTATAATTTAACTCCTGATAGCGTAAAATGAAACCAAATGGACCTTAGCTGGGGACGACATGGAATCCTCTCAGGGACCACTGGTGGTCCCCAGACCACTGGTTGAAAACCACTGCTAGATGTGTTTACACTGCTTATATAAGTTGTTCTGAATATAAATGGTAAAACACAATTTTCCTGAAGTGTAAGTTCAGTGAAGACCGTCTCTCCGTCTGTCTGTGGCCAGCTAATCTCTGGCACCCTGGCTTCACCTGCACATACTGTACCCACACACACAAGTACTGCGGTTCAGGGAGGACAATTTCTTTTGCGAAACACATTTTTTGACAGTACGCATACAGGTTTTATCAACGCGCTCTCTATAGCTATTAAACACAACAGGTCTTTCAGATTTGATAGCCCATCCTGATTGGTTAAGATTACGTAGCTTCCAAAGTTTGCAGGAGTGCTCCAATTTAAACAAAATGGAGCAAACCGTGACCACATTCTGTGATTTCTGTGAAATTTTGCATGCAACATTCCTATTAAGAAGAGGAAGAAATGCCACCAGAAAATTCTCAAATCAGCCTCATTCATGGAGGCACAATAACTGGCCTATTTGAGTTTTTACCTTTAACTGCACTGGTCTGTGTAAAACTTTGTATGCACATTCCCTAAGGGCCTGAGGAAGAAATCTCACTTGACGTTTTTCAGAAAAATGCGCCTCACCAAAATATAAGCCACAGTAAAGGGTCCTTCTAGTTGTGACACTTGGATGCACTATTGAACTTAAGAATTACCATAAACTATTCATAATTATTCAGGCAGCATACATGTGTTCAAGAACAAGGTCATCAGAACTGGATAAAGTATATACAGAAGGGAGGCTACTATGGCCTGTCACCATTCATAATGGTGAGTAGATAAGTCAGGGCCTGGCTCCAACCTCATGTCAAGGATTCCTCATCATTACAATGGATATGTCAGATAGCCCCGAGTGCACGACTTGACCATGTTCAGTTATGCAAATACGAATGTGCTTAAAATGTAAGTGCATTCATTCATTCAAGAATTTGTTCAACACACTTCAGACCGATTCAATTGGTCTGAAGTGTATTTAACAAATTCTTAAGATAAGACATAACATTTCCACCCATATTGAATATTTTAGGTCCTTTCATTTATGCCAGTTGTGAATGTCATGCTAGTAAATAATAACACTTATTCCTTCAGTCTCAATCACATAACTCCTGTGACCTCCTGCATAATGGATGACAAGCCTATACCGCATTTACTGTAAAAGCATATTAGACAAAAGGAGTTCACTTTTGTCTGAATAATGATATGGAGTTGCTTTCTCAATGCTCCTGTTTTTACACACATACAGAAAAGAAAATAGTATGAATTTCTTTCCCACCAATACAAAACACACACTTCAAGCCTCGAGGGAAAAAAGGGGGTGTCAGACTGAGGGTCAGTGCTTGGTGTATAATGTATTCTTGGTGTTTGTTGTATTCTTAATGGCAGCTTTATGATACATTCACGAACCTTCCTCTCTGAAGGGAGCCAAACAAAAATAAGTTGTAAAAAGTAACTTGTACTGCATGTACCTGTACATAACGTGTAACAATAAAGTGCAACCTTGAAAATTGAATCTTAAGCTTTGATAATTTAGCTATATGCAAACAAAGCAGCAGGAAATAAGGTGCACAGTCACTGGAGGGAGTTTACAGTATCTACTAATATGAATTAATTAAATCTGTATACTGTAACTTGCTGTGATGCTTAGGATGCTAAATGCTCTAAATAATGGGCATGCATGCTTAGTCTAGCATTCTTTTTGCTTCACAGCTAATTTATTTGAATGTTAATCCAGCTACCGTACAGTAAGTCTACTGAATGCATCTACATGAATGCATTTTCCTATCTAACTGATTTATTTGCAAATTAATGCTTTTTGTAATTGTGTCATGCCATGGCTCTTCATAACTACCAGAATTTAAGTTTAGCAAACCTCAGTACTTAGAATGAACACTTCCCCTGCGGCTTACGATTTACAAGAGATAAATTATTGAAGAACAAGTTAAAAAGGGTTCCACCGTGAATTTAAAGTCCGATTTATTATCTAAATCTTGCCCTTCAATAGCCACTAAATCCTAAACAACCACTCAGATCATTCATTGTCCTCCTCTTTCGCGATGCCATATCAAGGCATTTCAGCTGCAGTCCAGCAAATGTCCACACCTCAGGGGCACCCCTGCCTCTGCCCTTCTCACCACTTATCTCCGCCCACCTCAGTCTAGGTGGGAGGGAGCGTTGAACCACAGTGGGAGGAGGTGGGGACTGTTCCATACATATCAAGTGGGTGGAGGAAAAATTAAACGGAGGAGGTCTATTTAAATTTGTCCCTGAATATGACATCACATTAGGAAAGAATCTGAGGGGGACCATTGAGATTCAGAAAATCACCGATTCTTTAATTATCAACTTTAATTGTTTCATGTTTAATTCACCGATGAATGCATATTTTGGCAATACGCTGGATTCATTGCGGACATTGGAACAAGGCTTAAGGCTCTTACATACCCCAGGCTTCACCCTGGCTTCAAGACTTACAAACAATAGAGTATGTTTGAGAATTTAAGCATTATACAATGATGCAACAGGAAATCAACCACGCCCCCGGTTGCTGGGGCCTCTGGGAAAATGAGGCCAATGGAATATCAACAAGTGCCTACAACTTCCTTAAAGGGATGTGGTCTCATCAACATTGTGGCATTTCTGTCAGCTCACTAACAAATGACTGAATGGCTGAGTTTTCTAGTGATTTTTCATGGATGAATCAAAGGCGTGATCACCTCGGCGTTTGCCCCAAAGGTAATTACACAATCATCACGGGGCTAAGTCTGGGATAGGTTTATGTGATTAGATTTAAAGCAGTACAACTGTTAACATAATGTTTCCTGAGTTTAATCCACAGTATTAAATCACTCATTTGCAATGGGATTTGAGAAGGGGATGATTTCTGAGCTTGTGCATTTAGACATTTTTTTCCAGGGAATTCTTTACCAGCAGCAAAACCCGTTCCTCAGTCCAGTCCCACACAATCACACATCCCACAGAGATTCCCTCGGTGTGACTGTGGTGCTTCCTTTGAGTCAAACCAATGCATCTAACGCGGTGCATCTGGCTCGGCTTGGCCCAGCACTCCAGCACAACACAACTGGCTGTATGTGTTTGTGGGTGGGAAGCCGAGGAACGGGAGGGTGATCTCTTTGTCTGCCTGTTCAGGAGGGAGTATGGCTATACTGTGTTCCTCCTCGCTTTCAGGTGATAAGGAATGGCTGGACATTGGCTGATCATGTTTGTCTACACCAGGGATGTCAAACTCAAATGCACAGTGGGCCAAAATGGGAAAAAAATGGTCGAGGGCCGGAGCTGTTTCAACACATGGGCATCAGTTCACGAGCACGTCCCAGGCAAACAGGAAAAAAAAAAGATTTTTCCTTTGTAAATACCAATATAAATGCAAAGATGAAAACGCATGCATTAAAAACAGACAATTGGCTATTAAAGCTGTTTCCTGTTCAATGATACTCCTTGTGAGTGGTCTGCAAACAAATATTGTATTTATTATGTGCTTT
Organism: Benthosema pterotum; assembly: GCA_039105355.1. Taxonomy (NCBI): domain Eukaryota; kingdom Metazoa; phylum Chordata; class Actinopteri; order Myctophiformes; family Myctophidae; genus Benthosema; species Benthosema pterotum. The sequence goes on from CM076975.1 coordinate 16,832,271, forward strand.
TTAATGTTTTATTTGTGGAGTGATATGAAAATAAAGTTTTCTATCTATCTATCTATCTATCTATCTATCTATCTATCTATCTATCTATCTATCTATCTATCTATCTATCTATCTATCTATCTATCTATCTATCTATGATCCTCACCAATGCACTGATTTAATAGCAAAATGACAAAGTAAATTATTTGAGTTCAGAAAGTAAACCTAAAAGTCTTATCATATTAAAACTGGACCCCCAGAGGGTCAGTTCTAATATTAACTATATATACAGTATCACCCCACAGGCCGAAGATAATTCATTTAAGGGCGTGATTTGGCCCCCGGGCCTCTAGTTTGACATATGTGGTCTACACCCTCCTTCATTACCGACTTTAGCCTTTGGTAGCAGTGAGACACATGCGTGGATGCAAATTGGTATAATGATGACGAGTTGAAGTTGCAGAAGAAAAACAGGAAAAATCGACGTACGTACATGTACAGTACACATATATATTCTGCTAATGCCGCCCTACTATAAATTATTTCTCATGTGGCATATTTTTGCATCTTGCAAAAAAAACTCTTTTGCAGGACTTTTTCGCACTGAACCCACATTTCCGCCCTAGCGATTATATATTCTATCATGTTCATTACTTATTTACGGCATCTCATCCTACACAGTGAATCATCTGCTGTACAGTACACAGGGCTACAGTCACTGCTCTTAGACATAAATATTGAATGTGTGTGTGTGTGTGTGTGTGTGTGTGTGTGTGTGTGTGTGTGTGTGTGTGTGTGTGTGTGTGTGTGTGTGTGTGTGTGTGTGTGTGTGTGTGTGTGTGTGCGCGTGTGTGCGCGCATGCATGTGTGCGTGCATGCACATGTGCAGTTGTTCATCTGCCTCTGCTCCGCTACATTCAAGACAGATATCCGTGCATTTTTGTTCGCTGAAAGGTGAGGTGGCCGTGATTGGTACTAAAGCACCTAATGGCATATAGCCATTCGGATCTCATTTACTGCCAGAAATCTGCCAAGGTCACATCATGGTCTATTGCTCACACTGAAAAGGGGGAACGTTACAGTAATTCAATTGCCCTCCCCAATCCAACGTCATTATTCTATCAGGATTAAGATAGTAAACAACAGTGACAGTGGCATCAATTTGTGTTCATTGGATTTCTCACGGTCACTATGGAAACTAATCTCAAAATGATTCGTCCTTCTTTAAAATGTTATTTCCTCCATGGCGGCTTTAAACAAGGTTCACAACATTACCTTTTCAAATACAATAGCAATGTAATGAACTGGAGTTAAAAAAAAGACACAAATAAACACAAATACAAATCAAATACAGGAAAATAGTTGGCAATTTGGAGAGAATAATTCTTTCTCCCTCTAACTGATGGTCAATCTGATCAAATAACAGACTAGTGCAGGGGTGCCCAACCTTTTTTGACCCAAGATCTACTTTTCAGCAGCCAACCCCTCCGGGATCTACCAGTCCAATATCAACATTTAAAACCACACACATCGTTGCCAGCCTGCAGTAACTTCACAACAACACAACACTACTTTGTTTTACCACTTTACTTTATGTCCATATAAGCATAAAGTACAACAGACTTGTCATAAGTAGGCCTACATTACAACAGTACAACATAAGTACAACAGACTTGGACAAACACTGCCATTGCAAATGCAATCATAATAAGAAAAGTCCAGATACACAGTCACACGCACAAACACACGCGCACGCACACACACACACACACACACACACACACACACACACACACACACACACACACACACACACACACACACACACACACACACACGAAAATCGCTCTTTTTTCTTTTCCACCCAATTTTTTTTCTTTCCCCCCCACATCTCCCGAGATCTACTTGTGATCAGGCCGAGATCTACCGGTAGATCCCGATCTACTGGTTGGGCTCCCCTGCTCTAGGGGATGAGTCTCCAATGCAATGCTAAGGACAATGATAGCAGTCTGCAGAGTGTTTTCTTTGCTGTTGTAATTGGCACTGTGGTGTATTTCCCAACATTTGGACATTTAATTGTGCTTTTGACAGATTTTGTGCCTCAGATATCTATAGAATTACTCACTCATGAGTCATGACGCAAAGTTACGTATTGAGTTTTTTAATGATATAAAGCAGGATCGCTAAAATGGATTATTTGACAGGGTCGTTGATCAATATGATGTATCTTGGACATGAAGGAGGAGACATGAAGGAAGGTGTGATACTTTGGTTGCCCAAAATGCCAGTTTCCATCATCTCCTAAGATTAGGTCTATATATCACATTGTTGATGCTGCTTGATGATCAATCCGTCATTTAGCAGTCTATTCCACCGTCCAAGTGCAGCTATTGCAACTATGCAGCTCTTATTGGTCTAATTTGTTATGCCCCAAACACACCCATGACCAATGCAGAAGCTTAATAGCACCCATTTGTGCTTAAAAGCTTTTCATACAGATAACATGCTGTCAAAACTAGAAAAATTGAGGTGGACACACCTTGGACGCATTCTGTGACCTGAGTTTTAGACTGTGTACCATAGCTCAACTAACTAGGGATCTCTCTCTCTCTCTCTCTCTCTCTCTCTCTCTCTCTCTCTCTCTCTCTCTCTCTCTCTCTCTCTCTCTCTCTCTCTCTCTCTCTCTCTAGTTTCTGTTGTAAAGCAAAGCACTCTCATTGCTTTCCAGCAGGGTGTGTGTTTTAAGCCTGTTATAATCAGGAGAGAAATAGCCCCTGGGCTAAAGTACCATATCGGCCGCAACACCCATTACCAAAATTAACATGATTTTAAAACAATATTTTAGAGGGGGTTTAATACAGTAATAAATTGATTGGGCCTATGGTCATAATATTCCAACAGATGGCATAAGCCATCTGCCATAAGCATACAGAACACAGTTGTGAACTGTAATCAATTGATATTAACTAGGACCTTACCCGTTGTGAATATATGAACAACAAATAATGTACAGTGTAAAGTGAATTAGCAGATCATGGGTAGGTGAATTAAAGTGAATTAATAGATTATACCAATGTAAGTATGTAATTGCTTTAATGCAGGGGTTTTCAACCTTTTTGACTCCAGGGACCACCATTTATTTAGCATTTGGGCCACGGACCACCATTTGATGACATTTTAGCCCCAATGTCCTAAAACTAAAGAATTCTTTTGGTTTTGTTCACAATTCCTGGCTGGATTTAGCAAACCAAACAGTGAACTTAAATAGTGCTAATTCAGATGAATATTTTAACTCTTGAGAGTGTGAAATTAAGCCCAATTGACCCGCAAGGGTCCATTTGGTTTAATTTTTACATTCTCAAGAGTTACATCTGGTTAACCAACTTTCCATCATTTAGCCTGGGGACCACCTGGAACCCTCTCAAGGACCACTGGTGGTCCCCGGACCACTGGTTGAAAACCCCTGCTTTAATGTGTAGTTGTGGGTAGGCTATACTGTAGGGCAGGGGTTTTCAACCTTTTTGACTCCAGGGACCACCATTTATTCAGCATTTGAGCCACGGACCACCATTTGAGAACATTTTAGCCCCACAGACCTTGTGGGTCCATTTGGTTTCATTTTTACATTCTTAAGAGTTACATCTGGTTAACCAACTTAGCTGGGGACCACCTGGAACCCTCTCAGGGACCACTGGTGGTCCCCGGACCACCTGTTGAAAACCCCTGCTTTAGGTAAAACAGTTGTAGCAAAGCAAGGGTGCCATGCAGGAACATGGTGAAAAATCGGATAAAGTAGCTGTTTCTGTGGACATATGAAGCCAGTGGCAAGGTGTTTAGAAAGTGAAGGGGGGTCTTAATAACTGTGTTTGTGTGCGTGCGTGTGCATGCGTGTCTATGCCCAAATCAAGAAGACGCACAGTGTAACCTTATTTGTGTTACAGTATATCTCATAGATATAAGAAAACCATATGTATATTAATGCATAACGCATCGGCATCGGGCAGGGGGAAGCTGGAGAAAATCACTGTAGGCTACTTGGTGGCAGACACGCACACACGCATCGCAAAACATGTCCCTGCCGTTGTAGAATTAACAAATATAAAAACTGCGGTCGCGTGAGATTGTAGATGGGCCACTTGAACATGCCAGTGAAAAGCGACATGGAAACAAACAACTGTCCAGTTTGAACGCATGCGTGTGTGTGTGTGTGTGTGTGTGGGGGGGGGGGGGGGGGGTCCGTCTTAATTCGCAAAGTCTAGCAATGCAGTACGCTTCGCGATCACGATCTCTCACACACACACACGCTGTGTGCTTGCGTTTCCAGGGACCACCAAACGGAACAGTCCATAAGGGGTCCTGGTGCTTCCTGTGTACAGTAGCCTTGAATCAGCATCTTAAGAATACTACCTTATTTTTTCTTTGTGATTCAAGTGAAACAGAATGCCATTCCGTTTCACTTCATTATTCAGACTGAGGCCAGGCTACAGTAGCCTACTTTTATATCAATTATTTCCCACCGCGGTCCGCGCGTAGCGAGGGCAGAAAACTCTGTGAGCCGCATAGGCGTGCATACATAGACGTCAAGGGGGTTTGAGCACCCCATAGTGGCCCTCTCTGGACCAACATGGCCTTTTTTAAAAGAGCAAAAAAGACGCTGAAATGCGGTTTTCCATGCGTTTTTAACCCCCAAAACTCAATTTTCCGCCGCCCGAATGCCGGGCGGCTAGAGTGCCCTCCTGTTTACATTTGAGCACCTGCCCTTGAAACTCTCTGTGCACGCCACTGGTGAGCCGTACTATAGTGAGTAGCAGGCTGTAGCTTATAGGAGCGGCGGTGGGACATTGTTTTTGTTTCCTTGTCACACGTGCGGGTAAAAAGTGACAGCGAAAGCAAACTACTATCTTCCAGTTCAAACACATGTTCAGTTCAACAGTTCCCAAGAAGACTATAGCCTGGATCACTATATAAAGGTGTCTGTCGCTCCTTTCACATAGCGTAAAATCCAGTGGTCGGAACTGTGGCTCCGTCCAGCTGCTCCAACCAACATCGCGTCGAGTAAAGTGGATCAGAAGTATATTCAGTGTCTATAAAACGGGTGAATTAACGTTCCAGCAGCCTGAGCCAACATAATATGGACAGTAGGCTGTGTTAGATCGAAACTATAAATACATACAGAGATGCAACGATACGTCCCAAAGCTTAGCGGCTGTTGCAGCTTGGGATAACATTGAGGAAATGAGGGAGGCCCGTGTGCACTGCGCATGCCACAGTATAGCCAGCGAAATTGTATGGGTCACCATTTGTTCCGGTGCTGGTGTAGCAGTGGAAATATGGCAGTGGGGTAACACGATAACGGTGGCCGTGAATTGTGTAACGTTAGGGGGCCCCGTTGGACTTTCCCATATAAACTTAATGGGGAAATTTTCGTGCACAAATAAATTCATTATAAATCAACAATGTGTTAATCTGGCCAAAGGGCTTCGTTAATCTCTTCCTAATGTTATGGTCAATGACTGTGTGGAAAATTAGAGCTATTGGTGCAGCCAGGACGGACTTATGCCTGTTTCAGACATTCATTCATTCATTCATTCAGACATGTGCTTAGTTATAGTAGTAATAATGGGGTGAAAAGGTCTCTGGTCTCTGTGGGTGTTTGGACTAGAAGGCTGGTGGCGTCACCCGACATACTGCGGTTTGTAATTAATTCACAAGTATGTATTGGCAGTGCTGTGACTTTAACTTTTGAATGAGCATCTCTCTGTCTCTGTTTAAAAAGTCTATTACCAATGGGCATTGATAGTCACTGACATCTACTTTCCATTGTGTAAGAACGAAAGGCTCCATTTTCGTCAATGCTAAATCCCTCACCCCTGCACTTACAACTTTTCGTTGTAGATTGGCTTAGCAGTGATGTAAATGGAACCCTAAAAGTCAAACAGGTGAAATAGCGGGGCACGGCGGCACAGTCGGTAGTAGTGCCGTAGCCTCATAGCTAGAACACCAGGGATTCGAATCACACCGAGGGGCAACCAGAAGAGGAGCAACAGCACAGTTCTCTCCTCCACGTTGTCAGCACCTATACCGTACTTGGGAGTTAGCCTCAGCAGGGTTGGCAAAAGGGCCTTTCTGTGTGGAGCTTGCATATTTTCCCTGTGCCTGCCCTAGGGTACGTACCCTCACACAAAACATGCAGTACTCCTGTATACGGTATAAGCGCCTGATGGAGGGGAAAGGAACAGGTTGGATTAACGTGTTTCCTTCCATGCCCTACGTCCTACTGGGGGAATCTCCCCCTGTCAGGTGATAAGAAGCTGCCAGCTCTCTCTCCTCATGCATTGTAAGAAGACGCGTGAGCCCAGTCAGTTCCAGGCACTCCCCAGTTTGGCAGAGGGAGAGTAGAACACAGGATTACAGTAGAATTAAAAACGAAAAAAAAAAAACAACAACAACAATGCATTAAACATTGTGGGATAAAAAATGTCAAGAAAGAGAAAAGGATTAGTAAAATACCACTATTCTTACCAACACAACTAATAATAGGGCAAACAGGTCACCGCAACATCAGGCTATAATTACCCAGTTGTTTGGACCCCACCAATACACAACAACGTCCTAAGTGTTTTAACTCTGAAAGGGTCAGTGTTTTATACTTTCACAGTTAAATTAACACTCGCAATTTTTCGGTGTCCAATATTCCACCGATGGAAAAAGCAACTCTGGTTAGAACTGGATCGATGAAATAAAAATGGCCACGCGCTTGTCATTCCCCTAATTCGGGCTGGAATGCAATCACAGTGAGTGTTACACACCGTTACTCCGTCCTAATGCCCGAGAGCAAGCTGAATGAGGCTGCTCGCAGAAATTGGGCGGCCAAAGTAGGTGTTGCTGTAATATCAAAGTATGGGTCAATGAAGATTTAACTTTGCAAGGCTAAATCACACTGACACTATATGTAGCATATCTACTGCTGCCAAGCTCAAGCCACCCTGCTACATTCACTGTGGAACAAAGTGGCTCGAATGTCATAACATCACTCTAAAGGGGGAAATCTTTTGCATAACATCTCACAGCCCAGGCATACTGTTAAGGATATCTCTGTCTCATTACAGGCTATTTGGACCAACTTACTTTGCACATCCTATTAAGTTGGAACGATCTATGGCATTTGTCCTTTGGCAATATCCGTAATCACAGGAGCAATATAGCACAGAGTTTGGGAACTCTAGTGAAGCTGTGCTTTTTAATGGGTTTCATTCAGTCGTTTCCAGTGTGAATGTTAAATGGCTACCCCATACTGACACAGGCTTTAAGCTGAAGGTAGTATAGAAAATTACAAAAGCTGGCACTCTACAGGGGGATCATACACATGGTCCTCTGCCCAGAAGAATCAAAGTGCTCTTTCAGCAAAACCTAACTCTAATGTGACATCAGAGCGACGGATAGACAAAGGTGGGCAAGAATGCAGGAAGGACGAAATCCACCAACGACTACAGACCAGGTTGTAACCAGGTCGCATCCACTAGTGACCAGGTCGCAAATCTACTAGCTCCACTAGCGACCAGGTTGCATATGCTTATTGATCATGCCGTGAATCCACTAGCTCCACTACTGACAATGTCGGTGAGCATGCACTGCTCCCTGTTTGCGGTTATGTTCAGGGCATAGTGTTAGAGATAGAGAGATAGTGTTATGTTTAGATTTTTAGGGTGTTCCCTGACCTATAGTCACGAACGTAATAATATATAGCCGTGACTGCGACCAGTAAAGTAGTTGCGACCAGTAAAAAACAGGTTGAGACCAGGTAGAGTTCTCAACAGGGCTGAAAATTGAAACCCGGCCCTAACTGGGCCCTAACTGATCAGGCCCAAAGCCCGGCCCAGCCCGTCCAATTAGCATAGTTTTTAGGCCCGACCTGGCCCTACAATGTCGGGTCGGATCTGGTCGGGTTTGGGTAGAATTTGAGCAATCTACACAGAGTAAAAGTGAAAATACCATCTTCATAGGAGGTAAATACACAAACAGACAGGACATAACTATTATTTTCATCATAATAAAATAATTCAATATATATTGCTTTTTTCATGGAGCCCTAGGCCCGATCCGGCCCTACTGATCTGCATACATTTTAAGCCCAAGCCCCACCCTAAAATGTCGGGCCTGGTCGGGTTCGGACAGAGTTTGAGAACTCTAAGACAAGGTCTGTAATAGTTGGTGGATTTCACAATCTCGTTGAATAGCTTCAATCTGTCACCCACTGTGGAATGCCCTGCCACCATCCATCAAACTCTAAGACTTCTGAACTCTGAACTATCCTCAGAGAGTAGCGTAAGCAAATCCCCTCGCCCCAACCCTCCCTCCTGTGATCAATTCCAAACACGCCGCAATTGTCTCGCAGTTTTCTCTCAATTGAACCAATCTCAGTGGCAATGGCTTGTTTGTTGGCCAACATGGACATACTGTACATCTCCCAGTGCATCCCATACATAGTCAGTCAGTCAGTCAGTAACTAATGCACAGGTATGGCTTCTCTTTTATAAATTCTATTTTCTGAATAAAACAAAAATAATGCAATTCAAGAACTGCAGGAAACACACTGCATCTCATTAAAGGTTAATGTGAGAACTACTGGGGTGTCATGTATAGCAGCTAGAGTACAAGACAGATGGTCTTAATAATGTCTCTAGTCGGCTATCAAGTGAACAGAATGTCTATAACACTTAACGCAAAAAATATTATATTCAAGGATGCAGTAATATGAATTAAAGACTTCAACACAGTGATTTGACTGTGAGGGGTTATGTAGTGGTATTTAAAGCTAAGGGCTTCTCCTCAACAAACCGTTGTGAATGGGGAGTCTAACGTAAAACAAGAGGACCTCAACAAAAGGTAAACAATATTTAGCAGCGGCAATGTGGTGGTGTAGTGATAGGAAATGCTACTCCAGTTCAGCAATTGTAGTTCAAAATGGACAGAGGGCTGAAGCTACATTGAATGAGCATGACTTTAATAGCTTATATAAAAGGAAAAAGCACACATACTGTACAGTACACAACTAGTCGCAATGAAAATGATGATCATCTGATGGTAGAAAAATGTCATGCTTCAAAGCTAAACATAGTATTTGCTTCCTTCACACCATTGGGTGTTACAATCACACGACATGTCTGCAGTGGCTTTGATCAAAATAGCAAGAATTCTACTACATTCTCTAATTGTAGGCGATAGACTTCTTGTACTTTGTAAATTAAGCAATGCTGATTTAACTCAGCTCCATTTGGTTTCATTTTACACCTTCAAAAGTTAAAGAGCTCACGGTCGGTTTGTTTACCTACTCCCTCTGCCATTTATCTGGGGACCACCTGGGATCTCAAGGACCACTAGGGGTCCCTGGACCGCTGGTTGAAAACCACTGCTTTAGAGCTATTACTAGTCTGCCTTCGAGCGTAAAGCAACCGTGCTCTGTTGCAATATTAAGAAACCACTTTCCTTAACGTGTGTTCAAGCCAAGCATTACTATTCTGTCAAAGGGAGAGAGAGTAGACGCTTTTGAGACTAAGTTGCCTCTTCTTTCTATTTTTTTTCCAGAATATGTTAACATTAACTAACAGATCATGTGTATGAACACCTTCCCCTGAAACAACGTCATGTTTTTTTATTTGTGAATGTTTCTGAAACATCCTAGTCGATGTATTATACTATACAAGACTACATCTTACTACAATATTGTACAAAATCTCTGCACACCTGTCTGTGAGCCTATTGTTGTCTGCCGTGGTAGTTCACAAACACATATCTCAGGAACCCTCTTTCCTACTGTCTAACATATACTGATGACATCAAGTATCTCAATGAATGGGCATAAAAGGAACACAGACAGACAGACAGGCAGGGGGTGGAGAATGCATCCCCCAAATCCCAACTTTCCCGCTTTGCATCGCTCAGTGGACCGCATATAGGCCTAAAGCAATAATGTGGCATCTTAGCATTCAAATCAGGCTTTCAGATTTCCATGTAACAAGTGATCTTGTACACAAGGCATGTTAATATTGTCTAAAGTGCAAGCATTGACCAAAGGAAAAAAATAACCAAAGGCCAACAAGTGGCAGACAAAGGGAATGTATAATTTGTACAGTGATGCGAAGCTGTTACTGTAGTTATCAATACTATAATCCAGGAAATGTCTGTCCGTCCGTCTGAATGAATGAATGAATGTCTGAAACACAAATAACTCCGCGATGGCACCACCAATCGCTGTAAGTTTTCACACAGCCGTTCACCATAATATCAGGAGGAAAGTGACGAAGCCCTTTTGCCAAATGGACACACCGTTGATTTATAATGAATTTATTTGTGCATGAAAATTTCCCCGTTAAGTTTATATGGGAAAGTCCGACGGGGCCCCCTAACGTTACACAATTCACAGGCCACCGTCATTGCTGTTACCCCACTGCCTTATTTCCACTGCTACACCAGCAACACAGCTAATAGTGGCCACGGTGTTGTTGTCGGGGAGGAGGAGGAGGAGGAGGAGGAGGAGGAGGAGGAGGAGGAGGAACACCCCCGCTCAGGGTTCCACAGTCGAATGGGTATCGCATTTGTGACTACATCGTACAACGGCGGTGTTCGCTAAAAACACGCAGATCTACAAGCTAACAGCAGCCGACTCTTGCATGGAAGAGAGACCAGGCGCACAAGTACAGGTTGCATGCGACGACAGCCTAACTTCAGGCTGAGAGTGACACGCAGCGCTGCGCGCTCGGTCCGTACAACAGCCGACTCTTGCATGGAAGAGAGACCAGGCGCACGTCACAAGGACAGGTTGCATGCCGAGGACAGCCTAACTTCTTCGGAATTCCCTGCACGGGGCATATCGTATTGTGTCACTCCCAGCACTGCGTGCTTGGTCCGCTACTCTACTAGCTCACCGACCGTTGTATTCACATGATATGATGTTTACTTCCACAGCAACTTTAGCACGCGCGTGTGTGTGTGTGTGTGTGTGTGTGTGTGTGAGATCGTGATCGCGAAGCGTACTGCATTGCTAGACTTTGCCCACACACACACACACACACACACACACACACACACACACACACACACACATATATATATATATATATATATATATATATATATATATATATATATATATATATATATATATATATATATATATATATATATATAGTTATTACACCCCCCCTTTGCCAGTGGCTTTATGGTGACTGTCCACAGAAACAGCTACTTTAATGCAACACAAGTGAAATCAGATTCATCAACACCTTCCTGGCCACCTGACTTTGCCACAATTGTTTTCCCATTCCCCCATGATCAAGTATACTTACAGTCACAATTACATTAAAGCAAGGAGAAATTTACATGACCATTGGTATAATCTATTAAATCAGGGGTTTTCAACAGGTGGTCCGGGGACCACCAGTGGTCCTTGAAAGGGTTCCAGGTGGTCCCCAGGTAAGTTGTTTAACCAAATTAACTCTTGAGAACGTAAAAATGAAACCAAATGGACCCTGGCGGGTCCATTTGGTTTCATTTTTACACTCTCAAGAGTTAAAATATTCATCATGTGAATTAGCCCAAATCTACACAACTAGAATTAATGGTCATGGACAGAAGCAAAAAGAAAATCTTTAGTTTTGGGATCCTCAATTGGTGGTCCGTGGCTCAAATGCTGAATAAATGGTGGGCCCTGGGATGAAAAAGGTTGAAAACCCCTGTATTAAATCACTACCCACACTGTTATAACTTATGATCTATTCATTCACATTACACTGGACATCATTTGGTTTGTTCATATATTCACAACGGGTAAGGTCCTAGTAGTACTAAAAGTACCAGTGATAATTACGCTCACACTATTCATGTCTCTTCACAACAATTAAAAAAAAGCTGTGACTGAATTGATTTTGTGAATTAGTAGTCAGTTATCGTGTTAAAACATGGATGTGAGCTGACTGTGAGCTGCGGCTTTTTCAGCTACATTGCAAATGTGCAAATCTGATGGAGAAATTAAAGAAAGTGAGCCATTAAAACAAATCTCCATTTTAATGATGAAAATACTGACTATTTGTTACTTTGAGTGTTGATATAATTAACTAATTGGAGCAGTAGAAACTAGAATGTGGAAATAAACAATTCCTTCTTACAAAATAGCCAACCAACAACTGTTTTGGTATGCATTTTGGACATGTAATTATAGGCTAAGACTTCACAAATGATTTGGGAAAAACAGCAGATCTACAAGCTCAAGTGTCATGTTGGGAGCTTGTGGTTTATTTGTTTGAAATGTATTGAGGTTGCAAACTATCGTATTTAGAATATGAAACAGAGTTTAAGTGGTTAAATGACTGAGAAGAGGTGATCCATCATCCCAGCATTGGGGACGTTCACTGCAGGACATATCAAGTGTCATTTTTGATCAATGAAAAGAGCTACTTCCTGTATGCTGCTGCTGCTGCAAGCTGTCATGTTGTGAAGGTGCACTAGATTGACAAGTTCCGTAATCTACGAGATGAGACAACAAGGAAGTGATTGAAAAGGGCAGACCAAGCCCTTTGGCCCAGAAAAAAAAGGCTTTGGAAGGAAAATAGTAATTGCTCTTCAGCACAAAGGTTTATGGTTTTTGTTAGTCAGAGCACTTCAATAAACCGCTCAGCAAATGTTTATTATAACAGACACATGTGATCATGTTCGGTACAGCTGCCGTAATTTGATTTACTAGCAATAATGTCCTCTAGTCTAGATGTTAGTCAAGCTAGGCAGCAATATAGAAATAAAGCATACTAAGCACATTTCGATGACATAATCAAAAAAAGCCCTTTCGATAATCTCATTATAGCTAACAAGACAGGTAATATAATGCTGTCACAGTAGGTTATAACAGAATCCTCGCATGTGGAGAAATTTATAATTTTACATCCTCACATACAGTTTTTAACATCAGGGGTCGACCAATTACATCATGGCTTCGCCATGGCAAAGCTCAAACTTTTAATCGTAAATGGTGCATTAACAGTATATACCATCTTTATCCAAAGTGGTTTGCATAGAGCATTAATTCACCCATTCACACACACATCCATACACATATGGCGGCGGAAACCATGCAAGGCACAACCAGTACATCGAGAGCAATTTTGGGATTACCGTATTTTCCGCACTATAAGGCGCACCGGATTATAAGGCGCACCGGATTATAAGGCGCACCTTGTAAAACTGATTTCATATATAAGGCGCACTGGATTATAAGGCGCAGAGAATAGAAGCTATTACAGTTAACACAGAATAGAAGCACCTGCAGTCAAACAATCCATATATAAGGCGCACTGGATTATAAGGCGCACTGTGGATTTTTGAGAAAATGAAAGGCTTTTAAGTGCGCCTTATAGTCCGGAAAATACGGTAGGTGTCTTGCCCAAGGACACTTTGACATTCCGGGATTCAAACCGCCAACCAACAGATCATTGGACGAGCTGTTCTAGCTCCTGAGCCACAGCCCCCCCCCCCCCCCCCCCATCGTCACACTAATGTTCCTTCATTTTAATTGTACTTTTTCAGAGAAGAGGCTATATACGTACTTGTGTCATTATATAAGATCCCATTAAAGCATCCAATCATGTTGTGTGGTGGATTAGTGGATGATTGTGTTTGTTTCAGCGATCATGCCAGAGATAAAAGCTTTCAGCTGAACAAGCGTGTAATATATAATGTATATACAGTAGAGTAAGGACCATTATTGCTTGAAATGGATTGATCTAACATAGCAATCATCTTCCATCAACATTAGTTCCGTATGCCTAGATTGACTACACATACACACCATCAAAACAAGTTGAAAGCGAAACAGACCTCGCTTTTATTCAACCAACAATACATGAACATGCACATGTTCGTGTTTGTTCACACGCGATGAAAAGAACAAACAGCGTATCCATTTCTGCAACCAGCACGAAATGCACAAATGGAACGTAATTGAATACCCTAGTGTACTGGGATCTCAAATCTAAAACTGTCAGTGAATCTCAACCTACATCAAAAATGTATAGTGAAACTTGCCATGCATCCCTGAGAAAATTAGTACGTAAAACAGAAGGCCTTTAAGACGAATAAGAGTCCAGAAAAGTCCATATTTTGTTTGCATACTTTCCTGAAAAAGGCCCAGCTGTCCTGACCCCTTATCCATAATTTATACATTTTGGAGAAACCGAGTGGACTTGAGACTATTATTCGTCTCAAACTGCTCAAGTATGGCATTTCATTTTCCTTTCTCTGCAGGATTCTTTCACTTCATACACTGGCCTGGCAGATGACTGTCATGTGTAGTTCATATATTGTTGCTGATAAGTCAAAACACAGCATTGTCATATTCATCCATGTACGCGCAGCAGTTGAAAACACAGCAGTGACAGGCTTAGCCAGCCAGCCAATATGTGTCAGACATAGATTTTTGATGTCGACAACTGACGGCCAGAGAATGAGAAAGAACAAAACAAAACAAAAAAACACACACTATTGGCATTTTCCAGCAGCATCCAGCATTGAGTCGACAGTAGCAGTCCTCTGCCAGCACACTGTGGTGAGAGATGAGGCCAACTCGAGACGACAAGAAACATCAACACAAGGCAGACAGCATGGGAGCTGTGAGACATTTTACCAACTGGCTGCAGCTGAAACAGATGCACAATGACCTTTTCGAGCACGGTTAAGGACGTAGGCTATGCATAATACGGTAAGACAAAAGGGTGACACACGTACATTTAATTAGCAGGGAGCTTGAGCTCAGAACTTTTATTAAACCGTGATTAAAAAAAAATCCAGTGATAAGTAATTGGGGATGCGCAGATATATTGGCCATACAGATATTATCGTCCGTTAAAGGCTTTAAAAATGAATATAGGAAAATATCGGTATGAGGAAAAAAAATACAAGAAATATTACTATTTTATATTTATTTTTTAATTGGTAAAGAACCATTTACAGATATGTATAGAGCCACATAATTGTGGCAAAAATATGGGGGACTTCCTCCAGGCCTTGGTGCACGTGCTGTTGGGTTTTCCAAATCACTGAATGCTCCCATCATTTATTTTTTGCTAACCACAAACGCCTGCATACCTGTATATCGGAATCGGTATCAAAAATGAAAAGTTAAACAATATCAGGATATCGGTAATACGTTCAATATCAGACATCTCTAGTTGTAATGCTAGGGTAGCGATATCAAGCCAAGTATAGCACTGTTACACAATGACCATAAAATAATCTGCCTTGCAGTCATAAACCCGGAATCACCACATCAAAGCACCCCCACGATAAGGTTTGGTTTAAACTCTAGCTTCGCTTTGGGGGTCGAGGGAAAGGAGGTCAGTGGAGAAGAGACAGCATCATCGTTCATCATCCAAACAAAGCGAGAAAAGCCCAATGATCCCCTGTGACCAGTTTCAAACCGTGCAGGAAATACCTTAGCAAGCCGCCGCATTTGATTTACACCCACATAAGCTCCACCAGCCACCAGGGGTTATTACCAACACTTACTCCAAAGGTTTAGCTATAGGGGCTGAGACATCACAAAAAGAGTGCCGATTCATACGCGGGAATACCAACTCATTTTTTTTTTGCACGTTCGCGGATTTGGTGTCATTACAGTTACACCATGCCACGTGTGATCGTTTCCGCATGACACTAAGACATCTGGTAGAAGAGGAAAATACAGATGTCATGATGCCGCCATGCTGTTTCAGTGACATCGCCTAAAATAAGGTTATAAGCGAAAGAATGACTCAACACTCAACAATGACTCAATGCTCCAACACATTATGCAAGAAAGTGTCAGACCAAGTCTGGGCCTCATCCGTTTGTCTGGGGACTAAATCAAAAATACCCGCCAACTACTATAATATCCAGTCCTACAGACAAGAATGCGGAGAGTATTTTGACAACCTTGCTTGCAATCCTTATAAGTATGCATGGACTATAACACTATTAACTATATGACGCTCAATTCAGGTATACTTTTATGAATAATCTCACTGTGCAGGACTTCAGCCCTGTATATGTAAGAGTGATTCACTTTCCATCATGCTCCCCCGGATCTGTAATAACAAAAGACCTGATGAAAACACATGGTGTTTTTAGTCTGCCAGGGCCCATGCTTTATCATTACTGATCTGGGGAGTCGCTGAAGATTTATTGGACACCCTTGCTTGACACCTGAGAAAGATGGAGTGATATATCTTCATTTCCCAGTTGCCTGACAAGCCCATTGCAGCGGGTGAAGTTTCTGAAATCGTTACCTTAACCAGTGAAATATGCCATTGTATCAACACAAAGGAGCACTCCCGGTTTGTGTGTTGGCTCACCTGTGACCTGTAACTTCAATCTGCGGGGGAAACTGTGCATGCATAACCGTGAAATACAAACTAAAAGGCATTTCCCCAAAGCATCAAGCAGACCTCAGGATTTTTCAGACTTATGGAGCGTTGATATTGAGTCTGGGAAATCTGCACATCATTTCATCCAATCCCTGCATACACACACGGCAGAGCTGGTTTCTGTTGACGTCTGGCTAACATGCATGACGGAGGCAGGAGGGGAGCCTGTACAATTGTCAATCCAGGCCGGATGGGAGACGGCCAGATGGATCTCTGATGCAGCTGTCCATCAGCCTTACAATCACGTTTCTTTATCTCTCATCAATCTGAATTAATACAGACAGGCTCCGATAACTAGAGTAGCAAAATCCTAGCCTGCAGACAGTGTTTTCATTTCCACATTCGCCAGGAGAAAAAAAAAACAGCGTCAGGAAATCTGATAACTTCTCTAGCCAGAGACATATCAGTCAACAGAACCATTATTCACGATTCCATTAAGAATGTTATATATCAGTTCTAATATGAAGGTGATAGCCTTTGAAAACAGGTACTCCAACAATGTCTAAATCTACCAAAAATATGGAATGGAATAGATGCTGCATACTTGCTGTTTGGGGAATAAGCAAATGTCCTACTTTAACCCGATGCTATATATACTGTAGGAACTCAATTACAAATTTGCGACACTGCATCAGACACATTGGGATGTCACACGTATACAGCAGGTGATAAATGCACTTCTATAGGTGATAATGAGGATTGAGGGATGGTAATTAACACTTAGGCGGTTTAACATAGAAAGAGAGCCCACAGATGGCGAAACAGTGACAGAGAGAGAGAGAGAGAGATGCATTCAAAACATTCTTCTTCTTGTCGACGGCGAGACATTTCTGACATCCTCCTTTCAATGTGGAGACGTGCCTGCGTCATCTCGACAGCCAGACATGCAGACATCCCTCTTGTCGACGGGGGGAATGTGGCATGCTGTTCTCGGGGTCGGCAGGCCTGCCACGGTCCTTTAACTGAATAGCTCCACCCCAGGTCAAACGTAAACGCTCTGGACAACGTCCATATACCCTCCTCTCCATTCCTCCTCCTGTTGACCTTGTGGATCTGACTCATCTACTTTCTTCTGCTATTCCTAAGACCAGCGCACACACAACACAAATACAAACAGTGCTAATCCTTTTAATTACCAGCCTAATCAATCTTAATTGCTCTATTCATGCTTTTTAATTCATCATTTGAATGCTAATAGTAGAATGTTTGATACGTATAACATTTCCCGTTCTAATGGCTCAAGCCCAAGGTATTAGACAGCCTGTCCTGATGGTGGCGGTAACTTCCAATTTTTTTCTGAATTTGACCTAATCTGATGCAGGCCAGATCAACCGATGTCAACATCTGTTGTTTTACAGCACTGCATTACTGGTCCGAACATCATCACTGTCAAATCAAGCTCTATCAAGCCCCAACTATCGTCTACGCACTAACGACCATGACCTGAATGTGCACACAATGAATTTTGGCCATTTTTAGATGGACGGCATCAATGCATTATGTACTACTATTATATTAGTACATTATTCTCGAAGATTATCTTCAAGGCGGTTAACACTACTATCGCTGGTCTTACATGGCGCTATACTGTTGAAGAGGGTACGTTTTTTTCAAACACACAGGCCTACTTTGGGGGCCACATACCTGCAAGTCGTTAATGTAAGTTGGGAATGATGCAAATTGGGAATCCATGGCCCAATGCGGCGAGTATACCGTAACCAGTATTACTGTGCAACCATTTATTTTAGCCCCTTCGCTGACGTATACAAGAATAATCAGTACACAGCTACTTCAGGTTCTATGGACCAAAAATAATTAACTGCAGTAATATACTCCAGTACACTGCTGGGTTGGGTTGATTTGGACCCAACAGTGGATTTTACTGTGTAGCAACGGGCCAGATGTCTGGTGGTAGACCCTTTTCTATTGCCACAAATACATTCCAGATTTGCAATAATGAGCAGGAGAAGATACTGCAAATGTTTCTGTCATTTCAAATGACAGAAACACGCACGCACGCATGGACGCATGCACGCACACATAGACACAATACAAACACCGGGGGGATGCAAGACACACAGCTAGTAACAGATCAAATGAATAGCTGGGGCTGCCAAATCAGCAGTTCAAGCAGAGACCACCGCATTATCTGGATAGGATATAGGCCTAGACTTCCTGATGATGATTCACAACATGACATCCCTTTCAAAAACACATCAATCCAGGAACAAATTGCCAATATAACCGGGAGAGACGCGGCATGAACCATTAGGTTCACCAATCCACCCACATACGCACACATGGTGGTACAAGAAGGGATGGAGCAGACAGTGTTTCGGAGTCGTAATTAGAAAATATATCGCAGCCTAAATGAACCAATCACAATTCCTGCAATGTTGTTATTATAAAAAAAAAAGAATAAATAAAAAGACACACGCACACTTTTTGAGAGAATACAATAAGTGATTAAAACCAAGAAAATCA
>CM076975.1:16853681-17151181 GCA_039105355.1 Benthosema pterotum
TCCATCGCCATTGGCACAACCCTTCCACAGCAAGCGCATTGAAGCCGTTTACATACTTGGGCTCTGTAATTTCAAATGATGCATGCTTCAATCACAAACATTGACAATAGACTCTCCAAAGCCATCAGATGGCATGAAGGAGCACATTACCAACACCATGGAAGTCTTGGAGAAAGCTCAGTTACTCTGCACACAGAATCCAGACTGCTGGTTTGACAGCTGCGCTGGAGCAGGCATGTCTCACGCATGGAGGACACCAGGCTGCCAAAAGCTGTTTTTTTTTTTTTTTTTTTTTTTTTACAGTGAGCTGTGTCAGGGTAAGCGGGATAAAAGTGGACCGGCTCAAATTCCAAATGATGGTGGCAGTAAAAAATAAATAAAAACAAAAAATAGGAGTCCACGGATTAAAAAATAACTAACAAAATAGAATCAAACCTCTTGGCACTCTGCTGTAAAAACCAAGCTGCTATGAAGCAACATATAGCAGACAGTTGCAATTCACCAACACTGAAAGCTCTTTGAAAGGGTGACAAACGCACCCAGGCCTCTAGCAGGACAGGAGTTCAAGTGCACCAGCTGCCAGAACATCTGTGGGTTAAGGACTGGCTTATATCAACATGAATGTGCCTGATGCAAAGCTAAGCAAAAGGACCCCAAACTCTCCCCTGTGATCTTCAGCAAGCGAAGACCCAGCCATGCTGTATGTGTGTCTCACACAGACAGACAGACGGAGTCGGACAGAAAGGCAGCTCAGAATTACAATATAAAAGCTGTGCATGGTACAGAATGTATCCCTAATGTCTTCTTCTGTACGTGATGCTTCCCAGCACTGAATAATGTTATTTCTTTCTGTTTGGCTTTTTTGTGCTTTAAAAAATATATATATAAATAAATAAAAATGACAGCTTCTCTGCGCATAAAAAATGAATGCGCACGATTTCTGTCCAGAACTTCTTCCAAAAACAGAATAACTTGTGTCTGTAGAGTGGAGCAAAAGAATATAATCAAATTTTGAACATATTCTGGCATATACAAGTAGTCAGAAAACACATCCACGCACACCCTGCCCCAGCGTGCTCACTCATACAAAACACAGGCACGAGCATCTGTTTTTTCCTCTTTATTGTGAAGACTCAGTGTACTGACTGACTGTCTGACTGACTGACTGACATGCACTGACACGATGACTGACACGCACACGCACACCAGGGCGGGATCTAGGCTTGGGGGGGAAATGCCCCCCTAAATTCCCTGACTGCCTCACCAAACATGATGGCAATGCAATCAACCCAAATTTCAAAGATAATTTCAAATTAAAGTGCTTATAATTAAAATAATTTGAAACACTACTGCAGCTACTAACCGAATACCAATGTCGCACCACTAAACCAACAGCATTTCATCATTCAAACCAGAACTGTCTGAGTCAGACCTTTATTATTGATGCATACTTGCCAAATATAAGTCCTGTACCTGATAATGGTATGGGTGCGGTTCTATCGCCCGTGGTGCAAAGCGACACGGGCGATGGAGCCGCCCCCATACCATTTTCGTCTGCCCTCCCAATTGGGAAATGTTACATCCGGGCCTGGCACACACACACGCCTGAAGCATGCATCCACTTTTCCGTTATACAAGGCCAAGCCATAATAAAGGAGTAGGATGTGGAAGAACAGTTTCCTGTGCCCTGGGGGGCCTCCTCCGATGATCCCAGAGTCCAAGCATGGAGTAAATTCCTCCCACGATAAAAGCAGACCCATTGCCCGATGTGAGAGCTTATCACTGTGCTATATGACAAAGTCAGAGAGCATGGTGCATCCAAGCCTTGGTGCAAACCCATTGCAAGGCTTGTTATCTATCAGAGTGGCTTTCCTTTTTTGTTAACCACTTAGATCCTACTTCTTTGAAGGTCAAATAGTGAAAATATCCAGTTGTTATTGTGTCATGTTAAGCTTGAAGCTTGAAGATCTGCAATCTTTTGTCACAATGCAAGCCTTTATTTTGTCCGAACATTACCTCCTTATGACGAGATGCAGATCCAGAATAGAAATGCTAAAGCGTACATGTGGTGAAGTCAAACACTTGGACCTTTTGGATTGGCGTCGCAAATCCTAGTTTCGGAATTACAGTAGAACATGTTAAATCGCAAATCACCACCTGGAATTTTAGCAATATATTTAGACATTATTTGATTCATTACTAAAACTAACTAAGCTAATCATTACTGGGGGGAAAAATAAATGCACTGGGACCATTAGTTTATCAGCAGACTGTGCAGTCTCAGCTATGGGATATGGGGACTGGTCTCTTTTGGGTTCAGTTAAGCTGAATGGGCCGTGGTGTGTGATGCTCAGTCTGTTCAGCATATGGCTGGAGAACAGTCAGCAGCTTTCATGTTGATGCCCATTTCCCATTACCGACAACAAAAGAGCATTCATTTGTTAGGCTAAACCCATGTAAAATCAGAGGATTCTGATTTCTGTGTAAGATGTAACACAATGCTTACTGCATAGCAGCGATTTGCAGGCCGTACTTTGGCTTTTATTGTCGGACCCATTTTTCTCACTTTCATTCAATAAGAGCCTGTTCTTGACTTTCGGAGCATAAATCACGTCCACTAAAAATAGCACCGCTATCCTCTCTTTATACTGTCAACACCTCTCCGCAATAAAGGGTTCTCAATTAACTGGAAGAATGTCAACATGAAATCATTATCTCGCTGATGAGATGTTGACCTCATTCCAGACTGCAGATTTAGACAGAGAGAATCTATAACGGTGTGGACATTGC
Source organism: Benthosema pterotum (assembly GCA_039105355.1). Classification (NCBI taxonomy): domain Eukaryota; kingdom Metazoa; phylum Chordata; class Actinopteri; order Myctophiformes; family Myctophidae; genus Benthosema; species Benthosema pterotum. The sequence continues at coordinate 16,856,472 of CM076975.1, forward strand.
AAAGCCGGCGAGAGATTTGTGAGATGTCACTGGCACCCTGAGCGAAATTAAACTAGAGGAAAAGAGAAAGAAAAACCAAGAAGCCGCCTGAGCTGGCAAGGCGATGGAGCTTAAGGCGAAAGGCCGTCGTTCTCCACTGAGTGCTATTATTCGCAGATTGCCAGTCAGACTCTGCCACCTCGCTGAGAACCTATCCTCTGGTCAATCAAAGATCCACTCAACCTCAGAGTATAAGTTAATACCACGCCCGGCGCCTCTGTTTTTCCGTTAGAGGTGGCGCCGAGAGGTGTTTTTGGAAGCTCTTCGGTGGGCTTGAAAAACCCTGCGCGTTCTGTCACCGAGTGGCCGCGGTGCTTTCTGTTCAATTTAAGCTGTCAAGCATCACGGGTGCAAAACGGGCCCAGATGGATTCGTATGAGCTTTCCATACTAAGATTGATGAGGGGGAGCCTGGCAGAGTGAAGGCTACATGGGCGGACGTGCCTCTGTGCACTTCTGTATGTACACACACAGGCTTCTCCTCTGCCATTGCTGCAGAGGATCTGCAACAGCAGATTAAATGTCACAATGGATTTGCCATCAGCCTAGCACACATTCCAATTGAATGTGTTAGAATGATTTTGTTAAGAACGATTCAGTGTAACCTGGGATTAATTATGAACGCTTGCGCAGCAGCACAGTCGGAACGTCACCCTAGTAGACCAAAACATAATTGATAACTTCATGTGTTAAAATAACATCGTCACAGTGCATCGTTGTGACAGCGGTTATAGCATTTCTAGTGCAGTTTTACAGTATACCTCCAGAATCAGACGCATCTAAAAATGGGATGGCGGGGAAAAAACACACATGCTGTGTACTGGGCCTCGATAAAACTAGCACAACCAAAACAATGCTTAGGTTGTTCCAAAGTGGGTCAAACACTGTTATTGTAATATATCACTGGTTTTCAACAAGTGGTCCGGGGACCACCAGTGGTCCTCAAGAGAGTTCCAAGTGGTCCCCAGGCTAAATGATGGAAAGTTGTCTAACCAGGTGTAACTCTTTAAGAGTGTAAAAATGAAACCAAATGGACGCTTGCGGGTCCATATGGTTTCATTTTATGCTCTCAAAGAGTTAGAATATTCATCATCTGAATTTTTTATTCTTTTTAGAAATTTCACTAGAGGATGCTCCCTTGAGTTGCAGCAACTCGTTTTAGCGAGGGTCCTCTAAAACGAGACTTGAATGAGCCCAAGTCTACACAACTAGAGAATGTAGAAGATTAATGGCCATTTATCACAAAACCATCCTGGAAATGTGAACAAAAGCAAAATAAATCTTTAGTTTGGGATCTGTGTGGCTTAAATGTCATCAAAGGTTGGTCCGTGGCTCAAATAAATAGTGGTCTCTGGCATCAAAAAAAAGGTTGAAAAACACTGTAATATATGTGATGTGAAATTTATGCCGTTTCCAACAATGAGAAATGAACAATGAGAAATGTTGACATTTCTTATAAGAGAAATTGCAGATAGTGAGAGTGGTATTGTAGCCAGAGAAAAACATCTACATAGCATTCTGAGGGTGTTGATATGCATAATTTAGTCTGTGTAATCACTTGTATCCCAGTCAAGGTTTTCTTAAAACAACTTAAACCTCATTATACTTTGTTGACCAGGGTTTCCCCAGGGGTCAAACATCAGCCCCCTCCGTTCTCCTACAACTTTCTTCCCTTTAAAACTTTACATTAAGATTCTACAATAATGCAAATGAGTTGGACTCGCACAACATTGGTGTAATTGAGCATCCTGGATATAAACAGTCTATGGGTGAGCATATTAATGTCCTCACTCCACTAGGCCTTTCTCACCCATGAAAATATGCGAGCCTTTGTTAAAAGAAATGATTAACAAGTCTATTCACCACTGGCTTTTTCCACTCCATCCACCTTAATTATCCACTCTTCCAATGTTTACTCTCATTACAGCGTTGCATATATATTAATAGATTATGACAAAGAGTGCCTCATACAGACAGTAAGTTGACATAGGCAGTCGAGTGGAACGCAAATGGGGTCACTCAATTGATAGTAATAATGTGTCAGAGACTGGAGAACTTTTGGCAAACTTCTGACAAATGTATCGTCACCATCGTCTTCGACGTTATGATTTCGTTTCAGACCATGTTGCCCTTTCTTAGGTTTTATTTACCAACTACAAGATATTTGTCCAGGATTGTCTGTTCAATGTACAGTAGACTTGTCAACAGAATAAAACAAGTGAAACCTTTTTCCAAGTCAAGCAATACAGAGAATGAAACAGTAGGATTCTCAGAGTGTATATAGCTATTGCAAATTGTGTTAATACATTATGTATAAAATATATAAAGCTTTCATTATCATCACATAGCACACAGCTTTGCTTCTACAGCTATGTTGACAATATACTGTACATACAGCTATAACCAATACAAGCGCATCAGATAAGATAGTCACAGTATATATACTGTACATTTTGTTGGAAATTAGTGCACATTTCATTTACTTCAAGCCAGCACTAAGTAGTATGTTTGTTTATTTGTATTTTACTGCATTGTTTGTATGCAGATTTTTTTTTTTTTTTTATTCCATGGCAGCACTGTAATCCAACATTCTCTTACAGATGAAAAGTTACATTATGTCCTATCCATCCATAAGGGAATGATCAGTGATGCTTGTAAAGAAGAGGAAGGCTGTTTGGGGAGAGATGGTTACCGAAGCATGTCGATAAAAAAAAGACTTTAAAAGTAATAAAAATGCCAGTAGTGATTTGAAAGTTCTCATAGAAAGGTTAAGCTGAGAGAGAAGGATATCGCATTTAACTTCCAGAAGTCAGAACATTCTATCAGCACGGAAAGTTCCCATGCTGCTATCGTAAAAAATGCAGCTTCTAAAACGGTTAGGCCTGCTGCTGAGTGGCTTGTTATGGTCACATGACCGTTGTCAATTTCGCCGACAACCAACACCTTCAAGGGGAGCACTTGATAGCCTTAAAGATCTGTAACTCTTGAGAGCATTAAAATGAAAGAATTGTTATTTTGACCAACGTTTTGCCAGTTTATCCAACCTAAATTGTGGACACAAACTTGAAAATCCTTAGTTTTGGGTCCGAGAGACTAAACTATATTACTTTTTTTCAACTTTTTTGTCCCCCTGACATCCTCCTAAAATCGCCAATGCTCCTTAGTGAAAACCGGTGCTCCTGAATGTGCTGTGAAAGTAGGGGTTAATATTGCAAACTTTTTATAACCCTTTTAGAAAAGCAATTAGCTACGCAAGATACCAGCTTAGCATTGATTTTCTAATTATATTATAAATGCTCACAAGTAGGCGATACATGGCCCGATACATGGGCACGCAGGGCATGCTACGAGGCGCTGTTGTCTGGGTACGACTGCTGCTCTGAGTCCTAGAGCTCTCTGCTATTCAAAATCCTTTAGACCTGTTATGGACCTTATACCAATTTTGAAAAAGCTCAAGTTACATCACAAGGAAAGGTGGTGCCTTAGTGGAATATACCGACATACTGTACATACCCAAATGATCGCTGTTCTTGGTCTCTGATTGGCCAATGGAGTACTACATCTACATCTGATGCCACATTGTGCTGTTAGGGTACTGAATAAGGTCCAGCAGCATTCTATCACACTTATTCCGTTTAATGTTTCAATTTATGAGCCCACCTTGTGTACTCGTGAAATAGAATTAGGAGCTGTAATTCAGCGTTATGCGTTCCCACAAGAGTTAAGGTAACGCTTATAGAGTTGTCTTCAAAAATGAGATTTTCCGAGGAGCCATGTTTATGCTTTCATACTGTAGTTAAATGAACATTCGAGATTTGACTGTAGGCCAAAAGAACTTGACTGGAATGAGAGGTGATACGAATGCACAGTGAAAACATAAGCATGACACTTGAATCTTCTATATCTATTCATAGCAGAACACATTACCATAATTCCTCAAATGATTATGCCAAGCGTTCTGTTTATTGTCTTCATATTGTTGGTACATTACTGCTGCCGCCTGGTAAACAGTTCCCGGCTTCCAGTGAAATGCAACACTTGCTAAATTAGGTTGGGGGGAAAATGTTTTGGGTTATTTTGTATTGTAATTCATATTGAATTCAGATGATTCCCATGCCCCAGACTGCACAATTTACAGTAGCTCGCTTTGATCTTGTACACTAGTCAGAAAACTGGCTGAAGTAAGACCTTACACATCCACTGGAACAAAGACTTTCAGGGATTATTTTGGGGAACTCCATAAACCATAGTATACTGTAGAGGCAGTGTGCTGTACAGACAACGGTTTGTAGTCAGCCTGTACTGTCACAATGTACTGCATTATGTATGGCAAACACTATGGTACTCCGAGTTCTGCTATTTACTCAAGATGGTCAGATTCCAGAGGTAGAAAAGTCCCCTTTAAACAAGACTTGTCTTACTCAAGAAGACCCTTCAATTGGATATTCGGAGAATGGTGGATTAGCACTGCATTATAATATACATTATAATGGTGCTCTCAACATTATATTGCTAGGTGGAAGGACATTGAGCTGTAGCTGGGCCAGGCTCCCCCCGCGGGCTATATGTTAAGTGGAAAAGAGCACATTCTATTAATGAAACATTGGATATTGTGGCCCAAACTGATCACTGCTCTACAGAGAAGTGAGGAGGCCTGAGTGTCTGGGTATAGATTCACACAATTCTTACATGAATACTACAGCATGCACAGTAGGCTATTTTTTTTTTTTAAATAAACTGCTTTAACTTGGTTCTCTCCCTGCACCCCCACCACTACCACTACTCTGGTCTCCAAGGATGCATGGAGATATTCATATTATTATGCAATATATGGATGATCTGGCCCAGATCATTAATTATTGTTTGAAATCTCAAAGCTGAGTCCCTCGACAATGTCATCTGCCAAGTTGAGCACAAGTGTTGAATTTCTCTTGCAAGCAGTGTGAGTGCATTGTGTGAACCCACCTACGTACACAGGCGTGCATATCCCCCCCCCCCCCCCCCCCTGAATATAGAGTAGAAAATTATTATTATTAGCCACATTTTTCTTCTACGATGTGCTGCTATAGTAATTAATTACTACCCACAAGGAGGTGGTGTTACCACTGCGGGTGTACAGTACCCTCCTCCCATTGAACATTCCACACTGAGGCTGAACACAGACAGTGCAGCCCCGGCCACAGCTCCAGTAGGAGTATACATGCAGCAACAAAGATCACCCTCCCTGCCTGCCATTTCTCTCCTGATCACAGAGCAATTGTGTTTGAATAGACACTTGGCAAAATCGGTGTGCTGTCTGCGACGGATTGAAACCGCTTCACTCGGTGGTGGTACTTCGGCCCTGTGTGATACAAGTACCATGAAACTCATACAGCATAGTGCTGGCTATTGATGAATATATTTGTCATTTCGCAGGTGAATTTGGTGAATGGGTGCAACTGCATTAAAAGTTTGTGCTGCTTTGCGTCAAGAGATGGGTGCTGCTGGAGTCTTACCTTTATCCCTTACCCATCATCCTTTACCCTTTCCCCCCAAATAGCCAATCTACAAGCTCTTAATGTGCCGTTGTAGATCAGCTAGTTGGAAAATTATAAAATGTTGTTTTAAATAGTAAAAAAGGCATGTTAAAAAAGGGGCCCAATGTTTATTCTTCATTTTGGCTGTATACAGACCACTACTTGATGCAGAGTTTAGTAGATTCTTGAAAATGAAGTAATTCAGATCTTTAAATATAATTTAACTCTTGAGAGCGTAAAATGAAACCAAATGGTCCATTTGGTTTCCTCTCAGGGACCACTGTTGGTCTCCGGACCACAGGTTGAAAACCTCTGGTCTAAGGGCTCAAATATTAATGCAAGATCATGAATATTAATGTCTCTTAATTAATCCGACATCTGAACATTAAAATAAGCTAAATTTGTGGTGGAGGCCAAAGACCAAAAAAGCAACATTGCTGATTTGCAATGAATGCTACAGCGGATTAAACGCTCTTGCCAAATTAAATCGTGCATTAAATCGTGCATTACATCACAGAAAATCTCTTAAATGCAGATGGGATTTACAGGGATATCTTGTGTTTTTCGCCGATGATACAGAAAATGAGCTTGCCTAATGTCGGGAATAACAGGTGTGCTAAATTGCTGTGAACAGAATGAGTTCTCAGCATAGGGCGCCTCTGTGCCATAAGCATGATCGTATGCTGGATCACTGAATCCCAATTGATTAAAAAGCTATGAACCATCTGCCACCCTTTGAAGCTGTACAGAGAGATTGATGATGTTTATCATGTTTCTATAAAACTCCTGAGGTGGCTCCAGAGCTACTGTAGATCAGGACTGGCCTGCAAATCAATATGTGTAAGGCAGACATGTTCAAGCTGATGGAGCCACGGTTTGAGCTGTGAGTGTGTCTGTGTCTATGTGAGGGTGTGTTTGTGTCTGTCTCTCTTGGTGTGCGTCCGCGTGCATGACTGTGCCTCTGCACAGTGCACGCACACGCACACACGCACACGCACACACACACACACACACACACACACACACACACACACACACACACACACGCACACACACACACACACACACACACACACGTTCTGTGTCCATGTGTGTCCTGGGCAATAGTCTGGACTCTAGGATTGAAGCATCTGCCACCGAGCACATACATTCATCTTCCCATGCAGTGTGGAAATGGGTTTCTAACAAACAAAATAAGTTAGCTCAAAATGAACATAAAAAGAGAGGCCGTGTGGATTTGCAGTCCTTGTTTCTACCTCATTACAGTCGCTAAGAACTACCCACTTCAAATATGCAGTGTTTTCCGCATACTGTGGTTACAAAGCTGAACACTCCAGACTCCATATTCCCACACAATTATCACTGAGGATATTACTGTGTGCTGTTCTTTGCTCGTTCCTGCTCACAGTTATTACATGATACTGGTATTTAATGGATCATGTCTAACAAGCGTCATCTTTGTGTCAATCGATTCTTTCTTATCGATATCGGTAATGTAAAAGTAATAGCTGTGAAGGAATTTGGCAGGTGTTAGGTGTGGGCATAAGGTTTTCAAGAACCATTTCTAACCAATCGGGCGTGCAACCTAGTGGTCTGTTTGCACTGAATCCAATATTAGAGTCATGTTGAAAGTTGAAACCCCATAACTGAAAACTTCTATGGATTCTGTTAGTATTGGGTATGCTAAATAACATAAAAGGTTTACAAAAACATTGCAACTCAGTTGGGCTTGCTCCTAGTGGCCTGTTTGTAATGAATCCCATTATTAGGTCTGCCAGTATATAGTTGAAGCCCCACATAATTCAAAGGGGAAAAAATAAAAGTTTCAATGTATTCTGTTATTGTTGCGTATTCTAAATGATGCAGTAAAATGTTGGAACTCTAACTTCTGGAAAGGCATAATTTTGCACGATATTCACAAATTCCCTCCCAGCTACTAATTCATCACATTTTCTGTGTTCCGCTAAAAGCAGCATGGTGCTTTCAGAGTGTCTCTAGACAGGTGGGAAATCATGCATTACAAGAAAAATACAGTTTGCCAACCAATTTGGGGGTTTCTCTGTCTTAAATTAGTCCGACATCACGTTAGCCCAACTACACGATCAGTTAAGTTTCACACTATGTTTATGTTTATTATGATTAGTGTTTGGGGATAAGGTTACTGACTAACTATTGGGATGTCAGACAATCTTGGTTTCAGCAGCTTTTTATTAAAATATGATCAACCAATCAAAATGCATCTTAGCCTATGTATACACTAAGGTTGTATACTGAAACTCGGGATTCAAACCACTCACTCGTAAGGTCACCACGCAAACGAATATTAATGAACCCGAACCATTCGTATTTATTTATTTATTAACTTTTCCCCACATCTACCCCCCCCCCCCCCCCCCCCCCACTCGCTGTGAAACGTGCTGTTACTGGAGTTGGAAATGCATTGTTTTCAATGAAGGTGTCCCATTCTCAATAGAAGTCTATGTAGGCGATCGGCCATTAGACTAGCTCTAGGAAGTGAACGGAGTTTGCGTAACTCCGCCTGTACTCTATAGAGCTGCGCACTGACTCATTAGGTTAGCTGGCCAGCAGCAGCAGGCAGCACCACCACCCGAGCGATGATTAGTTGTTACGGGAGGAGAGCTTGGAGACACGATGCATGGATTATGGATATTACGTTAGTAATAGTTTGTCGTAACAATCTTGACAGTAACATCAATAACAGAAGGGGCATTTGTGAGGGAGAGTAGTCTAATCTTGCAAACAAATAACTAAACGATCCGACGGACCACTGTTACACAGTTACACACTAGTATACTATACAATATATACATGGATTTGTATGACAAATTGGATCATGTCGATCTCAGGATTCATACAGAAACAGTGTAGCTATAGCTACTATGTGGATTTACTTGGATAAATATTTCAGACACCTCTTCGTGTCCTACAGACAATAGTAACAAACCGTTTAAAAATCATAGTATACACAGTGGAACGATCACCATTCTCTGTTTAGAGTGAAAGTGTGTTGTTACAGATCAATCACACCATCCCCATGGATGCCGCCAACCGTGTTACCGCTCAATGGAAATGTTGAAGGCCTCGGGGTTTGAAAAATGGCGACCTTTCTATAATCTGCAAATACAGTCTAAAGTTAACAACAAGGATGTTGAATGCAATGTCAGAGAGAGCACGAGGGGGTAAGATAAGACTCCCTCGGATACACTGTAGCATCCATTTATTTAAAAGAAATATAAAAACTAAAAAGGTCTCTGGTCTTCATATCGTGTGGATTGCCATGCCAACGCCAGTTCTGGTACACAAGAAAATATAATGCGATTCATTTCTACACTCAAATGGCTACACGAAGGCAATTGTTTCTATTCCCGGCATGTAGCAAACAACACATATCCCAAAACAACATTGGACTTGAGGCTAACAATAAGAATGAAATGTCCGCAAACAAGAAGGTCCTTCGGGGGCAGTTACTGATCTCGTGAAGCCAGAGAAAACTTTGTGAAGAAGTGCCCGGCGGTTTTCCAACTCCGAGGTGATAAAGCAGCGCCAATTCGGGGGGCCACGGCTCATTTCACTCAAGACAAGGGTATGGATTTGGAGCAGTGCAGGGAAATTTTTTCGCCGCCCAGTTTAAAAGTGCACCAGAAAGACAGTCCACGATCGAGCTTTACGAAGGTGGCGTCGTCCTTGTTCTCGAGCTAATTTTATCAGATGTGCCTACCACGGTCCGGAAGCATTCTATTTTATTTTTGCAGGGCAAATGTGCCACCCCTGAGGCAGACAAATGAGCACGAGGCACTTTGCGGGGAACAACATCGTTGGCCCCCGTGAACTCTCACAGCCATAGATTCTCCACCGGTGTGAGCCCTTATACAGTATATCCAAGAGGGCACAAACAAGGCCCTTTTAGTGATTAATTTAAGTACTATCAGTGTCCCGTTTAGATATTAATCTATGGAGGGCACCTTCCCATGGAATTCCACTCGTCAGCAAATATAACTATGTGTGCTCCCTCGATCCCTAAATGAAATGTTATCTGCTAGCTAGTACATCATCGTCGCCTCTGACTGTTCCCAGTATGCAGGACAAATACTCCAGTATGTTACTGGACATGTTTTTTTTTGTATTTTTGGTTTTGTACTTCTTCAAGGTAGGAAACAGCACCAGCGGGAGAATGGCTTCACTGTAGCAAGACGGTCTAATGTGAAGAGAGCCCACTAAGGGGGGGTTGACTCTAGCAATGGTTCACACTGACACACACAACCAGGGGGCCAAACAGAAACGAATGAACGCTACAACACTCTGACAGCTTAGAAAAAGAAAAAAAGAAAGATGCTGCAGCCATTTTCTGTTGTGAACTCAGTCAAAGTGGGTTTCAATGAAATTGAACTGCACGCCACATCTACTGTGTCTTTCACGTTTGAAAAAAAAAAAGATGAAACACATGCAGGCACGCAGTAATATGAAATTATAGGGAGAAAAGAGACGTGTTTGATGTGCAACAGACATTACTGACCTGCTGGAAAAGAACGAGGCCAGCAGTAAAATGTCACCAAAATAAATAAGTGGATTGATTTGGAAGGCAAACAAAAATAATGTCCTGTAAATGTCTCACACGTGAACGCGGTGGCATGCAAAAAGCAATTTAAAATATATCGCTGGACTCAATATATGTTTGTACATTCCCCTCGTAATTATTTCACTGCTTTTGCCAGCTCGATCTCTCTAGGGAACTTCAAATCCACAGGCCCTTCAGTAGTTTGCCAAAGTAGTACTTGAATGTTGAAAAACAAAAGCAATGAATACATTAATGATCACTTTCACAGATTACGAGCTTTTGTAACGACAACGCCTAATGCAGTGCAGCATGCAGTATAATCCTATTTCTTCCAACATTGGTGCATAACATCTCTGTCGGGTGGAAACCTCACATGTGTGTCCATAACTGTTACTTTTCACCATTCAAATTCAAAAGTAGCTGATCGGCAAGATTTGCGCAGCACAATTTGATCGCTAAAAATGCGTTGCGAGCTTGTAGAGCTGCTACTTTTGATGTTTTTGTATGATGATTGTACAAGCAAGTAGACCATTAATTTGCACAAAAACACAGTGAAGCTCAGGGGCGGATGTAACATTTCCCAATTGGGGGACAGGTGAAAATGGTATGGGGGCGGCTTCATCGCCCATGTCGCGAAGAAGTCACACACATAGCATTTTCAGTTACAGGACTTTTATTAGGCAAGTAAAGCATCAATAATAACATCAGTTGTTCTTGAAGTTGCAACAGACATGCAGCATGCATAAAGCTAAAGGTCTGACTCAGAGAGTTTTCTGTTTTGAAATGGTGTTGGTTTAGTGGTGAGGCGATTGTAGCAGTAGTAGTGTTTCAGGTACTTTTAAATATAAGCACTGAAATATCTGGGTTGTTTTGCATGCCATCATGTTTGTTGGGGCATTGCCCCCCCCTCATGCCCATGCGTAGATCCGCCCCTGGTGAACCTAGAATATGGAGCTAAGAGGTTTCTGCCCCGATACCGACCATGAGCTAGATATCGGATAATGTACAGAATTGACTGTTCCCATGTGCTCTCATTTGTGTGGTTAGCTCATCACCGCGATAGTATCCCAGTGATAAATTACGATTTTGGCCAAGAAGAACACCAGGGCTGGTCACTAAGCACAAATGATTAATTTCCATCCCGTATCCTGTAGCCTATAAGGGCTCCTATAACATAGGAGTCTGCACATTTTCAATATGGCCTGATGTACAATCACTATCTGAACTTTGCCATTATATGGTATACTATTAGCATTGTTATATCGGTATCATTATGCATTGTTTTATTGCTCAATTTGAGTGGAAATAATTCATTTCAAACAGCCAGATCACTTTATAATTGACGCCATATATTTCCTAAGTACACCGCACATAACGTATGGGATCCTAGCCCATCGTTATTAGTTATGCATTACATAGTGCAACTGATTAATCAAACTTCATATGGGACTAAAGTGTATCTCAAAGCCCCAGCTCTACAATTAAATCTTTATGGGCATCTTACCTCTGACCTCCACAGCCGGGTAATATCTCGTCTCTACTTTGCGGCTGTAAATTTTATGCCGGGTTTTAGAGGGGGGGTCACTATAAACAACCTGCTGTTCATGGTTCTCATTATTCCCAATGCCAAATGGGAAGAGGGGCCAAGGAGGTGCGGCGGCGGATTGAAGATCACAAGATCATAAAACGTCGATATGCCCCCGGTCCGACGCCGAAACCGAGGATAATGTAGGGGCCCTGTTGGCGCGAGCAGATTGTTTACAACTGAAATATCCTTCTGCAAGTTTCACACTGAACATTAAACCCAAACACTGCCTGAGATAAGTGGTCCATGTGTCATAATTATGCCCCTCTTGTCAGTATCCTGTTAAGGCAATATTCGCTGCTTCTCATCATGAAAGGCACAAAGGTAGGCAAACATATAATGATGATGGTACAGAGGTTCACTGCCGAATCTCGTCTCGCTCTTCCCACTAGAGTCTCATTAAGTGCTGGGCGGAAAAATCCTATTTATTTAGTTATTTATTATGAAATGCCGGGTTAAAAGCAAGGCCTTCGCCGGTTTGTTGAGACAGATGTTTCAAATTCACAGACAATATTTTGATTCATTTCTCTCCTCTCAAAATTACGTACCGACAGGTTGTATCCTCAGGTGACATGACAGATGGAAACGGCTAATTACCTATCAGTGATTATTTATCGCCGAATCTAGACAAAAAAAATGTTCAAAGCGAAGGCATATACAACAAAGTACACAAAGTCAAGCTGAGAACTGTACCATTGCTGTGTGATGTAAGAAAGTTGGCATCATTTATTTGTGGAACATTGCCAAGAATCGGTTCCCTATATATTCAAAGTGAAAATCATATAGTGTCATATTAACCTTGGGTAGTTTGCAACTGTCATGTGAATTAGAAACAGGGACCATTGCAGTGCCAATAACAACATATGAATAGTTTGAATTGAATAACAAGGTCGAGAATATCAAGGTTTTTTTTGCGCTCATCTGTGCTGTCTTACAGTAATTGGTGCATATCTGTTCTATTGAGATATCTCAATAGAACAGATATCTCATCAGTACTGACCGAGAGTGCTTTCAAATTAACACATTGACTGCCAAGTATTAATCAATAAATTCGTCCACCACTGCTAGTCTTTTCAGTACTTTCTAAACCTAATCAGTAAGTTCTAAACCTAATCATGTCAAAACACATCCGTTGTTTATCCAAAAGAGTCAAATAAAGAAACCATTTGCGATTCGTCACTGTAAATCACAAATCCACCCTTTTCCACTGTAATCCGTCCCTGCTCTCCATGTAGGAATATCAATGAATCCATAGCCTCCTGGCTTTCTTTATGTCTGTACAGCAGTAAGGTCATCATCATTTGGGGCTCCGACGGCTTGCGGCATGCACAGCGTTTTCTCCTGTCATCAGTCATTTAAATGGCCGCGGCATGGAGCAGGCACACCTGCTATTCAAAAGTAATGAAAGCAGACACTCGGATGGCTTTAATTAATGCAATGCCCAAAACACACCCATGACTAATTCAGAGTCTAAATACAACCACTTGGCACTGTGTGCCACACGTTGCCACTCTGATAATTACGCAGTTTGACTACCACACTACCACAGTTGACTACCACAAGCAAACATAGATTAAAAATAATGACCATTTTTCTACATTTTCTAGTTGTGTAGACTTCAGACGATGAATATTTGAACTCTTGAGAGTGTAAACATGAAACCAAATGGACTCGCAAGGGTCAATTTGGTCTCATTTTTACACTCTCAAAGAGTTATATCTGGTAAACCAACTTTCCATCATTTAGCCTGAGGACCACCTGGAACCCTCCAAGGACCACTGGTCATTCCCGGACCACCATTTGAAAACCCCTGACTTAGGGGACCGGGCTGTATTACTCGGAAAAGTGTGGTGGGGAAGTGAATGCCTACCTAAGGCAAACTAGGTGAATGCCTAAGTGAAAGCTCCCGGGTTTCAGCACTGTAACACATACAGCGCTGTTATTTTGACGTGCCACAAACAATTCTTTAAGCAGCTATGTGTATGACTCTGTCCCTGGCTGGATCCAATCACAGAAGTACAGTAGTATAGTCTAAACAGCCACACAGTAGTCACCCAGGTGTGTTTTTATTGTAATATGGCCTTCACTGTTGGAGTTTTTTGCTGACCTTTGAAGAATCTCTTGGCAGTCAACATAGCTCCCCTTTGCAATTGTCCATGTTTGAGACATTTTCCATTTTCCAAGAAGTAGTCATTCTATGGTGACCACGCTATGGTTCATTGTTGCAATGCATTGTGCTTCAACCTCTGAGAAGTCACGTGAGTCAAACCTGCTAAGTATCATGGAGTGCCCAAGGAAAACCATGCATATGTTAAAATGTTGAATGAGACAAATAAAACATATGTTGGCGTTTAGCGTGTTTAGCAAGGACAGAGGTCTTAGGTGGAATGTGGGTGCGTCTGTGTGAATCATGGTTAGGAGGCAGGGCGTTCCTGAACAATAGACTTGGTTCTCAGCAGTGGCGGATGTAACATTTCCCAATTGGGGGGGCACGCGAAAATGGTGGGGGGGGGGGGCGGCTTCATACCATTTTCAGTTACTGGACTTAGATTAGGCAAGTAAAGCATCAATAATAACACCAGTTGCTGAAGTTGCAAACAGACATGCGGAAATATAAGCACTTTCATTTGAAATATCTTTGAAATGTGGGTTGTTTCGCATGCCATCATGTTTGGTGGGGCAGTCGGGGCATTTAGGGGGGAATTGCCCCCTCATGCCCATGCCTAGATCCGCCGCTGCTTCTCAGCGAACCACCCCTGGGTAAATGAAGGCACAAAATAAACACATAAATAAATTAAACAAATAGATTGCAACCACACGTTCTGCACCATTGTTATGCACACACAAATCAGGTGGTTGAATGCGCCCCACCACAGTGCCGCAGGTTCGCCGTTCAATGTATTTATGCTTGTTCTTGTCTTACACTTTGCCCCCTTGTCCTGGTGTTGTTTCATACCCAATTAGATACGCATGTGCAAAATGAGGCATGCACCATTATGTTCATACATATTAACATGCATGCATTTACGGGCAGGCACACACACACACACACACACACACACACACACACACACACACACACACACACACACACACACACACACACACACACACACACACACACACACACCCAAACCCACACACACACACACACACACACACACACACATGCACGCACAATTGCTGATCTACAAGATCATGTGGCTAAGGATATAAAAAAAGCTGATGCTGCGGCAGTTAAAATTTTAAAAATGATAAATTACCAGATTTTATGTTGGATAAGCGGTACAATAGTAGTTAGGTCATAAGGGCCATCATTTCATTTTTACGGCAAATTGCAGAACTGCACTGATACAGGGATTTGCATAGCACACAATGAATCCATAAGCAGTGGCGGAAAGTATAACCTTTTCTTTTGGGGAAATGCTTTTACTTCAGTAAAAGTCTGACTAGACCTGCTTCTTCCATCAAGGTGCTTCAAAGCAAATGTCCTCCTAATGATGAAGTATTCCACTTACTTCCTTGCAAAGACTCTTCAATGCAAAGAGCCATTGTGTCCACGTATAGTGCTGGTAAGTGGCCTGGTAGCTAGTAGTATCCACGGCAATGCTGACTGAGCAGAACCACATCTGAATGACAATTCCACGTGTTACTATTTTTAGCATAGTATCTTTTCAGGTGTACTACGATCTCTACATCTGTACTTTGCCAGTTGTTTGCTAAACTGAGCTTCGTGTTTAGTCCTTTACTTCAGACCAGTGGTTTACAACCGGTGTTCCAGGGACCACCAGTAGTCCTTGAGAGAGTTCCAGGTGGTCCCCAGGCTAAATGATGGACAGTTGTTTAACCAGATGTAACTCTTTGAGAGTGTAAAAATGAAACCAAATGGACCCTTGCGGGTCCATTTGGTTTCATGTTTACACTCTCAAGAGTTAAAATATTTATCATGTGAATTAGCCCAAGTCTACACAACTAGAGAATGCAGAAAATTAATGGTCATTTTGATCTGTATGTTTGCTTCCCAAATCCAGCCTGGAATTGTGGACAAAAGAAAAATAAATCTTTAGTTTTGGGGTCTGTAGGGGTGAAAATGCCATCAAATGGTTGTCAGTGGCTCAAATGCTGAATAAATAGTGAGCCCTGGTATCAAAAAGGTTGAAAACCGCTGCTTTAGACAGATTTGCTTTGTGATAGAACTGGAGCTCTATATCACAAAATCGCTCGGCTCAACTTGTTTCTAAAATTCACAAGTAAATAACTATACTTGTTTGTCTGTTCCATTTTGATAGCCTGCAGGCACCCCTCTGGGTGCCCTTTAGACATATTGTTTACTTATCAAGTGACCTTTTTGTTGTGCTAGGAACAGCTTTTTTCATGAATCAACGTCTCTAGGATCTTTCTGGCAATCACGATAGAGCTGTCACCTCTTCTGTGCACTCAAGCTCTACTGTGCCGGCCTGAAGACCACATACAGTTGGTAAGACGTGGGATGACATTTGTACAAACACCCCCAAACAATGATAGGCCTACAAACTAAAAATCAAAAATAAAAAAAGTCAAAGTAGTGGCAGCGCATCGCCAATGTCTTGAAGGCGATGCAAGAATAAAAATGATAAAACAATTGAGCTGAAAACTGCAGTAGTTCTCTTAGTCTTAAAGAAATAAATCAATACAAGTGACGTTTTGAGGACATGAACTTCTTAAGACTCATCTGAAGAGCAGAACCTGTTGTTCCTTGGCGACACTGGCAATCTGCCAACAACCTAAAAGGTCAGCAGTAGATATCATGTAAATGTAGAAGTGTAAATGGTCTGCATACTGTACAGCATACTGTATGCAGAGCACTTTACAGTGTTCTTTAGTTCATACGTTCATGCATAAACCATACAAGGCACCAACATGCTCATTAGAGCAGAGTGCCTTGATAGCTCAAGGACACTTGACAAAAGTCCAAAAAAGATTGAAGGAACTTTCTGGCTCCCATACAGGCACTCTAGTTCCTGAGCCACTGCCAGTTGCAATAGTACTGATACAATTATGTTTATAGCACTGATTTAAAACAGCTGCAAAGTTGATTCATAATACAAAGTTGGGAGCGAGGTCTACAATAAACAATATATTGATTGTAGAAGGCACAACATAATAATGGAAACAAAAAAGTAGTAATAAAATAGTAATAAAAAGGGGTTTTAAGACTTTAAAAACACATTGGGAACATGTTGGTCATATACAGTATATCATCAGGGAGGTTAATCCAAATTCTAGGAGCCATTGTGTGGAAAGTCCACAATATTTTGTCTTTAGTCAACTATGGAATATGTATTAAAACTAGAACAACACTTCTAGCATGTGAACGCCAGGACAACTTCCACAAAAAAGAACTCGAAGAAGAGAGCTATTGTTAGAATGATGACCGGGAGTCTGCCCTTCGATTAAATGAGATACTGCGGGAAAGCATCAGACTTCAAACATGTCCCCCTGAGCCCTCAGCATAAGTTAATGTAGGTTGGATTGGCTAGCAGCTACCAGCAGCAGCAACACAATGAGGCTCGGTTTCAGCACAGAGGAAGATTTGTAGTTTTGGATTCATGAGCAAGCGCTAAACAACACCGCTTTGCACACTTCAAGGAGATTTTTAATTTCAGTGCCAAAAAGCAGGAAAGATGAATAAGGCAGCAGGGGGCAAATGCATTAGAAAGAAGAAAATTCAGCACCATGATAAGTCGATTGAGGCTTCTTTCCCTGCCATTAATCATCAACAGTCTGCTTACGTCTGTGTGGATAGTTATTTTGTTGACACTCAAATGCAATGCCTATGCAGTGCAATTCCTAAAATAACATGCAAGATGAATCTTACAATTTAACCTTACACGGTTGACCTTACATTAAACATATACAGTGCTCTACATTATTTTCTACCACAACTAAAAAGTGGGCGTTAAATACTTTATTTTGTGGATCCCCAATTGCACTTGCACAAGCATGGCTATATTTTCTTCCTGGGGTCCAGCCAGCCAGTCTGGCATCAAATAGTTTTACTATTTTGCACCAAATAATTGTTATAGTCTTGGATGACTTCCAGCACGGCCAGACTTTGGGTTTTAATGGCACAGCGCACATTCGTCTGAATGGTAAAGGTTATGGAATACCGTATATGGAGGAATTAATTACAGCTGGAGGCAGGTATGACATTTATATGACCAAGGTGTTACCCCCCACAACATAGACGTTGTCTAGGATGTGCTAGTACTAGTAGGGAATAATATAGAAAGCAGCAGTGAACTGGTAGTGGTACAGTATAATAAACCCAAACCAAGCATTGGACAATTCATATAAGGATACGGTAAAATGGAGAGATGAATGGTACATTCCGTAATTCAATATACAGGCTATGTCCCTAATCTGCTAATGATGCCACAGATGACATCCAATAGAGGAAGCTTGAAGCTTTTTTTTGAAATGTTGGACTTTAAGTGATATTTATTGCATGTTATTTGGTCAGAGGTTAGCTATGCACATTCAGGCCAATAACGGTGAACATCTGCTGTGTGATGGCCCCTGGCACTGGCTTCGTTCTACAATGTCCGTTTGCCGTTTGATCCATTGCTACTGTATATTGGATTAGCTAACGTTGTGCCGGCTGGCAGGAGAAGAAAGACGTTGAACTGCTTGAAAATGCGACGGGAGGGAGTTACAACCCTTGCTGCACTGGTTGCAACTCACCGGACCTAGTATTCAAGCTGTGCTGATCCCTTTGATAGAAAATGGCCTTCATTTCATCATGCTATTGTTGCACTTTACCTTGTACAATGTACTGTACATCTCCTTGATGTCTGCAGTACAATCATACAATGGCTTTAATCAAAGGGAAAAAGGTAGATTTTAGTAAAAGTTTTCTCCCTTCAGTAATCGTCACGATTGCTAAAAAAAAAACCTGCCCGCCTCTAGATTAGAGTTCCATATATATGGAGCTGACATGTTCTGACATTCCATATGTTGATCTTTCACCACTTGTCCTTCCTCTTCTTATATGCCATATGTTTGATCCTGACGTCATCAAACCCTGTACACATGCTCCATACTGTATGTGGCCAGTACAGAATTCATTCCATATGTTGTTCTGACCCCCCTTGCCATAGTGTCAGTGCTCACCCAGCAGTTTGCCGCCACCAAGGCGGAGGCGCATGCAAGGCCGCTTTTCACCCTCAGGCATAATTATTATTGAATGAGGCAGGAAGGAAAGTGTGTCATTCAGCCCAATAACTGAGTCAATCCCCGGGCACATCATCCCACAGGTAAGCTGTGTTTACATATTTCCAATGCAGTCTCTATGGTTCTCTGTCTGAATGTAGCAATATTCAGAATTATAGGGTAAAGTTTAGTAGGATGTAGTAACGATTCACTACATGTGTATTAGTGTACACGTTAGACCAGCAGATGGGGATCTTGCAGTATGTTGTTAATGTCCTTAGTGGTGTGCGTTGATGCTTGTATTATTGGTCTGGATGAGAAAGAGCATGTTACTTCAACTGCAACACATCCTTGAATTTCACAGAGTCAGCAAACTGCTCCGCTACTGGCTCAACTGTTTGCACATTTTTGTAACTAAATACTACATCTCCAAAACACAATGTCTACCTTTCTTCAACGTAGAAGTACTGTAGTGTACCGGTAGATACGTGGCTTAGTGCTTTTATTTTGATAAATAGATGTTCGTTCATAGTCAAAAACATTTAAAATTTAAAGGAACATCCAGTGATTTGGGTGTTTTTTGGGGGAAATTCCTGATTGGATGAAGGCTTTGTCTCCCACCATCAAAAACAAAACTAGGACTTTTTTGACCGCTACGGTTCACTGGGATCAGGGAGACAATAATTGTATGGTCAGCAGGGAGGATTATCACAAAAAGGAAGGGAAAATAGATGAATATAATTAGATGAACATTACCAACTGTGTTTTTGTCACCAAATGAATGTGTGTTATCACTTAAAAGGGGACCACCTGGAACTCCCTCAAGAACCCTTGGGGGTCCCTAGAGTCTACTTTGGGGCTACTGCTCTACACTAACATTAACGGCTGAGCAATCACAGGGATAATGCACGGTACACCTAATGAATGGAATAAAAACATGTGCCATACTTTTACTGTGACTGTCCAATGCAAATAACACCTGTTTATATAGAAACCTTAAGCAGCTTGCAGAATACCTTACTTAATTTGCCTTTCCCCCATACTGTCTCACATGCTAGCACACACACACACACACACACACACACACACACACACACACACACACACACACACACACACACACACACACACACACACACACACACACACACACACACACACACACACACACACACACACACACACACACACACGGCATATGCTCTATGACTCGATCAATTTAAAAAAAATCATGCTGATCAAAATTCACTTGAGCAGCTTATACAGAAAGCATAATGAAAAGATGCAGCAGACATAATGCTTCTGAGATACTGATAATTTAATTTAATCCAATTTTAACCAAAATGGAGCAAGGCAAGATAAATGGTTAGTACTGTGGAAAAACAAGGGACTGACAGCGGTTATTATGCCGACAATTATCTAATTATCTGTGTTATTCAAAAGTAATTTAACCGGAAACTAGATAAAAGCTAGGCTGTATTTTCATTCGACACATCTATTCATATCATGTCCTCTGTATTCAAGATCCCTCCCCACCCCCATTTAATTTGACTTTTATTATTCATTTTCCCCTAAAGTAGGTCTAATGAAATTGAACTCTAATAGGAGATCATGGCTAATGATTCCAGGCATTCACCACTGGACTTACAAGGTCCAGCTCTGTGCATGTGACAGTATGAATATCAGAACACAACAGCATATGGTTTACACATTTCCTAAATACCCATTCATGACCGCATCGCATGCCTTCAAGAAAAAGGCCACCTTCATCAAGATAAGAAATCAGTCGCTTCTGGTTTAAACAAAGGCTTTCCACTCAATTACATAAAATTCAGCTTGTAAAAAAAGGTTGGTGCATCAAAGCTAAAAATAAAAAATCACACCTGTACCCCGACCCTGCAAACTCACAACTTCTGCTAGCCAATTATGATGTCAACTTGTCAAATCACTTCTGTGATCACATGGAAGAAATTGGGAGGCGATTTATCCACCAAAAATGACTTTTTGGCAACAAATGGTTTGTTTGTATTTATGAAGCAAATTCACACATACACAACACACACAGCAGACATGTGAACATCTAGTGGAAAGGTGCATTACACCACTTAAAACATGCAAATGTCACATGTACTACATGCAGTGTAGCCTATTCTCCACTGCTATAGTGAAAATCACTGTGATTTCAATAGTATACACTGCTACTGTATACTAAAAGTAAAAGTACCCCCAATGAGTCACAAAAGCCTACAGTCCATGCCAGAACTTAATTACAGCCTGCAGTGTTGGCTTCACAAAGACTATATGGCCTTGTAATGACACATTTCTTTTCTGACGTACATGGCCATTAGTGCATCAAAAGCCATGAGTGATTCTCTGCTCTGTTTCACACCAAAAGATTATTTGATTTTTGTCATATTTCTCTATATTTCAGCACGCCCAAACAGGGCAGTTTATGGAGGTTCTGTGTCAGACACACCAAAATATGGAGAGGTGTGGTGTAAGAATAGGCCAGCTCCATAAATGGGCAGAGGCCCTGTCCAGAGCACAGACAGAGGCATTTTTAGGGCACCCTGGAATCCAGCAACTTCTGAATGTCACTGGCAACTGAGTTTGGCCAGTGCCTGCTTGACTTGAAATTCTGACCCTTGCCTGTGAAACTCCAGTAGCGCAGTGCAATGACGTAAGCAGTTGTTTCTTCCCCCAAACAAACCAGAGACCCATCAGGAACCTCGGCTGCATTTCAACCTTCATAAGCCATGCCCACTCACAGAGATAGATAGGCTCCTTGTCAGATGGAGTTGCGAAGTTGAATTTGAACTTCAACGTAGTAACAGAGGCTGGATTCCTCCAGGCTAGGACAACCGAGGTCTCGGCCGATTCGACACCGGGAATTAATTGTACCCCCTGGGGTCGTGTGGAACACACGTGTTGTGTTCTATTTTCCCCACCTAAAATTTAAACAGTTCAGAGTGTTTACTCTGCAAGTGTTTTGGTTTTGAATCCTAAATGTTCTTAATCTTTTGATGGCTTCGAGAAACAATGCCACAGTCACACAGGGGTGAGGGTATAGAGTCTAAAAATCTGAAGTTAACAGTTTGAATATGTTAGAATCTAACACTCTTCTCAGTAACACAGTATGTAAAGCTGAGAACAAACACTCTTTACGGGTACAAAATGATTGTGATTAAAAAAGCATGTACACTCACTGGAAACATATTCCAAAGTCTGAAACTCTGTTAACTGTTATTAATTTATAATTACACACACTGACAGATCTAGTGCACAAGATAGAATAACAATTTGAAACATAATCAAGGTTTCTAAATTGGATTAACAGTGCGGGAAAATGGAGATCCATGTCATGAAAATCAATTCATTAAGTCCTGTGGTTTCAGCTACACAGTTAAAAAATCCATTTGGAACTCCAAGAGTGTACAAATAAACCTTTCATGTAATTCCCATATTTCTTTTACATTAATAATATTATTAATACCACCACTGCCTGACCAGATTTTCAAGGCAAAATGACGATTTTGATGTATTTCAACATTTAGCAAACACTCTAGATGAGAGAAGGATTATACTGTATATGTTGCACACAAATGCACCTCCTTGCTGTGTTTCCACTTATAGCTAGACATTGCCAATGCCAAACACAGTTGAGTAGTGAAATGTGTCAGACAAACACGGTGTCCAAACACTAATCAAACTGTCAATTTGGATTACAGTAGTTTGAATTAGCCCATGTCTTTCTGTCTATGGTTATCCTCTATCATTCCACATCTTATTTAGCATAGTTCACAGTACAATTATTACGGTACAATCATTACAGTACAATTATTACAAATGTTGACAATTATTAACTAAATTGTCAACATTTAATGACAGTCTAAATACATTTATTTCTTTTCCTTGTCAACTTGGCACTATGGTTTCATTGTGATTTCACTCCTGTTTTGTCACATTGACCGGAGAAAGCCATCATAGGCAATTGCGATTTAAATGTACACAATTAAAAGTTAACTTCAACATAATGCCGTTGTGAGACTTTATAAATAGTGTAAAAATTGCCAAGGTTATGACTGTGGTGCATATTCTGCTAAATGACAGAGGTAGCTGTGGTTTTCAGCACAGCATATCTTACTTCATTATGCCTGCAATGGCGACAGCCGTGTCCAGAGGTAATGTGTTTTTTGGGTTGTCCTTCCATACCTCTGTCCAGCCGTGTCCCATTTCTGTCAATGTGATATCTCAGCAACACGTTGATAGAATTTCATGACATTCACTTAGACTCAATGATAAACAAAATAGAAGTGGGTCGTCAAAGGTCATTGTGAAATCATAAATATTTGTTTGTACAATATGGATCTCAACTGGTTGGTTAGGCATTTACTGTAACTAGGGTTGTCTCGATTACATGACATGGTATTACTTCCCTATTTAAGTAAATACTGTATCAATCCCACCATTGCAGTAGGCTAATAAGACAATAGAAATTCCCTAAGATTGCAGAATCACAGATCCTCCTCATCTGTGATTCTGAGTAAAGTTCAACTCACTATATTTGAGATGGTATTGGCCAGGGAACTGAATCAATGGAAGGCACTTTTCTCGGCCATATTTTCCCATTAGGGAACTCTGTTTTGTTGGAAGAGCGAGGGCTGCGAGCTCGAAAAGAGGCTAGAGGATTAGGAATGATTTGTGTGGTCACGGGAGACCAGTACTTTGTGCTGACAGACGATTGGAGACATCTAATTTCTGAAATGAGTTCAGACCTCAAGTGGAACGGAATAGTGCACACTTTAATGGCCAGCAGCAGTGCATCAACCCATATGGCATGACTTAAATGGGCAAGCATGCAATGCAGAATGTATGCTATTCAATTACTGCCATGGGCCTGCAACAAGTACAGTACTTGTGAAAGTTTGCGATTTAAACCCTCAGTGTTGTTATTATTGTGGCAGTGACATCCATGGGAAAAAAAAGATTAACACTCTTGAGGCCACCATGTTGGTCAGATTGTGGTAATTTAGACACATGTGGGGATTTCACATGGAAGGGAAGGAGGGAAGTAAATAAGGAGCAGGGTTGATCTGTGTGGTCTCGTTCCAATCGGTGGTATTTTCCCTGCGATGCAGTCAAAATCGCAATAAGGATCTAAATGTGGGTGCTTTTCACAAAAGAATGAATTAATTCGAGAAAACAGTGCGGAAAGTTTTTGTTTTGAATGGGTTCCTATGGAGAGGTGGAGGACATTATTCCATACGAGACGAACAATAGTGATGTGCCTAGCAACAGCAACGCTGTAATGGTGAGTTGGAGGGGGGTCGGCCACTCCTTTATGTACTGTTGATACCGAATGCCACAACATAGTGGGCTATTTCTAGTTTTAACTCGGTGTACAAATGCAACGGGTCCACTGGCTATATTTGTCCACCCCCCCTGAGTTGTAATGGATGAATTAACACAATCTCCCCACTTGGTAGGTGAGCAAAGAGTTAGTGCTGACACAGTAGAATGCAGAACTCTTCCAAGGGTACCTTGATTACCTCTGCAATGTCCTACTTCTTCAGCAGCTAAGAGTCAACTTTGTCAAGTTCAACAAAGTTGATATGGATTTTATTTATTATTTGTGTTCCTCCCGTTATTGACAGATGCTACACAAGTGAAGAACGGGACTGCATCCGGGATCACTAGGGGGGGCGGTCACCCCAATAAGACGATTTTTGTTGTGGTTCATCAATGTTGTCACAAATTTTCAGAGGAAAAAGCAACTTTTCAAAAACAATTTTCAGGGCTGAAATTGAATATAAAATTCTGGAAGGTTTTACTCAACAGTCCAAATTCAATTCATATATTTACGCATCCGGATTTACTTTTTTACCAAACTGCAAAACGGTAGCTTTTAAAACATGTAAAAAGCTATTTGCTCAGGGTCATGAATTCCTTTGAGATGTCTCCTCGGTGCTTGAGAGACTTCCTCTGTAAGCTCTAATAAATACAGCTTTGCTGCCGACTTTTTCTCCAGCTTGCTCTGCTCATTGTGAAATTGTCCATTAAAAAGGTTAATGTTCGACGCACATACTGAAAGTAAGAGGAACAGAAATGTGTCAAGAATGGCACAAGAAACGCAGAGGGAGACTAAACGCAGCCGAGCGTGAACGGCCCCGGCGGAGAGTGGCTGAACGGACGCTGTTCTTCCCACTGATGAGTATTAATGATATCAGAAAAGTGCACCCAAACATGTGTGAGGAGGAGGAGGGCAAAAAGACAGGCTGTAATGGATGTGGCTCGCTCACAGGGAATGGAGGAGCTGCTTGGACTGCAGCACAGTGCATAGGTTTTCTGGATATTAAAAATTAATGACTATCTCCGTGATTTACGACAACACAAAGACGCCGAAGCCTTACTTGTCTAAGATGGATGTCCAGGGAGCGGTGGAGGAAGACTGATGCGGCCCCTGTGCGCCATCGTGCGTGGCACATCTAAAAACCTGACCTCCGGGGTATGTAAACCGCCTTACCTGCACCGTGTCGAGTATTGATATTCTTAAGTTACTTGGAGAGAAGAACTGAAGGATCCTTTTCAAGGGGACAAGAACGGAAAATCCTATCACTTCAACTTGGCTGTTCAGTGTGTGTGTGACATTAAACTAAAAGATGAGGTCAGAAAAAAAGAGCAAAAATCAGTCATGACTGAGAGGGAAGCTGAATATTGACCAAAGTAGTAGTAGAGAACACCATATATCCTGTTAAGTATAGTGTGGCTGACTTGCAAATGTCCTTTCGTGGGTTTGCCATTAGGGTTGATTGGTAGCAAAAACCAAACTGCTAATTTATTCATTCGGCTATACATGTACTTACTGAAAATGTTCAATCTATTGATCTGTATCTCCTTGATTGATGTGATTCTCTCTGGGTGTTGAGACTCAGGAGTGCCCTGCACGAGGAAGTGACGTTTTAAAAGACTATTTATGCCATCTACTAAGCTCCACGGCAACTGAAGCAGGAATAGGTGGACCTGTGCCTTGAACCTTGTCCTTTTCATTCGGAAATATGTTATTACTAACCTAGCCAACAATGAGTAGCTCAGACTACTAAGGAGATGACAAAGCATTGTGTGTGTGTGTGTGTGTGTGTGTGTGCGTGTGCGTGTGCGTGGGTGTGTGTGTGTGTGTGTGTGTGTGCGTGCGCATCGTGAGACAACAACATGAACTGTTCAACTATCTGTATCCTGAGAGTATTCAATGAAGCATCTGTGATAGGAGGTGCATAGTCAATAACAACAAAGACACATCCAGTCCCACCTGTCTGTCTCCATCAGTCTGTTGAAACACTGCCTCTGTTTCCTGAGTGCTTGTGCTTTGTCTACTGAGATGTTAACCACCATGCCTGTAAGGTGGAATGCAAGTCCTCCCACCTCCAATGATCAGACAAAGGGGTCTGGACAAAAGTATAACTGTAACAATTAGGTAGTAGGGTTGCCCTTGGCAGGCCCATAACCAATCCAATAACAACCGTAATTGGATTATTATTCCAAGGAATGAATTTCTTTCATTTATACTAGGGCCTACTCTGGCACTGCGGCTGTGAAAGTCAGAAACTATACAAGTCGGGAACGATATCTAACAATGGGGATGGGAAGATGGTACCTATTGTACGGTACCTGTTGTCTGGTACCTATTGTACGTGTTGTCAGAACAGTCTCTAACCTGACACGTTACACTCTGTTTCAATGCAAAGCAGACTACTGTAGCAATTGAGGAGCGAGGACCAAGCTACAGTACATTACAGCGTCAGTACTACTAACATGATAAAACATACAGTAGCTAGCTCGGCCAATCCTTGAAACTGACGGGTTGGGTTGGAGAATCAGGGAAACCGATGTCTACACTCCCAAGGACACAGATTGTACTTTAAATTGCATTGTCTGTTCTATTATTCTACTCTAGTTGGTAATATGGAAAACGGATTCACCACACGTCATTCAGTAAGTCAATATCTTATCTAGTGCAAGAGTTCAGTATCTCCCCTTCTGCAAGAGCTTTATGTTAAGACTTTTATATCTGACTGTATCTATGTCTTATTAGGAGTATGTCCACAAAGTCACAAAATAGAACCATCACACAACGGTCTGTAACTACCGGTACCTTTGAGAGAAATGAGTTATTGAGGCATTTAAGAAATGTATTTCTTTCTTCTGTAAAAGAACACAATATGTACTTTCCCCCCGAGAATGACAATGACCTGTCCTGTTGATATTTTAATTTTCACTGTGTCACGGAAGAATGGACTCAAATATATCTCACACACAGACCACACAGACTGGCGAGAGTAGACGATGTTATATTATCTTGGGAAAAAATAACAAATGCAATTAATACATCTGGCAATGCTCCTCTGAGAAGTGTTTCTCAAGCCGTACAACAATTGAGAGTGGGCCAGAGTTAATCTGCTTGGGGGCGATGTGCATTATAAAGGCACATAAAGGCTGGCTACGCGAGGCTAGCGCGCCAGCGGCTCAGGGGGGCAGAGTGGCCGATGGGGCAGTTGGATGGAAACCACAAGGTTCTCGGTTCGATCGAGTTAGTGTTTGACGTGTCCTTGAGCAAGACACCAAACCCCTAAAATGCGTGGTTTTGGTGGGGTTGGTGGTTAGGGGAATGTAATGCACAATCTCTGTAATGCTTTGGATAAAAGCGGTATATACCTAAATGTTCCATTTACATTTTTGTGTATGATATTTAAAGAATGTTGTCTATAGGCTAAATTACACTATACAATGGAGCATGAAAGGCAAGACCGCTTTCAAATGTTACATAAGCACCTTAAGAAATGGTTTGACGCTGTCTGGTGAGCCAAACATACCAACCCTTATAATAATATACGTAGTGCGTCATTCAGTAAGCCCTTCATGACGGAGAAACCGGAAATTTTCATGGCTCAACGCAACAGTGGGTAAAAAAATACATTGAAACATGCTCAAGTATCGGTTGCAGCTTGGCCTAAACAGACGGAGATAGATCTGTGCAAGCCTCCGCCAACCAGTGATGAGAATAGTAACGGACGAGCTACGGCTCGCTTCAGCGATGATGGGTATTTTTTTGCGAGGAGGTAGAATGGCAGACTGCAGAAGGTGCAATGTGTGAAACAATGTAATCCAAAATGGCAACACACTGCTGATTTCCAAATAACAGACACACACACACACACACACACACACACACACACACACACACACAAAACTACAACACTTCTCCACACCGCCAAAGTAATTACCTTCTTGTGCATTACCAAATGGGCATTTTGGCATTTCATTGAAAGTGTTTACCATAAGTGATGACAACTGTCGTCAAGTGCAGAACAAACAGCATGGGTTTTTGGAAACACAAGATGCAAAATTCAACTCGACATTCACTGATCATCCAATATCAAGAGTTAGCTTATGGCCATCACACAGCAAAACTCCCATCTAGGTTCAGATAAACTGCCATCTCAAAGCAATGACTGTCACTTTCTGCCTCCTATTAAACCAGACTCATGGGTTGCCATTTGAATGAAGTTGACAGGTTTCGACAGGACGCTGTGTGAACTCACACAGGCTGATACAGTTGCTCCAAATGATTGAAGGCTCGGATCCAACAACAGCAAAACACTGCAGGTGCTGTGATCAGAATAAAAAGGTCATAATTACTGGGCATTTATAGAACACACGGCCCGCAAATATACCGTGACAGGGTAGATAGAGCATGCAGGACCAATGCAAAGGAATATTTAACAATGATTAAAAAAATATTACCATTCAACCTTCTAATGGCATGGTAGCTGCTTGTTATTCAGAATGGCATCCAAGAAATAACAAATCACTGAATGCCTTGATTGACCAATCTGAATTGTTTATGCAACAAAGCAGCGTGATAAGCTGTGCTGATTGTTCCTGACCTGGTGTGAATAAGAACGGTTTGAACTGGACGCACTGCGATGAAGCAATACCTCATTTAGAACTCACCCTCTGAGTATAGCTAGAGGAACCTCCTCAGAAAGAAAGCAGCGTGTTACAAAATATAATTGAGCTAAATAAAAATGACTTTAATGATAATATTTGGAATAAAAACACATTTTTATTCCAGGTTTGTAAGGACAGATCAATAGTTGTTGTTTTTTGTTTGTAGAGAAACAAGAAACTGAAGAGTATCAGCAGTGACAGTCAGCAAAAGGTCCTACCAGTCTGGGAATCAAACCAGCAACTTGCTGTGAGACATCAGAGCCACAGCCACTCGGCTGCCATCTCAAAAGATGGCTCAACAGTATTGTGTACTGTAGTTATAGCCAGTTATATTTGCCAAGTTAAACTGGGCATGAATAGGTAACAAAATAAACTTGTATAAATTGCCAGTGCAGTATTCTGTAAAAACGGCATTTAGGCCCATTTGTCAAAATTTACAGCTACAGCCACAGTCTATTTTATCCGTTATTGATTACAAACTATATGTCCAGGTCCAGGTGTGTTTATTAGTACCCAAGGGTAAAATCTATTGTGCATTTTAGGCGATTCAGCAATCCAGTGTTAAAAAAACAAGACATCACAGGAATACAAAATCAAAAATACTAAAACAAATCGAGTGAGAGAGAGAGGGGGGATATAGAGATGTTGTTTATCTGATATTGTCCAGCTGTGACATTTAAATTAATATGGGATGGTATTGCCAAATGGATGCCATTACAGATGCATAGTAGGTTTCTGAATTGTCCTTACTGGCTGAGGACAACGAGTGGGGAACAAGTCATTACGTGCAATAAAAAAAAAAACTAAAAACTCTGGCATAATGAGAGTTCACAAAGAGTGCTCTGTGATTAAACTGAAACAGGCAGCACATCTGTAATAATTCATGTAGTCCAAATCATGTATCCTAAGAATTTTGCATATTTCATGTTGATAATTCAGTATGCAGAGATGGGGAAGTATTTCAGCATCTTATGTCTATGAGAGGGTTCATGTTTACCCGGCTCACAGTGACGATAAAAACATGATAACAGCAGATGATCAGGCTTACAATAACTCTTTATGGGGGAGTTATGGGTGGTATAATTGTCCATTCCCTCATAATTAATGTGAACGTCAGAACATGCCGCGAAGAGGTCTTCTGGAGGGACAATTATCTGTCACCAATTACAGACTTTTATGTCAAATTTAAACCTAGCCGCCCTCCAAACATATTTTGGGTGACCCCCACAGAGGGACTGGGGGGAAACAAGTTCCACTCAATGTCGCTTACTGTCATGGTCAGTCAACCACAAATGACATGCTCTTTGTCTCTGCCTTTGGTGGGGTCACTATTTCGAAGAATTAATCCCAGGGTTGAGAACAGAGAATGCAGAACTGTGTTTGTGTTTTGGCTGATGAATGAAAATCCAAAACTAATATGTCATGTTTATGGTTTGAACTCTTTGGACCTGCTCTGTGGAGTGACATTTTGAGCAGCTGGCATATATAAATAATTACTTGAATTTGGATCATCTGTGAATTAGGTGCCAACACACGTATAAATATTTTTACTATTTATAAGGTCCTATACTAATATATATATATATATATATATATATATATATATATATATATATATATATATATATATATATATATATATATATATATATATATATATATATATATATATATATATATATATATATATATATATATATATATATATATATATATATATTAGCCCAAAATAATTCTCTCTCCAGAGAGCAGAGACTTAAGGGCTTCTAGATTACATAATTCAAGCTGGTTCAAGTATGCAATTATGGGTAACAGGAAGGCTCATGGAGTCAGTCAATGACGGCCTTTCTACATAGAGTTTCATCGCGAATGGGGACAACAAATAGGGGCAGGTCCTGGGCCAGAAATATGCAGAAATGCATGGGATCCAGGCAATAAAACAACTTTAATGAATCGCTATGAATCCCTTTATTTTAGAACGTAGTAGTAGTTTTGTAAGAGTAGTAGTACAGCATACACATTACAGAGACTTTAGTTGTCACTGTGCAATACTTTAAACACACAGTAGCTAAAATAGCTCTTATTTGCACTGTCCTTGTTGAAAACATTTTATTTCCAACTCCAATTTGTCCCTACACAGTCCACTGTGGTTCCAGCTGGTTGATTTAGTTTCTATATCCAGATTGAAGGCACTTTGCAAATAAGCCCCATTATTAATCTGCCAAATGTGTCTCCAACCACCTCTGGAAGCAGTTTTGGTAATTCAACATGTGCTGTATGGCTCTTTGTGCAATCCACTTACAAATCACTCAGAAGACTATAGGGTTAGGGTTGTCAATGAATATTCTAAAATGTATTATATAATCCAATTGTAAAATAAATCAGACGTTTTAATTAATATACAGTATAGAGTCATACAACATCACTTGTTGTTTGATGAAAAATGAAATGTACAATACTGTGCCTTCTAAACAATTCAACAGCAACATACCTCCGATATTGATCAGCTTGATTATGATTTTCTGTTCATGTAAAAATCACTCCATGTCCATTTTCTATTTCCTGTATGCCCAAATGCTTGGTCAAGAAAATGGCGGTACTATCAAAATTGTTTATAGAAAAGCTACCATCTGAATGTCTCTTCTGATGGAGAGAAAGTGCAGTAATGGCAACAATATTTAAACTGCAATACCAATGTTGGCATGTCTTATTCAAATAACACTGTCAACCAGTATGCAATCTAGGTGTCACCAGGGTTGAAATTTCTCACAGGAAAAGGAGGGAGGCCTTGAATATATTGTAACGCACTTTACAGTGCGGCTTGCATTGTATTTGATAGCGAGGCTTTGTCTGCATTGTACTTTCTGGATATGAGAGGCATCTGCTAAGTGGCATCCATAAGGTATTATGCCGACAGTAGGGTCAGCCTTGTACATTGTGAGGTCAGCCTTGCACATCAGCACGCTGCGCCCCCCTTTTCGCATACATATCTTCATATCCTGCTGTCTCGTTTCTACGATCTAGCAATAGAAATATTCCCGGGCTGTACTTTAAACATGGCGAACCCATAGTGTGGTGCTGCCCCAGTGGCTCATTATTTGTTCTCCCTGTCCCAGTCCCGTCCTCGCACCAACAGAGATACTTCAACAGGATCGCCACACACCACCCAGCCATTCCCTCCCATTACCCCAAACGGCAATCTGGGGCCAGTCCCAACAGAATGTACTGAGGCAGAGAATAAGAGCCATGATCCAGCAGGTTGAAATAGCAAAGCTTGTGACTGTATTCTCTCATCTCAAACATCTGCAAACCGGGATGTTGAATCAATGATTTATTATTAAGCTCCTAACTTCGTCTTTTACCTCATTCTGAGCCTGAAATGCACTAAAGACTCTTCTCATCGATCACTGATCAATCCATGCAGACATCCGATCATCCAATCAAGACAACTATTTTGGAAGAACTGACTTTAACCATCCAATCAGCTTGGAAAAGGTAATGGGAGGGTATTTGTGTGGGATTCCACCCAACAGGTTCCTGGCACCAAGTTCCAAAGGAGAAATAGGTCAACCCCTTAACCGATTCAGGACTGCACATGGCCTGTACTTGGCCAGGCTTCACAAAAAGGGGGAGGTACGTAGCCCAAGACAATTTGTTCTGCCCTCTCCAAAGACTGAAAAGAGGACTGATCTCTCTTCATTCAACAGATAAGGAGTCAACCGCTTGTCTTTGCATTCACAAAATAAATAGTTTCAATTACGACTCATTAATTTGATCTCACCTCACAGAGAGTGTTCTCAATTCTCAATATAGAAGGTATGCATGTGACATCCTCATTTCTCCAAGTTATGTGGGTGGCGAAAAACTACTTTTTTTGACAGCCCATACATCCAAACAGAAAGTGAGTATCCGACTGCATTAAGCAATGTTAAACTCACAAACATCGCAGCTGTGCGGAAAGCTGGAATTATCGTCTTTCTATGTGCAAAGTTTTTGTTTCATAAAAATCCATTATAGAAACCTTATGAGCTACTTTCTACGAAGAAATGCCCTGCATTTGAATACTTTTCTTCTTGTCAGTTGGGAAGTGCTTGTTTTCAATAATGCAACTTCTCACTGCCTCCTGCATCATTAGAAACAGGTGGTAAGTAGGACCACTGAGTGATTTCTAACAAGCACATCCTAACTCCAATGATCCATGCTGCTCGATGTTTTGCCATTCAGTATAGATGAGGTGGGTGTGAGAGAGAGAGAGACAGAGAGACAGAGAGAGAGAGGGGTCTGCACTCCTTAACAACTTAGCCTCCTGTAAAATAGACCAGAGATGGCTCTGTACATTTCCCCTCTATTCTACACCAAATATACAGTATATTTGAACTTGCAGATTTGCTATTGCCAATAGCAATTCCCCAGCCCCTCCAGAACATCAGGTTCATATTGTAGTAGTGTATGTAGATCTTTTAAAATATATGTTCCTGTTGAATAAGTACGTATGTGTCTCTTGTATTTGGTTGCCCTCTTATGGACATAACATGCAACAAGGGGTAGATTGTGTATAGTTATTATTATGTGCAGACCATTTGATTGATTTGATTTCTAGGGGCTTCAAGGGGTAGAAATGTATATGATGCATTGAAAATGGGGCTCTATAAAATTGTCTTTTTCTGTTTTTTTCTGTTTTGTTCTACATTAAATATCTTTTTACGTGTAGTGTGCTTGAAGATCTGGTATTTTCTGCAAAGAGTTCCCCCAAAATACGGTTTTAGTGCTTAGGAGGAATAGAGCAGTTTAGTGCAGATTCAATTCAGATTTAAGAGGTCAGTCACAGAAAGAAATCTAAATCTCTGAGATGCTTCCAAGAAGAAAATACAGTCGCTCTCACTTTTTGCAGACTGACTCCCAATTTTTCAAAGGATATAGAGATAAAGGCACTGTAACAGCAAACTTTTTATAAAAGTACCTTTACTGCCTTTGGTAGGCAGCACAGTAGAATCCCAGTGAGAGTAGCAAGCCTATTTCCATTTTCCTTTCTTTTCTTCTACACGACTAGGAAGATTATGAAATATGGTATCCCCTATGAACAGACTGCTTGGTTAACTATCCTTATAATATAGTACTACTTATCAGTCAAGCACTCACAGACCTTTATTAATATAAGGTTCTCCAGCACAGGAAAATCACTATAGCATAATACTACAGTGTCATATTATGGCATATCTACTGGCTGGTGCAAACTATTAGTATTGTTGGTCCTAATTCACACCATTCACCCAATTTGAGGCTGGTCTCAACAGATTATTTTCCCAAATGGTAATTGTCCTTTTGTAGTGTTTACAGACATAATATTAACACAACCCATTTGAAATCTAAAACCCATTTCATCATGTATCACCATTTACAAAATGATGGAGTGTGCACAAAAACAAACCCTAGCTGATTCTGATGGATAGTCACGACGTGAATTTCTTGTTGTGAGACAGCCATAGCTTTGGAAAAAGAAAAACTCAATTGTAGATGAGATCAGTTGACTCACAACAGCATTAACATGGTGATGAGTCAGGAAGAAGGCTTCCACTTGTTAGATGGCAACACTATGAACAAGTAGTACACGTTTATACAAGACAAAGCATGACAAGATGTGTACATCTGCTGTCTGCCTGTAGACTGTGTTGCACTAAGTCTGCTATAAAAAATGGGATCTGACTGATTGCGAGAATAAACGTTAAATGTGTGACGCTCTGTTCTGCTTAGAACTAAATCATCTTGTGTGCGTTGCAAAGACTGAAACACACAACATCTGCGAAATATGTCCTTATATGAGGGTTCTGCCAAGCTGTCAACACTGGTTAGGATTTGAAAACCTGTCTAGCAGCAAAGACATGGCAACAGATTGTGTTTATCTAAGCCCCAAACAGTAAGCCAGCAAGCTAATGTGGTCCAAATCGATTATCACATTAATGTTAACATTGCCTGACTTCTAGGCACGGTTAACCTAAAACAGGAATTTCAATATTCTGAAATTTCGCAAAAGGCCCCCGATTAGATTTGTATTTGTATGTATTTGTAACAGCCTAGAGACAAAGGCTTTCATTTCCGTCCATGTTGACGAAAAGGGAAAGCCTGGGCTAAATTGTTAGCCATGGTGGCCTAGAAGTGGGAGTCAGCCTTTCCGGGTGATTAAATCAGATCTACCGTGGCTACGGTGGCTGTGTTGGTCCCAACCCCTCTAGGCCAAAATCACTGCAGGTTAGGTCAGGCTACTGTGCAACTAGCCTCGACACCCAGGCATTCATTTCCGTCTGCATTGCGCGAAAACGGAAAACCTGGACTAACACGCAGAGCAGACTGGCCTTCACAGAGTAGTCAACCTTTCAGGTTGGGCATAGCTCCAAATGATGTGATGTAGCACAGCAGTGGAGGGGTCAGGGATGACAACACATCGGTGAGATCAAATCAGATCAGGTCGATCTACCGTCGTGGCTGGGACGCCCCACCCCCTAGCCCAAAATCATTTCAGGTTAGGCCAGGCTACTGTACAACTAGCCTGGTCTAGCCCTCAATGATTTTGGCCTTGGGGGGCGGGGGTGTCGTGGGATACCCACGGCGGAAGTGCTGCGCTCTGATTTGATCTCACTAACGTGTCGTCATCTCCGGCCCCTCCCACGCCCGTCCACTGCTGTTCTACGTCACATCATTTAGAGCGACGCCCACCCCGGAAGGTTGACAC
Source organism: Benthosema pterotum (assembly GCA_039105355.1). Classification (NCBI taxonomy): domain Eukaryota; kingdom Metazoa; phylum Chordata; class Actinopteri; order Myctophiformes; family Myctophidae; genus Benthosema; species Benthosema pterotum. The sequence continues at coordinate 16,892,110 of CM076975.1, forward strand.
GCCCCTCAAGGCCACTTTCCAACGCGCGTTAGTCCAGGCTTTCCGTTTTCGCGCAAGGCGGACGAAAATGAAAGCCTGGGTGTCGAGGCTACTGTACAACTAACCAGTGTTCATTTAACTTAAAGTGCACACATTGAACCTTAATAGAATTGGTTCCATTTATAAGATCTGATAAAATCAGAAATGTGTGGTTCCAGACTAATCATTTGAATACTCTTTGGAACCCACTCGATGACCCCTAGGGTCCTCAGACCTCAGAGTATACATTATAATTTCACATTAAAGCAATAGTTTAAACCTAAAGTACTATTTTCTTCTGTTGTATTAATCACAATCATTATTAAAGTTAAAATGGCATTGATGTTTGCTCCAATGTTCCCTGAATATTAAAGTGAGTCAATTTTATTTATAAAGCACCTTTCAAAACAATCTTACAAAGTGTGTTTGTCAGATTATGCCATATCTATCTCAAAAACCGAGATAAGCCGTTATTCTGATTTTAGGAATGTTGGATAAGTTGCATTTTGTCATTTTCTGATATTATCTGGGATACTGACAATAACATTGTGTCAGTAATATTGTGATAACATATTGTGTTATCCGTCTTCGCTATTCATCATATGATACATACCGGTATAGCTTAAGCCCTTAGACTACTTAAGGAAGAACATTGGTTTATTATTCCAAGGGGGTCAGAAAATCACAAAGGTTTGAACCTTTGAAGGTTATGAGCAGTTGTCACTCCTGTTGACCTACATAGCATGTAGGGCAATATCTTTTCTGGCCATCCAGATAAAATGGTGGAAGATGCCTTCAATCATTAAGTCTCTATGCCCCAAGCTGTGTCTCCCAAGCCTTTCACTCTCCTGGCTCCAAAACTATGGAATGCACTTCCCATTGCAATAGGAACCGCAGACTCACTACCCATCTTCCGCCGCAGTCTAGAAAACACACCTCTTCAGACTCCATCACAGCCAATAGCACTTATATTACATACCAACCCATAGTACTTGCAGTACCATACTAGGTAGTTTAGCAGCACCTCATTAGACTGAGATAGCAGTGACTTCTATGATGTCTAATGTATTACCATATTTTAGTGCTTACATTGTATACTGTAAATTCTGCTTAAATTGTAAACTTTAATCTGTATGATGCATTGCAATGTTTCTACTTAATGTAAGTCACTCTGGATTAAGAGTGTCTGCTAAATGCCTAAATTGTATTCTGATAGATTGATAGATAGATTGAACGATTTTTGTCCTTCTTTCTGCTTAGCGTAAGCCTTTCATGCTGAAGGTTGTGGGTGCAAACCCTACCTGGAGTCGACATCAGCAAGTTCACACGGTCACAACGGGTTCCTAAAGCCAAATCAAATGGCTTCAGATCTGAGCAAAGTCCTCCTGAGGAGGTGTGCGTAAAACTTGTCCTGGATGGGGTATCCATATATATAAACAAACAAATCTATATCCTTTCTCTCAATTTTTGTTCCAAATTAGCCCAACTTAGTCTACACAACTAGAGAATGTAGAAGATCTCTCCTACTTGAAAAAAAAAAGAAAAAAAAAACGCCCTGTCCAGGCCACTAGGTGGCGCAGGCCACCGGGAAAACTCCCTGTACTCCAGATGGCCAATCCGCCCTTGCCTGCTATGACAGAACCCCCTACCGGGAGGATGGCGTGACTCTCCATCCTACTCCTCCCGTTCGACACTCCCCACTGACAGGTGCTGCCCCAGCCTGTAGGAGTTGCTAGCGCAGCAAAAAAAAAGACCGACATCCCTGTCCAGCATCTGTCCTCTGAATACAGACAATGTATTTGTATCGTTAATAGTAATAGATGCTCGGCCAAGCCAGGTGCACCAGGCCTACACTGTTCTCTGTCTTACCCTGTTCTCTAAACAGATTTGCAGTAGATGTTAATATCATCGGATCATCAAATTTATGTCTATACAGAAATAAGGTACACTCTTGCATTACTGATTAATCCTCAGCACCGACCAGCATCTGCTTCAATTAATGCAACTGTGGTCTAATGTTATCAAATTCAGGAAAAAAAGAATGTTAGTATTGTTCAGTCAACCTTATTACACGTATTTTGAGTTGTACTCTGAAACTGCACTGGACCCATTGTGCTGCCTAAGATTATTAAGACTCCCGTAGATGTATTCTATTGATTTTGACATTTAAAAATCTATACTATACATCTATGAGACTAAATCTTAGGATAGTGCTGCCCATCTGATAGCACAACTCAACGGTCTAGTATTGACACATATAAACAAATATCCTATTACATACAATTCCCTTTTAGCTGCTGATAATGTTGGTAGCATACTATACAGTAGGTTATAGGTAGTATACCTGTAGCTGTACCAACATACTTCAAAGATGTACTGTATGCCAGCCAACATGCTGTAGTTCAAAGATGTATGCCAATCATACTACACCTTAAAGTTTTCTTAGATAAAAAGAATACATAAACTAGTCAGCACTCGGTAGACTGCATATGTGTGTGTTGTGCACAAGTAGGCCATGGCCTACTCGTGCGTGAGCAGAGCGAGCTAATATGAAAGTCACCATTACGTCATCACCTAAACCGGCCAATCAGAGTGGCAAACGACGTGCACTCATTACTTAACTTGCACCCACTCCACTTAGGCAAGTAATATAGATTTCTTCTTCACATTATGATATTATGAGATAAAATCTCAACAAAATTCCACTTAATTGCCAATCTGTTTGGTAGATAGCGGCAGCATGGCAATTCATAATCTGTTTAACCTACTTCTGTGTTCACCATACAAACATCATACATCATTTCATACATCATGTCATGTTTAATCTATAAGACATACACTAGGCCAGTGGCCTTCCAGATTACAGCTGCCTGGGACAACCAACTTCACCTTCTGCCTGAGCTCCACCCAAGTGAAGTAACAGCCCTATTGATCTCCTGTCAAAGTTCCCATAGTGTGTGTGTGTTGGCCAGACAGGCCATGCCTTGCTTCTCTGCATTTTGAAGACACTGGATAGAAGTATATAAGATACCATGCGTTCAGGTTTCCATCGAGGGGGATCCAGGGAGCCTATAGGGTGGCCCTGAGGTGCATCTTTCTGCTGAGCTCTTTATTTGCAGCAGCAGCACATAACTGATAAAAAAAAGTCCTTGATCTTTGCATTAAGAGTAAAATCAGATAACAGTAAGACAGACATATAGACCTGAATATTCAGTTGGCTAATCAATAGGCCTATAGCCAAGCCAACCCCCACACTGAGACTCACAGAGAGTATATCTCAGCTTCGAGAAGCCTCAAAGACATTAGCCTGATCAATAACATTCAAGGGCAATGGCAAAAAAATACACGAGTTTTGCGATCAACGCACTAACTTAAATAAAAATGTTATGGCATAAAAAGTGTACTGTGCATTTGCATTATTTAGGTCAGATATATCAACATTATGTCATGTAGTCTTCGATCTATTTCACTGTAAATGGGTTATAATAAAAATGCCTTACAATAAGTCCCGGGCATATGTGTGTATGTGTGTGTGTGGACTACAGGCTACTTCACCAGATAGATATGTGCATGTTATTGATTAGCACGCACGCACACAAAAATATGCATGGATCACAAAACATAACATTAAATATTAAAAAAAAAGAATAAAAAAAAAACACTTACTTCAAAACGGCACTGTCCCCCTGTCTCACGGTGATGTTGTCCTTTAATAAAGAATCCCCGCTTTTCGCTGGAAGTCCTGCAGGTACAAGGAATAACAATTTTAGTCCGATGACAACCAGGCATTTCCCACTGGGTACCGAGAAACAGGCTGCCCGCATGATCCCCATGTTTGATCCGTCTCTGTCTCCGCTGCTGCGCAACTTCCACCGAAAACTTCAAAACGCAATAGAATCTTATTCCTTCGATCGTCTTATTTTTTTCTTCCTCCGCCACAAACGGCAGAAGAACAACCGCGATCAAGCAACTCCTCCAAAAGAAAAGAAGATGCGTGATTGTGGGCGACCTGATTTGCCCCAATTAAACACAAGGCGCAGGGGGAAAAAGTGCACCGCTGCTTGCGATCAGCCTTGAATTTCACCAGACTATCACTAACAACAGTCTCTAGTCTCGATCACCGTTCACTGCTGTGGAAAAATCTCTCTCTGCAAGAAGAAGAGGAAGAAGTCGCGATCGGTGGAAACTGGAGGAAAAAAACACAGACGGTGTTTGTGCAGGCAGGCAAGGGAGGGAGAGAGAGAGGGAGAGAGAGATAGATTCGGAGCGTCTCTCTATCGTCTCTCTACTGGCTCAAATTGTAATCGGCGTGAAATGGATGCTCAGACTGAGCGCACAGCGCAGCTAGAGATGCATCATCACCCCTGCCTGCGAGTCTCTTTGTTTTTTCCTTCTTGGGGTCTGGAAATGTCTCGAAGAAGAGGAAAAAGAGATGTTAAAAAGCTTGCCGACTTTTCAAACGCCAAGTGCAACAGAGACTGATGTATTCACCACGACCGGTGACTTATTTTTGTTTAAGTCTCGTCTAAAGTTCCTATTAAGCAGTGGTTTTCAACCGGTCGTCCGGGGACCACTAGTGGTCCTTCAGTGGGTTCCAAATGGTCCTCAGGCTAAAGGATGGTCAGTTGGTAACCAGATGTAACTCTTTGAGAGCGTAAACACTAAACACGAAACCAAATAATGTACCCTTGCGGGTCCATTTGGTTTCATGTTTACAAGAATTAAAATTTTCACCAGTCTACACAACTAGAGAATGTAAAAGATCTATCTTTGCCTGTTTTGTTTCCCAAATCAACCCTGTGTGGCCCCCATTTCTGTTATAAAGACGATAAAGAACTGCAACAGTCAAAACATTGTCCCCTCCATTTAAAATTGCAGACAGAACTCATTATGCTATGACTGTAACAGTAACAGGACAGCAGAGGGCGTTGTGGGCTCACTGACTACCTTACTACCTACCGGTGCGCTCTTATGGGAAACGGGAAGTGGTAGTCAGATCAGTTCGATGCTCGTATGCAGACTGAAGCATATACTGTACTGTGTACGGCACTGATGTGTGTTATTTAATCTGTTTCACAGGTAAGAACTGATATAATAACCAAAGAGTACACTACCAGGTGTTCTGTAGGCACATGGGTCTGAATCATAGCCTAAGGTCTGAATGGGTTGGTGGGACAGAAGGCTATCGTTGGATAAGTGAGTTATGTTTAGCATTAGCACTGAGTAGGCTAACGCTGCCACACACTGTGATTAAAGTAACCTCGTGAGTTCGTAACAGAGGTTGGTAGAATTGTATGATTATTTGTATTGGTGTCAGGTTGGGCTAAATGTGTATTTCCTGAATAGTGTGTTCTGGGAGATATATGGACCTGTTATAGTTAGTAGTCGGCCCATTTGGGAAACAGTGTTATTTACCAAGAGTGTTGGGGTCTGTGTGCTAATTATAAAACTGAATATGTTTTACTACTTTATTATGGTTATTATGAATGTTATGGTTAATACAGTGTTTATTATTGACAATATTCTTCAGTTGGACAGGGATGTTTTGTGAGCTAGAATTACAGTGTATATCATAATTGTACAATATGGACTGCTCTTATGGGAAACGGGAAGTGGTAGTCAGATCAGTTCGATGCTCGTATGCAGACTGAAGCATATACTGTACTGTGTACGGCACTGATGTGTGTTATTTAATCTGTTTCACAGATTCACATACCCTCCAATCAAAATAAATATGTAACACCAGAGTGAGGATCCCACTTCATTCTATATGTGTAACATATTTTGGCGTAGTCGGCGTGACGAGACCAGACCAGAGGTCTCATAAATAATCGAGCCTTCATCAACCCTCAGTAAGATGGACAGCAGTGAGCTCCTGCGTGATCAAGTGAGTGCAGCCCTATGGCAGCTGGAGGAAGAGTTTCTCATGGATGTCTGCAGGCACATGAAGTGTGATGGCCTGGACAGTGGAGACCACCGCAGTAGGACCAGACGGGCACTCATCAAGATGGCGGAGAGCGTTATGGATAAGATTGAGGAAGATCAAGAGGAGGATGAGCGCTGTCAGTTTTTAACTGATGTACTTAAATATATTGATGAAAGAAAGGAAAAATGCCCCAATCCTGAAAAAGAAAGAAGTGGAAAATGCCCTAATCCAGAGAAAGAGCAAAGCACTGAGGAGCCTGATCCAATGAAAGGACTGGAGGAGAGATGCTTCTCACCAAACAAGCCTTCCCAGAAGATCTCAGCCTCTCCACTCAGGAGCCGACCGGAGCCGACATATACACTGCCAGAGGTAACATTTAGGAAGGAGTTCAAAATATTTGGGCAAATTGGAGAGAGTGGGCAGAAGGATAAATTGTCCTATCTCAGTTTAGTGCGGCAGATTGAGATGGGGACAGAAAAAGGGCACACAGAGAATGAGATTGTGGAAGCAGTGATTAGGGCTATCAGTTCAGGGCTTCCCCTGAGAGACATGTTGGAGATAAAGCGGGGGCTGACCCTCACATCACTACTCACCATCCTGAAGGGTCACTACAAGGTCGACAGCTCAACTGACCTCTACCACCAGCTTATAAATATCTCCCAGGACCCTAGAGAGACCCCCTTGAACTTTGTATTCCGTGCGATTGAGCTGAAGGACAAACTGTTGTGGAAAGCAGCAAATGAGGAGAATGATGAGCAATATAGCAGGATCACCATTCAACGCAAGTTCCTCCGCTCAATTGAAACTGGGCTACTGAATGACTCTGTGAAATTCCATATCATTCCCCACCTCAGAGATGTTAACACCACCGATGAAGAACTGATGCAGAGAGTTATGGAAGCAGCCAAGGTTGAAAGTGAGAGACAGGAGAAACGGAAAAGGGGCAATGCTTTTAAGAATCCCAAAGTGCAAGAAGTACAGTCCGAAATCCAGGCAGACTCCACTCAAGCCCAAAGCCCCCCGACATCAAAGGAGTCCAATGTAGCAGTGGCGGTCAAATCGGTGAAAGGAAAAGAGACTAAAGCCGACAGCATTAATGCACAGCAGCTTATGGAAGAACTTCGCACAGAGATGAAGCAGATGTTTCTCACAGTAATGGAGACAAGCCGCCGCCCTCCCGGACCGAGGCAGCGAGAGAAAGGTTGCCAAAAGTGCAAAGAGGAAGGGGTGGGTGAAAATTGTTCACACTGTTTCAAATGTGGGCAAGAGGGCCACGTTTCCCGTGGCTGTAGAGTAAAGAGAGCATCGTCGGGAAACGACCAAGGACTACTGAGGCGGGACTACCGGTAGCCCAGAATGAAATGTCCCAAAGCAAGCAGTCTCCAGTCACCCCAACGACTCCGATGATGACAGCAGCACCCAGAGAAGTCGAAGCAGAAACCTCATCCGCTGTAAATGCCGTCCAGTATCTACCCCCCAAGCATCAGTCACGGTTAGTGGGTCTTGTAGGAAACCGATGTATGGTGAACTGCTTTATGGACAACCATCCAGTGAAAGTGCTGTGGGACACGGGGGCACAGTCCAGTATAGTAAATGAGCCCTGGCGACAGCAACACTTACCCCACACAGAAATCCGCCCTATTTCCGAACTCTTAGAGGAGCAGACACTGACAGTCCTCGCTGCCAATGACACCCCCATTCCCTATAATGGTTGGATTGAGGTCAACTTTCGGTTGGACAGCAATGTGGCAAGCGACTTGCAGGTGCCAATATTAGTGTCAAACGATCCAGCGGTGGCCAGTGATCCCATTATTGGCTACAATGTCATAGAGGCCATCATCAACAGAAATGAGGGGAAGACTAAAGATGGAAGAAAACAGCTAACACACAAAGTGAGTAAAGCATTTGCCATCTCTGTTAAAACTGCTCACAATGTTGTAAAGCTCATGCAAGACAGTGTTCCAGATCGAGAGACTGGTGTGGTGCGCACAGGTGGGAAAGTTGTAGTCTTGCCAGCAAATGAAGTTACCACTGTCTATATCCGAGCACATGTGAGTTCGCAAGCTAGAGGCCAAGACATGTATTTTTCCCCTGACCTACTTAACCCCACACCGGAGGGTGTGGTCCTCAGTGAAGTGCTGGTGCAAATACCAGAAAGGAGAGTTCCGTATGTACCGATACCCATGACTAACACCACAAACCACACCATTTGCCTGGGCCGTCACCAAGTTGTTGGGCACTTAGAATCGGTCAAGACAGTGTATTCAGCAGCCATTCAGACAAGAGCCCAGCAGCAGACACCTGACCAGACAGACAGGAAAGAGTCCCAGTACAGCAGGGAAGCAGACAGGTCATACGCTGCACCACCGTCAAATAATAGGCCAGAGAAGAGACCTGTGGCATGGGACCCTCCAGTGGAGCTCAACCACCTTCCAGAGAGTCAGCAAAGAGCAGCAAAGACAATGTTGAGAGAGGAGTGTCAGGCCTTTGCATTTGACAATGATGATGTAGGCCACATACCGTCTCTTCAGATGCACATCACTCTCAACGACACCAGCCCAGTGCAAAAGACCTACATGTCTGTCCCTAAACCGCTCCACAAGGAAGTAAAAGAATACCTACAAGATCTGCTGAACAAGGGGTGGATTAGGCCTTCACGTTCACCATACTCTTCGCCGGTGGTCTGCGTCCGGAAAAAAGATGGCAGCCTGCGCCTCTGTTGCGACTACAGAGAACTGAACCGTAAGTCTGTGCCCGATCGGCATCCCATACCAAGGATTCAGGACATGCTGGATGCACTAGGGGGAAGCTCTTGGTTTTCCGTGTTAGACCAGGGAAAGGCTTACCACCAGGGCTCCCTGGATGAAGCAAGCCGGCCACTGACCGCCTTCATTACACCCTGGGGCCTCTATGAATGGGTACGCATACCGTTTGGCCTGAGCTCCGCCCCTGCTGAATTCCAGAGGAGCATGGAACATTGCCTTGCTGGCCTGAGAGACACTGTTTGCCTCCCCTTTCTTGACGACAACTTGGTGCACAGCAGCAGCTTTGAAGAACATCTAGAACATGTCCGTTTAGTCCTCCAGCGCTACAAGGAGCATGGTGTTAAGTTAACCCCGAAGAAGTGCGAGCTGTTTAAACCCAGTGTGCGGTTTCTTGGCAGGCTGGTGACCGAAGAAGGCTACACAATGGACCCTGCAGAAATGGCACCCGTGATGAATCTGAAGGGAAGAACAATAGCCACCGTCGGTGACCTGCGCCAGGTTCTAGGGTTCCTCTCCTACTACAGGCCATATATCCCCAACTTCTCCCGTGTGGCCCTTCCACTGTACAGCCTACTGACTGTCCCAACCCTTGAAGACCATACATCCGACCCACCAGCAGGCGGACAGAAGAGAACAGCAAAGAAGAAGAAAGGTCAGTTGTCATCACGCACACCCATACAGTGGACCAGCTCTCACCAAGAAGTGTTAAACCAGCTGATTGACACCCTCACAAAGCCCCCTGTACTGGGATATCCGGACTTCACTCAGCCCTTTGTGTTACATTGTGATGCATCGCAGGTTGGTTTGGGTGCTGTATTGTATCAGCGTCAGCACGGGAAGATGAGGGTGATAGCGTATGGCTCCCGCACCCTGAGTCCATCAGAGAAGAGGTATCATTTGCATTCTGGGAAGTTGGAGTTTTTAGCGTTGAAGTGGGCCATCTGTGAGCGCTTCCGTGATTACTTGTTCCATGCTACATCATTTGTTGTCTACACAGACAACAATCCCTTGACATATGTACTCACGACCGCAAAACTCAACGCTACAGGACACCGATGGGTGGCGGAGTTAGCGGACTACAACTTCGTGATACGCTATCGCCCTGGAAAGAACAACTCAGACGCTGACGGGCTGTCTCGGATGCCGCTGGACATAGAGGACTACATGAGAAGCTGTACAGCGGAGTCTAGTCAAGAGACAATAAGTGCATCCCTGGAAAGCGTGATGGTGGAACAGAGTACACCGTGCCAAGGCATTGGAGTGGTTCACATCGACGCCGTGAGCTTGGTGAAAGACCATGAGACTGGCCAGCCTCTCACTTCAGCACAAATACGGAAAGCCCAGGAAGAGGATGAAATCATATCTAGAGTCCTTTGGTACAAGTTACAGAATAGGAGGCCAAACAGAACTGAGATGCGAACTGAACACCCAGCTGTAGTCACACTACTGAAACAATGGCTGAAGATCCAGGTAGATGAAGATGGTGTCTTGCGCCGCAGGACCTCCCATAGAGAACAGCTAGTGATTCCAAAAATCTACTGCCCACTGATTTACAAAGAGCTCCACCAGGACATGGGCCATCTCGGGGTGGAGAGAACACTTGACCTCATCAGAGAAAGGTTCTACTGGCCACAAATGCACAAAGACGTCGAACACTTTGTTACCAGCGTGTGTGACTGCCTTAAGAAGAAGAAACCAAGTAAGCAGACACGTGCACCTTTGACCCCTATCCATACAACATATCCATTCGAGCTAGTCTCGATAGACTTCCTTCATTTGGACAAGTGCAAGCATGGCTATGAGTACATTCTGGTGGTCATGGACCATTTCACGAGGTTTGCACAAGCCTACGCCACACGAAACAAGGCAGCAAAAACAGTGGCAGAAAAACTCTTCAATGACTTTGCACTCAAGTTTGGTTTTGCAAATCGTCTGCACCATGACCTCGGTAAAGAGTTTGAAAACAATCTGATGGCCAGGCTGAAGGACCTCTCAGGTGTCCAGGGCTCCCACACAACACCCTATCACCCAGAGGGAAACGGGCAGGTGGAACGTTTCAACCGTACCTTGTTGTCGATGCTGCGGACCCTAGAAGAAAAGGAGAAAGAAGATTGGAAAGAGTCATTGAACAAGGTTGTTCACGCATACAATTGTACAAAGAATGAGGCGACAGGCTATACACCCTATTACCTGCTCTTTGGAAGATCTCCTCGTCTGCCAATCGATCTTTTGTTCAATCTCAAAGTTGATGAAGCTCACGACACCTACGAGGACTATGTGAGTCGATGGCGGACCAGAATGCAAGAGGCATACCAGATAGCTGGCAGTACAGCCGACAGACAGGCAGCTCGTGGGAAGGCTCACTACGACAAAAAGGTGCAGGGGAGAGACCTTCAGCCAGGCGATCGAGTCCTCATCCGCAATCTGACCCCAAGAGGCGGGCCAGGCAAAATCCGCTCGTATTGGGAAAGCCAAGTATACAGAGTCAAAGAAAGAAAAGGTGACAACAGCAGCCCGGTTTATCATGTAATCCCAGAAAATGGCAAAGGGAGGGACAGAGTGGTCCACAGAAATCTCTTGTTGCCTTGTGACCACCTACCGCTAGAACAGACTCCAAGCAAGAATTTACAGTCACAACGAGACCCGCAGAGCACCATCAAGAAAGGGAGGAGACCACAACCCAGAAAGCTACAGCATCCAGATCCCAGCGGTGACTTCGATGAGGACTCGGATGAGGACTACGGTGCGACCTACAAGTTGCATCTCAGATCCAGCAGCAAGAACCAGCCAAGTCAGCAGCTGCTGAATCCTGGAGCGGAGCCGTTCCAGCCACACCAGAGTCAGCAGCATCTGTACCTTGAAGAGGATGTGCCACTACAAAGCGAAGAGGATGTGCCACTACAAAGCGAAGAGGATGTGCCACTACAAAGTGAAGAGGATGTGCCACTACAAAGTGAAGAGGATGTGCCACTACAGTCTCAGAGACCTGAACCAGGCCTGGACGGTCCTGTGGGTGGTGAGTTAGCAGCAGATCAGCCACTACCGGTAAGACAACACCCACAGAGGCAGAGGCATAGGCCAGTAGTATTGAGTTATGATACATTGGGCCACCCTTCTTTAATCGCCAGGCATTGTGACATTAGAGACGCTCAGAGTAGTGTATGGAAACCTTTATGGCGACCATGGACTGTTGAGGGGCTGTGTTGAGTTGAATATTTCAGGAAATGTCAGGAGACATTTGATTTTGTGGGGGAGAGTGTGGCCCCCATTTCTGTTATAAAGACGATAAAGAACTGCAACAGTCAAAACATTGTCCCCTCCATTTAAAATTGCAGACAGAACTCATTATGCTATGACTGTAACAGTAACAGGACAGCAGAGGGCGTTGTGGGCTCACTGACTACCTTACTACCTACCGGTGCGCTCTTATGGGAAACGGGAAGTGGTAGTCAGATCAGTTCGATGCTCGTATGCAGACTGAAGCATATACTGTACTGTGTACGGCACTGATGTGTGTTATTTAATCTGTTTCACAGGTAAGAACTGATATAATAACCAAAGAGTACACTACCAGGTGTTCTGTAGGCACATGGGTCTGAATCATAGCCTAAGGTCTGAATGGGTTGGTGGGACAGAAGGCTATCGTTGGATAAGTGAGTTATGTTTAGCATTAGCACTGAGTAGGCTAACGCTGCCACACACTGTGATTAAAGTAACCTCGTGAGTTCGTAACAGAGGTTGGTAGAATTGTATGATTATTTGTATTGGTGTCAGGTTGGGCTAAATGTGTATTTCCTGAATAGTGTGTTCTGGGAGATATATGGGCCTGTTATAGTTAGTAGCCGGCCCATTTGGGAAACAGTGTTATTTACCAAGAGTGTTGGGGTCTGTGTGCTAATTATAAAACTGAATATGTTTTACTACTTTATTATGGTTATTATGAATGTTATGGTTAATACAGTGTTTATTATTGACAATATTCTTCAGTTGGACAGGGATGTTTTGTGAGCTAGAATTACAGTGTATATCATAATTGTACAATATGGACTGCTCTTATGGGAAACGGGAAGTGGTAGTCAGATCAGTTCGATGCTCGTATGCAGACTGAAGCATATACTGTACTGTGTACGGCACTGATGTGTGTTATTTAATCTGTTTCACAGATTCACATACCCTCCAATCAAAATAAATATGTAACACCAGAGTGAGGATCCCACTTCATTCTATATGTGTAACACCTGCATATGACATTGTGGACAAAAGCAAAATAAATCTTCATTTTTAGGGTCTGTGGTGCTAAAAGTGTAAAAAAAAAAAATCTCAAATGGTGGTCCGTGGCTCAAATGCTGAATAAATAGTGGGCCCTGGTGCCCAAAAGGTTGAAAGCCACTGCTATAAAGTGCATGTAGCTGACTTTACGTGCATCATTCACCACCCATTCTAATCACTTGAGAAGGTGTTCTGTGCTCTCCTGCACGGTCTGCACTCTGCACCAGTCTATGGGCTATAATATAGGCTACAGTAGCAACTATGTGAGTGGCGTGAAGCTTCGGAGACTGAATCGATCTAGACAGTTTAATGATGCCTGTCACTTGCACATAATCATACCGTTCTTCGTTCAAACACGCTTAGATATGGACTTTAGTGGAGAATGAGCTAAAGTTTAGACGCGCAATTTCTATTTACCGGCAGTGGCATCTTTCACTATTTAGAACAGACGCCGTTCGTGACCGATGCTGCGCCCTTCCTTATTAGGCTACAGATGTCTCAAAATGCATTTCTCAAAGTGCAGCTCTATATAGGTGGGCTGGTTTCGCCGAAATCTGTACCTTTTATAAGCATATAGGCTTGTGTGCGTGCGTACTAGTGCCCGAACATGTGCGAGTGTGTGTTTGTGCGTGAGAGAGAGAGAGAGAGAGAGAGAGAGAGAGAGAGAGAGAGAGAGAGAGAGAGAGAGACTCCTTTGAAGGAGGGAGGGAGATATGGAGGAAATGGGTAGGGAATAGGGATTCTTTGATGCTGCTGTAAACGTTTAGTGTGTGTGTGTGTGTGTGTGTGTGTGTGTGTGTGTGTGTGTGTGTGTGTGTGTGTGTGTGTGTGTGTGTGTGTGTGTGTGTGTGTGTGTGTGTGTGCGCCAACTATACTCGGTCCCACTCCTTCCTCAAGCCCACCTCACCCCTGCCCATCCTAACACACGGAAGGGATTAGGGTTGACGACACAGTACAGCAGATCTTGCAATGGGTCTGGTCCACCAAGATACCCATGTATAGGCTACATGCCTAAAATAAATATGTCAAGGAAGTTCAAGTTCACACCCAGCTGGCTAACACTAGATGGAGTCAAACAAATCAAATGCAACCCGGATTCGGCACAAACAAGGGACTAATTCATTTCCCCTCCTATACCAAAATGTGGAACGACCTTCCAACAGTCATTATGGCATGCCAATCCCTTGACTCCTTCAAAACTGCTTTCAAAGCAGGCAACCGTTATGGCATGCGATTTCAAACTAGCTCCTGAAAAATCTGAACCCCCGCACCCCATGCATACTGTATGTTTCTTTTCCCTTTACCCCTTTATGATTTCCTGTCTAAATGTTCTGATGAATTCAAAACGGTGGACCTGTTATAAACAAGTGTTAATTATTTATCCTTTTGTCATCCACAGTAACAATCTTTGATACGAGTTGTGTTTTCATGTGAAATGTGTTAAATCAATCAATCAATAGAGAGGCACTTACGTATATACATAGAGGCATTATTTTCACCACAAAGAGAAGTTTTGAGATGATTCCCTTTACCAAACCCATATGACTTTGTCATGGTAGGATGAATTGATGAAATAAGATTTTAAGCCTCCAGATGGAAAATGATACAAGAATTACACCCCGCATCATACATTATGGGCACTTGTGCCTCAGGACGTAGAGCAGGTTGTCCAATGAGTCGTGGGTCAGCGGTTCGAATCCCTGCTCCTCCTATTTACATGTCGAAGAAGTGTCCTCAGGCATAGACACTGAACCGTGCTGCCTTGCATGGTGTCAGCCATAATCAGTGTATGAATGTAATGAACTATGTAAAGCGCCTTGGATTAAGGTGCTATATAAATGCAGCATTTACAGTAGGCCTACTGTATGCCTGCTGTTAGTACTTTGCATTAATCAGTGTCAAATTTAATTCTAAAGGCATCATTTAGTCACTGTGAGTATGTGGCATTTTGTATTACTGTGCAGGGTTCCGGTTAATTTCTAAATTACAGTACCAATGAATTGACACGCATGAAATGTATCGTAAACTACACATATGTAGCTCAATCCTGTGCCTGATCTCTATGTCCTCTATTTCCACCAAACCCACGTTACTTTCAAGGGGGTTCGTAACAATTGGATACAGAAAATACAGCAGATGAAACAATACAACACAACACAAATACTCTCACACATAAAGGCATAGCTTACTCCCACACAACACACAAAGTGCTAACGTACACCACAATTTGGTGACAGCTACACTAAAGCACTAGAATGATCTTATTCTGGTGCCTGAAATGAATATGGAAAGCAGAGCAATATTTGTTTAGACAAAAGACCAGCCCCACAAATGTACCTAATAAGCAGTTGTTGAATTAGAGGTTTTTATTGGGATAAGTTGATTATGGTGACGACAGGCCAGAAAATCGGGTGATGATAAGAGTTAATTAAAACTGGCCTGCAATGCATGTGTTAATGCTTTTTAAATTACATCCTCACCGCTGACCACAGCAGAATCTAAAGATATAGGCTTAATAAGAGCAAAGGTGTCTGTGTGTATGTGCGGGCATGAGTGCATGTATGCGTGTACATACGAGTGTCTGCGTGTGTGTGTGTGTGTGTGTGTGTGCGCGTGTCCTCACCACCCTCACTACCACTACTACCACCACTACTCTCAGGGGGGTATTTGGTCATGCAATCAGGGGCGGATCTAGGCATAGGCATGGGGGGCAATTCCCCCCTAAATGCCCAGACTGCCCCACCAAACACGATGGCATGCAAAACAACCCAAGGTATTTCAGTGCTTAAATTTAAAAGTATTTGAAACCCTACTGAAAATGGTATGGGTGCGGCCTCATCAAGGCGATGAAGCTGCTCCCTTACCATTTTCTTCAGCCTCCCCAATTGGGAAATGTTACATCCGCCCCTGCATGCAATGTGATAAAAAGCAAAACAAAACAAAAAAATGCCAGGATCACTGTTAACTGTTAATGTTTTATAGAATAATATAGTCATATAATGAACATGCAGCAACATATTTCTGCTGTTTTGTCGTGTGTCTAGTGTCACACAAAAATAGCTGATCTACGAGCTATCTACAAGCTCTAAGGCCTAGATCTGCACTTTACACATTTCCATAGATGGGTATTAAAAGCCAACTATGAATCCCCTGGAACCAATTTTTGTCCTCGATATCCATAAAAACAGAAGAAAACACACACACACACACACACACACACACACACACACACACACACACACACACACACACACACACACACACACACACACACACACACACACACACACACACACACACACACACACACACTTTCCATCTGACAGTGAAGATATACAGGCATTACTGTGCACTCTCAGCTCTTGCAATGTTATTTCAGGGGTTGTTAGAAGACTGCAGTCCATTCAATCCATGTCACATGTGCTATAGGGTTCTGAACCTCATTGTTCTGCCCATACAGAGGGCCAGGTGCCCCTGCTGCATGGCCACCTTGCCAGACCTCCAACATGAGCAAGCGGGTTGTCATGCATGCATGGAGGAATGACGAATTAAAACGGCATTGGTTGGTGCACAGCTTGCATGAACCTTGCATCTTGAGCAAAATAAACAAGGAACAGGGTGTTAGACTACCGTTGCTATACACTAGGAGTGCACAGTGAAATCCTCACTGTTAATTTATCTCTGAATTGTAAACGCTGGGGACTTTGCCACGCGTTGGCTTGGTTACCGGGCTTAAGTGGACAGAAAACAAGTAAAAGAAAACTCGCAATATCAATGACTCTTTGACTGTTTGTCTGTGCCAACACTTCTTCATAGATTTTTATTGCTCATTATTTCACTTATGCATGCAATGACATTCACTTAAGTTCCTGCTGAAGCAACATTTACATGGGATCCTGACTGGTATTCAAATAATGCAGACTCATCTTTATTCATATCATGAAAGGATGCCGTCTCCGCTCGGTTTAATATGATGCACTATAGCCAAAGCAGGCATTGGGAACTACTGGTTGAAAAATGTGTTTATTGGACGTATCCATCAGATAACAGAATATTGCATTGACACTAATTGGATGACCTCAGCCAGTAGTTAAGAAACAGTATTAGTTGACAGGGCACAATTGACAGCATTTGGTCTTGCGGATACAATCTAACTGTTTTCGCAGTGATATATCATCCTGGAAAGTAATTCAAATAGCTTACTAAATGGACTGGGCTCCATTTTATACAGGGATGCTAAAAGCCATTCGGAAAGCTCTATGTGACTCTCCCCTTGATCCCAGATAACTTCAGCTGTCCCCATGGGATTACTTTCAGATGTATTTCTGTCATAAAGAATAAAAGCCTTTTTATTATTTTTTTCCTGTAGCTGTCCCTTAAGATCCAAAGGGGTATATTTTGTCAAACAAGGACAAGTACAGGTTTAAATGGGTATACCGTGATTGCTTTACATGTGGGGAGGTTTTTATATACAGTAGAAATTATACTGTATAAGGGCTTATACTGTATAGAGGGTTTTGGTTTCTGTCAGATCAAGTCTTTTCTCCGCCAATGTCTAACATTCTATGACTACTGTCAGTTGCCCAATGTGTGCTCACAACTAAAACATGAAATATTTAAGAAGCTGGCACATTTGATGATCCAAATGTTCAGACATCTTGTATATCAGTTGGTGTAATATTCACACCACTTCAAGCGGGCACATGCTGAGCAGATATGGTGATATAGTCTATCAGAGTCTCCCCATCTGACCTCGGTGTGACTTTCTGTAAGGGTGCGCACTGTGCACATGTCTCCACACAGATACAGGAGGGCATGTTATTATTTATGATCTTGTTCAACATCTAAATGCTCTCCAAAACATTTGAAACAGCAGCCAACTTGAGCTACTCTGTTCAATCCAAGTTTAGCAGTATAGTGTCATCATAGCAGCTGGTTGATAGTCACAATTCAACCCCCCGGCAATAGGGAGCAATAGTTTTAGCATATAATAGTCTGTAACACGAGATATGTAATGATGTGAAACAGACATTTAAGTGCGTCTCTGTTTCATAGTAAGGGAAAATTAGTGTCCAACAAGGCTAGGATTTATTGCAAAATGTTAGACATAAGATCATGTCTAACAGTAGACCGAGTCAGACAGTAGCCTATGAAAAATGTATCTTATTATGACTATTTTGATGCATGTTTTGCATGTCTCTACAATGCTGAAAATACTCCACAAAAATGTCACCGCCTGCAGTCTTGCCACAGTACACATGTGCCACAGAAAAAAATAAAAAATAATAATAATGATAAAATGTTAACTAATGTTTCAGTCTTATGAGAAAGGAATTAACATCATCCGAGGTTTACAGTTCTGACTTGCTGCCATCTATCTTGATGTAATGAAACTTGGGATTAGCACTAACCGATTGAGATAATGATGTCATCAAAATGGCATGTTGTTGGAAATTACCAAGGAGGAAATACCCTTAATACGTTCTCAGAATGTGCTGGAAGACAAGTGATGAGGCTAATGGGAAACTTAGTAGATAATCCTCCTGGATCATTTAAAGCTAGAAACCATCGGTTGTATTTAGGTTGACTTGTTCTCATTGTGACCACTGTAATCCATATCCATTGGTAGTAACAGAAGACTATGCCTCCTGGTTTTGGGGGTAATGGAAGACTTTTCAAAGTAAAATCGAACCAATCTGCTAGCCACTATAGCGCCTTTATTTGAAAATGTCTGGCACAATCAAGGTGCAGATGTTCTAGTGATCTAGTATAATAACAAGGGATTGTAGCTTTAAACCAACAACTTGAACCAATAGCTTGTCTGTAGAACAAGCAGTATTACTTTTTCATTGGCAACACACAGAATAAGGCTAATTGTATTATTGTCAAAGCACTTTAACAGCAAGCTTCATATTGTATCATTCACTTTGCTAACTGCGCCTGGAAAGAGAGTTCCGACATGATTCAGAAAGATGGAGGTAGTCCCCAGGGACCAATTCCACAGACTTATTCTCAATTTCCAAAACGCCAAATTGATCATTTGTATGTATGCAAATATAGTTTGTATTTAACCCCGGGGTTATAAACAATTTAGATAGTGACAACAAATTTGCGAAATCTGAATTGAGTGTAGCGGCTCACAGTAATGCCTATTTAGGCAGAAACTGTCACCCAGAGATGGATTCCCCTCACTTCAAGGTGAATGCAAGTGAGAGAGCAATTTCCATTCAAATATTACTCAAATGGAACTAATATCTTCGGATAAAATGAATCAACCACTCAGATCAAATTTGACACTGACATATGGATTGCAGTTAAGAAACTAGGGGAAAATATATACGCAACGAGGGAATATCTCAAAAGAGGTTATGCTCAATTTCAGATGGTTAATCGTCCAATTTCCAGGCAGACAGGAGCCAATCAGGTCTTATCAATAATGAATTAGTTTTTCAGGGCCAGTACAATTGCCTCCGATTTGGAATATATGCTACCAGTGTATGTATTAATAAGTGTTTGTATAGTTTTATAAAAGCCCTGCCTAGGAGATTTGTCAATGGTGAATTTGTGGCAGCCGCATACCTATTCATATAGTACTTGTTTGGTAGTGGAGAGCAAAAACAGGCAGGGGCAGCCGCTGGGGAATAACCAGTGCAGCCAATAGTGTTTTCTCCAGAAACACAAACCATTACCTTTAATCTAACCTTACGTAACCATACCATAACCATAACCTTACCCTAACCATAATGTTAACCAATCCCTTACCCTAAACATAACTGCAAGCATGGTGCAATGCAGAATGATAGAATGGTAACTGAGAAAATAATAGTAGTATCAGCATATGAGAACAGGGTGCATTTATACATTTTGTAGCCTATATACTTCTTGAACTGAACCTGACAAAGGTCTACCATGATGGACACATTGTTTCTTTAAAGATGCACTGGAGCATAATATACAGTACAAGTGTGGCCTGTGCTGACTCAATCTTTTTTTTTTTTTTTTACTGAAAACCTCAGCCAAGAACTCTAAAACATGATGTGTGAAGGTGTATTTCACACTGTATGCGTATATGAATCCTTTGAATTTTGCCTACCAGCGATTCTCAAAGTCACATTGAGGGGGTGTTCCAGACCCAGGGGGTCCCCAGGAACATTTGTTAACATCGCATCAAAATCGGCTTAACCACTTCAGCCATACACATCGGCTACAAGCTTAATTACAATGTGTTGCTTGTGAGCTTGTAAATCTTCTGTTTTTCTTTGTGTTTAACTGCACAAATAAAGAATGGGCGACCCTCACATCACATGGCACAAGAAAATATAGTATGATGGTGTCCATAGCCAAATACATATGCATTTGGGGGGACCTTTATTGACATGAGTAAGAGCTTTTGCAGGTTAAGTACTAGCTACTACAGTAGCTGTTAAGTAGCCTTAAAGACACTTTTTAAGCTGATAATTATCGACCTTGGGTTCATTTTATTATTCCATTGCCATGTATTGACCTCCATTAACCAAATGATCCTAGCTTTTCCTATACTCGGACCGACAGGCAAACAGTTGGTCAAAATAGAAAACCACATGGCAAATCTGCAAGCCAGTGCAATGCTTTGAGGCCATGTTCAGTGAAATTCAGTTGAAAGCACACATTCCTTAATCAGGCTGCATCAGGTACCGTTAGATATAAAGAGATGAATAAAACAAAAGACAGTTAAAAAAAAAAAAAAAAAAAAAAAAAAAAAAAGGCCACATCCTGTATAGCCCTCTAATACTCTCTGCTCATGGCCTTGTACCTAATGCACCTTTGGCATTCATGTTGAAAAGCAATTAAATTTGATGAAAACCATTTGCTCAGATAGCACTATAGAAATACAAGTTTTTGCTTAAATGTCTGTGCCTGTTTATGCATTTACAGTTAGACCGGGAATGCCCTTTGCCATGAGAAAATCTGTTCATGAAATCGCTAAATTATGCTTTCATTTAACCCACAATGTGAGCCTTATGGTCTTCTGATCTGTTAAAGCTCTAATTAGAGCTTTAATTTTAGTGTCGCCTTCAGGCCAAACAGGGCAAGGTCAGGCTTGATTCCATTTATCATTCTGTTTTATTTAATGTCTACTCTCAACCTTTTTCTAAATTCCAGGACCCCCCCCCCCCCCAGTTTCACATGCTTTAGGCCAAGGATCTCCATTTGGGACCCTAACTGACACTAAATTCCACAATGTTAATTCGACTCTGAGTGTACAAATGGAACCAAATGTACACATAATGGTCCAATTACATAGCATAGATATGGGACGTAAGATAATATTGGGTTTGATTTGACGGAACATACTGTAACAGCATGGTGTATCACTGACACATACAACTGATATAACAGCATTACTGTCATTTCCGTTTCAACTCCAAAGCGTCAGTGAAGGACACATTTCCTATTTCAGCCTTTGAAAATAGCACTTCAGCACGCCCACTATGCATCACAATGCGACATGTCATGAGCTTGTGCCCAACAGCTCCAATGAACGGATGTGTGTCCCTATGTCTCAATGTCTGTCTGAGTATGTATATGGGGACGGCAGTGGCTCAGAGGTAGAGTAACCGGATGGTAACCACAAGGTTGCCGGTTCGATCCCGGGCTCTCGCAGAGTTAGTGTCGATGTGTCCCTGAGCAAAACACTTAACCCCTAATTGCTCCTGATGTGCTAGTAGGTACCTTGCATGGTTTCCACTGCCATCAGTGTATGAATGTGTGTGTGAATGGGTGAATGTGATGCACAATCTATGTAAAGCGCCTTGGATAAAGGTGCTATATAAATGCACCATTTACCATTTATGTACAGCTGCAATACCACTGGGTGACATAAAGTGGCCATTTGTGTCTATGTCTGTCCCTATGTCTGTTTAGGCATGCACGCATAGCACACACGCATGGAGTGCATGCCCCCACAGAGTATAGGAAGCAATAGCCGTCAGGCAAAGTCACGCAGACTTGCTTTACCAACAGGCATCCCAGTCAAAAATACAAGTCTATGGCCTACTGACAGTGTGGGCAAGACATTTCGTGCTGATCGGTCCAGCGGTTTGAGATTAGCCCCAGAGAGACACCTGCACTGACAGCCCAATTGCAGACAAGCCGCCCGACTTGCTTCCTACAAAACCGTATAGAATACTGTTATATATACTGTGCACAAACATTCTGGAGATAAAATACGTTCTTACATTACAAACGGGCCAATAGCATGACTCATGACTGCCATCTGTGTCTTTCACTTTGTCTTGTTATGCACCTCTCACCTGTCAAACAATCAAGCACTATCTTAAAGGCAAATATAGAACAAAGAATGCGGCTCTGAAGACCATCTGTGCAGGGTTGTCTCATACTGCTGGGAATGTGGGTGGTAATTGTCTCTCCAAACACCCCAACAAATGATGAATCTTTTGTTAATCTGTTTGATTACTTGCAGCAACAGTTAAGCATATTAAGTCATTATGAGCAAGTTCTGTGCCTTCCTGAGAGAACAGAAATCAAATTCCTCTTTTCACCCATTATCATATTCAATTAACTCGGCTCAATAAAGGTGATTGTTTATTTGTGTGTTTCACAACAGCATCGGCAAATAGCTCACTAGGGCATTGCCATTCATCCAACGGTTCTCTTTGGCCAGCCAATTTCTGCGTTGCTTGTGTAAAAGTCTGGAGGGCACAATTACAACTGGCAATGGGAAGCAAAATGCTGGCATTGAGAAGAAAAATGAGGTTAAACCTCACTCATTTTTTTCATAACTCCGGAGGAGAGAGAACCCTGAGAACAGACAGTATTTCCAATGTTACAAGCTTACATGTATTCCACTCACCTCAACGTTAAAGTTGCCATGCCCACCATCTCAACTTTTGCTATTTCTTATTAGACATTTACCAGAAATAGGGCCCCCAGGCCCTATTTCTGGTAAATACCTAATAAGAACTGACATTTGTACATTATCAGTTTGTGGAATCAGCGTTTTTTTTTCTGAATCTTTTACATGTAAATGTCTAAAGTTTCAACTACAACAATAAGCATGATAGGCATGCTTATTATATACATGGTAATTATTCCAATTATAGCACTAGAAATGATATCAGAGAAGAAGTAATTGCAGGCTAGATAGATGCATAACCAATGATTGAAGACATTAGAGATGGTATGACTCGATTAATTCCAGACACTAGATCTTAATTAACTTGGCTTAAGCATACCGATGATTTGTGAGCCAGTGGGATTTACTCAATGAGGACCATTGCTTAAAGTAGAACAGCTCCCTCACCATTCATTTTCCCTGATTATTTATTAAGCACCAGAGCAGAGCAGGTCCATCCTGTCTGAGATCAAGACTTCTGCTCAAGAGCATTAAAAAATATGATTTCAAAGGTTTGGGTTATAGTAGGTTACTAACTAGCTAAGGCCGCTAGCTCCACTGCTAGTACCAGTGCAGCTATGGATCTTAGCTAGTAGGTTACTACCCATTTATCAGCCTCAATTTTATAGCACTACTGTTCCAATTACAACGTAATATAAAATAACAATATTTTATGTCTACTCCCCAGTAAGCTCCATTTGAAAACTAGCAAAAATATCTTCTATGAACTCACAAGTTGTGAGCTTACAGACATTTGATTTGGTTTTGTTGTTTATCGAACATAAACTTGGCATGTAATGATGTACCCAAAATAGGGCTATGCCTGGTTGAAAGTGGTAAAAATGAATTCATAATTGATTCCATTTTTTCCATGCTTCAACGCTATCCGACAACTCCAATTCTTCCATGAGTCAAAAGAGTCTAATTTCAGGTCCAATGTGTTTCCTCTGCATGGTATTACATAACTAAGAATGCAGGGGGGCTCTTTCAATTTCCTGTATGTCCTTAACAAGGATGAGTCAAGCGGCCTAGAGGAGAGATTTATTAACCTTATCAAAAGCTGAAAAAGAGGACACATATAAACCATTCTTCTTCCTCACTGAGCCCTCTCAGTAAAAGAAAAAGCCTTGGGGACTTGTATAAAGGGTGCTAAAAAAGACGATGTATTAAATTGTGCTGTTGTTGCTTGCACATACCCGTGGTAATATTATGTTTGGAAGCTAATTTAGTTCGGCACATCTTTATCGTTGCGATCACATCTGGATCGAGACACAAAAAAGGTTGACCTGCTCTGACAATCCACGATGACTTGAAATGACCAGTCAATTCAAGATTTATCATTCAGACATTTATCAGATTGGATACTCTTACTTATCCAGAGTGAAAAGGGCAAGGTCAAAGCGTACGTTCCATGACCATTAAGCACACAGTGAAGTAGACAGGGTTTTATTGCTGTCCACAGGTTAATATTTTAAGCCAACCCAACATTGAAAAATGAAACTGCGTGGCAGTGGTGAATGTCAGTTGTCTGGGCAAAAAGGAAATGTCACCCACTGGCAGGCATTTGATTTTGTGTTCGGTTGGGGAACGTATTAGTTGGAAAGCTTGTCCATGGCAAAAAGGTTACACTCAATCAGTGTTCTTTTCTCAGGATAAAAGCAGCTGGTCGTCACTCAGGACGAGAGCAGTTGTGTCAGTATGAAGATCAACAGTGGCAAATTGTCTGACTTGTACAAATCGGTTGTCGATTTGAGGAGTACAGTATGAATGAATGTTTTTTATCTCGGTCTTAAGATGGTATGACCTTCAGTTAGAGTTCCAGTGTGGAGAAGTCTTCACCCTCCTGCTTGAGTGAATTAACTCAATTCACTCGTATTATGACACAGTTGCAGAGGAGTGTGGTGAATAGACCCATTCAGTTTAGACTACCACAGCTCACGGTGCTGTGAAAACGCTTTGGATTAACTCAACCCTACTGAAAAAGCAGAGCGCTATTAGTAAATCAGATTGGCCCTGTCAGGATGTGTTCCAAATGCAGAACTCGACATCAAAGTAAAGCAGGAAACCAAGGAAGACTGAATGCTTAACGACAACTGTACTTAAACGATAATGTGAAACAGAGGCACACCACACAGGGTGAAACACAGGGCAATACAGGAAACCCAGCATAACCTACAACAAGGATCCGGCAGAGCAGTCACATGGAGGGCAGGGAGTTTTAAATGGTCTCTGAGGCCTTAGCCAAGTAGACTCGGCTGACACCCGCAGGTGTGTCCACTCCATAGGCACACATTAGTCTGACTGACGTCATGTTAGTCCTACCACATGGACGGTTAAGACCTAACATTGGGTAGCTGGAGAGATGTATGGGTGGGATGTTGGAATAGGAAACAGTAACCAAGGAGGAGAGGTGGGGCCCACTCCACTGGGGAGATTAGGAGGAATACATACTGGGCAAAGTCTCTCACCATGCGGTCAGGGCACAGTACATCTGTGTACATCTCCAGGCAGAGAATATCAGTGGAAGGAATGTGACTACTTCTACAAAAGCATGAAATCATTTATGTCACATCAAATTAAAACATGCGCATTCACACGCTACGGCTTTCCTAAATGTAATGATTCTAAGAGTGTAGTTATAAACTGTGACGAGTGGAAACATACAACCTCATAATTGTCCTTAGTTTCGGTACTTAAATCTACTCCTCCACAAACGAAAAGATCTCCACTGTTTTGACATTAAAGCGGCCTGACAGATTCAGTCACTTCCAGTCTCTTTTTACATTCCCGAGCAAGAAAGGTGACAATTTTATTGTTGAAAGTACGATAACGTTTAGTGGATAATTTATTATTTCAAACAGACATGACATGACAGATACAGCAAGGGCTGATATTGGGATGTTATTGCACCAGCATCATATAAAAGACTTTACACGAGCTGTGATCATTTTTTATTTAACCACAACAGTAAGTCTGCCTCTCTAAGTAGGACTAAAACTGACTTGAAATTTAAGCTTTATTTCTTTATACGGTAATTCACACATGGCAATTTCATTTTGGCGTTCTAGGTGAATGGATAGATAAACACTTTATGCAAACACTAAATATGCATTCAGCTCTCTTTTTCTAAGTCATTCTAAACCCATTTCGGTGCTCTGCTGTCAAATGTGTTGCCACTTACATTATGTCTCACGCTGGGTCAGATTGAAGGGAGTGATATAAGGACATGAGATGCTGAACTAATATCAACCCTAGGGATAACTTTTTTTTTTTTTTTCCCAGATCTGGGGCTGATAGAAGCTGACAGCAGCGGAATCAATGAAAGCTAAATAAAGTGCCACCAGCAGGTTTCTGAACTGTCACTGTGAGTGACCTTGCCATGGAAGGAACTCATAGGTTGTACTTGTATGTACATGCCTGTCTTGGGCAGTGTTGGGCAATATTACTTAGGAGACTAATATCTTTTCTTTACTTATGCCTCCTTAGAAAATGTAATAATATTACTTTACATATTACTTGAACCAAATAATAATATATTACAATATTAATTTCCCAAGTCCCCTCTACCCCCTGCAAAGGAATAGAGATGTACAACACAATATGTTTAGTGACAACTTGCAACAGCTGTGATAATTTCTAGTGTATGTCCTGTGTGCAGAATGCTGTGGTGGATTAGGATCTACAAATTACATTGCATCTCTGTTGTTATCTGTTGATAGCTTGTAAATCTGTTCTATTTTCACAAGGCATGTTTTGGCACAGTAACATATTTATTACACTAAATTACACATTTTGGCAGAGTATTATATTTACTTTACTTTTGCTGGAAAAGGTAATAATATTGCAGTGATATCATATTGCAGTGATATCATATGTAATATTTAATTAGTTACTGCCCAACAACGGTCTTGGTTTGGTGTACAAACCATGACTGAGTTCCCAGCTCACCATGTACACAAAAATATATATTGCTAACTGCACGTAGGGCTGATTTACAAAAAAGGTACAGTATAACTCATTTGTGGATTCAAACAGCACCTTACAGAACCATGCACACCCCAGGGAATGGGCTGGATCTGTGCACAGGCATTAATTAGTTCATCTCAATTAATTGCATATCAATATTTGACCCAAGAAGCATTCTGGTCAATTAA
This sequence comes from Benthosema pterotum, assembly GCA_039105355.1. Lineage (NCBI taxonomy): Eukaryota > Metazoa > Chordata > Actinopteri > Myctophiformes > Myctophidae > Benthosema > Benthosema pterotum. The sequence continues at coordinate 16,919,137 of CM076975.1, forward strand.
AACATGTTGGTATATCATGTGTAAGTGAGTTCCACACTGTAACATGTTATGTTTAAGGTGAGGGTTAGAGATAAGGTTAGTCATTTCGGACCAATGTCAGGACGAAACAGTGGGAGTTCGGATCAAAGGCAGCCCTAATTGGTTAGGCTTACCCTGATAGGATTCTTCTCACATTGCATGCACCGGTATGATGGGTACGCCTGGAATTCGTCCAATGAAAAAGGTTCTGTGGCGCAAAATCTATGTGGGATTAAAATGAGTTAATTTTCTTAATCGCAAATTAATTAATCTCAATTAATCAGTTAAAGTCCTAGCCCTAATATTTAACATAACTCAACAAATAATCCAATAAAACAGTGCTTTAAATCGCTATTTAAGTGATTACATATTTACTTATTTTACTAAGTACATAGATTTAGGTCTACAGTAGACTGTGTATGAGTTTCAGCACCATGGACAGTGCTGTTTGGGAGAGAGATTTCTACACGTGTTCCCATGCTGATTTTACGGCCTGCCTAGTGTAATCTAGCACAGTGGATTTCAACCTTTTCCATACCAGTGCCCACCATTTATTCAACATTTGAGCCACGGACCACCATTTGAGAACATTTTAGCCCCGCAGACCCCAAAACTAAAGATTTCTTTTGCTTTTGTCCATCTTCTAGTTGTGTAGACTTGGGGCTAATTCAGATGATGAATATTTTAACTCTTGAGAGTGTAAAAATTAAACCAAATGGACCCGCAAGGGTCCATTTGGTTTCATTTTTACGTTCTCAAGAGTTACATCTGGTTAACCAACTTAGCTGGGGACCACCTGGAACCCTCTCAGGGACCACTGGTGGTCCCCGGACCACCTGTTGAAAACCCCTGATCTAGCACTATACACTCCTCAGTAACCCACCCACTCAACTTCCTTTATAGCACATCTGGTAAGGACCACCTTGCACCACCAGTAGACCAAAATCTATATTTATTTGGATCAGTTGCACTACTATGATATAGCTGCGTCAAAGGCTTGCGATTCACACTTCAATGTTATAAATAGGATAAATGCAATGAACCGCACACATTCTAATTACACATGGAAATAAGCCATTAGCTGTTGTCACAGGTTTTATTGTTCTAATAAATTATAAGTGTTTACTAAAACAAATTCATCTTGTGGAGAAGGGCATGCAGATCTTAGACAGCCAGCCTGTAATATCAGTCATCTACGGTATGATGTACAACTTCAAACTCTGGCAAGGTGTCAACCTGATTTAAGCCCCAATTGACCTCTCTTTTATCTTTTGTGGGCTGAGATTTGAGGTGAGATTTCAATGAGTTTCAGTACTTGGCAGTGTGCATTGTGCACAACATTGGTTCTGTAAGGTCTCCGTTTGTTCCTGTTAGTAAGATCTGTGTTTGTTCCGGACAAACACAGACCTGATAAAACTACTCAGTGACACTCTAAGGAAGTGACTGTCCAGCCCTCTCTCCTTGTCAAATATGTCTGCCCACATACTCCCCTAGACATCCCTGGGCGACGACATGAAATGTCCTGTATCTTCATGTTTGTGTGTGCAGTACAGCAGTCTATCCCAAGGCAATCCTATGGCATAGATAGATAATTAGATGACAATCATCACAAGTTTGCCTCATGCTTGCATTAGCTGTTGACACATTGCCTCACCCGGCTATTCATATAGTGTCACACGGAGGAGGATGAAGCCAACAGTTCTGCCTCTTCATGTTCCATCATCAGTCATCAGAACATATGCCCAGTCTGCCATGTCAGTCAACTATGACATTGATACAACGACATAGGGCTCCATATATTATATTTCAGACCGATCTCGACTTCAAGCCGCTATAAAGATGAATGCTCAAACTCTGAGCCGATTCAATTCCAGGCTGCTCACCTCCTGCAGAGCCTGTGCTGTTCATCTACGTATTCAACACGTAGCAGCCTGTGATGGTTCACAACATAGGTGTGTGTACCAACAGCTGTGAGGCCCACCGTGCAGCAACACCTGCTGCGTTCTCAGCCAACTCCTCTTCCCACACTTCATCAACTGGTGTTGATTGAATCCCACGGTATGTTCTTATCTTCTATCGAAGTAAGTCTGCATGTGGTAACACAGCCAAAGATTTTCTTCACCCAGCATTTGGCCCTCGGCATCCAACCCAGGGCACATCTGGTGTCAATACCTCACCTCATGTGGTGATGAAACACACCTACAGCTTCTGATGTCACTGAGCATCTTGAAGGTATAAAAGGACCCACAGATCAGCAACACACATCGGTAATGTCAGCAACATTAACAACATCACATACAAATAAACGTCTGGGTAGGAATCACCTTGGTTTAGTGTTCTAGGGTTCAAATAAACACAGCAGGAGTTGGCCTGTATTTTCAATTACGGGTATCACACAATGAAGCCTTACAGGCGATGGTTATTTTCCACTACTTTCCACTTTCTAAGGCTATTTATTGCAATGCATGTTTTCTAATCATGCTGCATCCTTCACACCCACGTTAGTTCATTACATGTCAGATACACTGTCTAAGTCGTGGGCTGCTTTCTAACAGCATACAAACTTAATAACTTAAAAGAAAAAAGTCATCATGCAGTAAACCTGAAGTAGAACATAGAAAGTGTGTGGGACGGTATACCGCTTACACTTCAAAATGGTCCCATGGGCGCACCTAGATCCTTAGAATACAAATGCTCCGCTTTTGTATGCCAATGCAATATTTCTCTAGTTTGCGTTCACCCTTGCTATGAGGATAGGCAACAACCCAAGCATTCCTTTCTTTATTTTATAGCTTGACTGCAAGAAATGAGGAAAATAAGAACTTTCTATTGCAGTGTTTTTCAACCAGTAGTCCGGGGACCACCAGTGGTCCTTGAGAGGGTTCAAGGTTGTGGAAAGTTGATTCAACCAGTAACTCTTTGAGAGTGTAAACATGAAACCAAATGAACCCGCAAGGACCATTTAATTTCATGTTTACACTAAGTCTACACAAGGTCTAGGTCTACACAATGAGAGAATGTACTGTAGAAGATTAATGGTCATATGTTTTGCCTGTTGTGTTTGAGAAATCCAGCCTGGAATTGTGGACAAAACCAAAAGATCTCTAGTTTTGGGGGTGGAAATGTCATCAAATGGTGGTCTGTGGCTCAAATGCTGAATAAATAGTGGGCCCTGGTATATTTTATTGTATATGCGTTTGTTTTGTGGGGATGATGTCTTTTGAGGAAATAGGCCTCTACCGTACTGCATTATGGCTTGTCAGATGTCAATCCATATAGACATGGTATATTTATGTGTCGCAGGTAAGACAGGGAGTCCTTGACAGTATGTCTTTTGACATCAGCACGAGACAATAGTCATAAATAAGGAAGGTCACCAATGATCTGGCTCAGCACTGGCGCCTCCCAACCACCGCGGACAGGGTATTTACTTACTCTGTCCATAAATAACACCATCCTCCTTCATCCAACAAGACTCTCTCAGGTCACCGCAAGATTAATACCCTGGCCTAACCCTGAAATGACTGAACTGGCAATGATGACTAATGTCACACCAGGAAGGACTTGTGGCGCCACAATCCCTCACTGTCACAAAGTTTGCCTTCCCCCCGGAGGACCCTCCCCGGACTGCACTGTAATGGTCATTACAGACCGGAGCCGTTTGGGGTTCTATCAGGGAAAATGTATAAAGTTGAGGGAGTGCTGTATTTTTCCTTTGGTGTCAACACCACAGCACCTTGACAACACGTTGTAAATCAATACGATTCTATTTTATTACAGGGACCCCAGATGGTTTATTCATCTTCATCGCACAGTAGGGAGGACCTACATCACCCCACGTTCAAAAAGTATTCTTCTTTTTCTCCTTTAAAACAGATTATTCTTTTTTTCTCCATATAATTTCTAATCTTGACATCGCTTGGCTGGAGTAGCCATATGTTCCATATCTATGAACAATTGCTTGTTCAAAACGGCTCCAGAAATAAATGAATAACGCCATTTGGGCTGAGTAAGCTGAATGGCATGACAGTGATCTGAATAAGAAGAAATGTGATATAGTACTGTGTATATCAGATCAGTTCACCATCACAAAGCAGTGTCCTGACATTACTGTTCGTAAAAGAAGTGCATACAGCATTTCTGTTAAATTATAGTGCTGCATTTTTTAAATTAATTCGAATGTACAATGTACAGCACCTGTAATTAATTTCCTTCACGTTTCAGATGAATACCCACAGAAAAAGGGTGTCATGGTTACTTGTCAAATTAGCCCTCATTGACATTAATTGGATACCCTCACCAAGCAGTAATAATTATTCTTTTTACCCAGCAGTAATAATTATTCATTTTCTCAGTGTTTTTCAGAGTGTTTTAAGATGTGGGTTAATGTCATGCGCAGATATGCCATTGATGCTGCCGTCCAGTGGAACATTTTCAATTTACTCTAATTAAATACTATGTAGCTTACCGCTTTAGAGTTATAAATACAATACAATCTCACCCGGCAATTACTGTAGTATTCAATGTAAATCATTCTTCCTCCATTCTCGTGCATCTTAAAACAACGTTTCATCTTCTAAGAGCACCTGGCTCCAGCAAAACCCACTACCAGGGAACATAATAGGCTACCTACACAACATCCATCAGGGAAGAAAAGCTATATTGGCAGCTATTCCTACAAGGAGACCACAGTCTTAAGAATGTTGTGCTTTCAACAATAATGTGGCTAGTATATCACCAATTCCATGCTTGCAGTAGAGCTTGCTCAGATAAGCGGCTGCCATTTGAAATACCACTATCTACTGACAGTTTGTGGGACTCAGCGAAAATAGGTTGTGATGCTTGCGCATTTAGAGAAGTTATTCACGCTTATCAATGACTGGGCAAAGTGACAACTTGCCCATGTTAAAGTGAAGGGGTCAGAGTCAATCACACTCCCCTTTTCCAATGAACCACTCAGGTGCTGTTAGGTTGGCAGTGGCTCAGGCGGTAGAGAGGCCACTTGGGAACCAGAATGTTTGGTTCGAACCCTGGATCCACCAGAGTTGAAGTGTCCTTAACAATCACCCGGTGCTGCTCAACAATAGTTCATTATAGCTCATTATAGTCTGGTTGGACTAGTACTTGGAATTAACACATTACAGGAACATGTGTGCAAATTAACTTGGTCAACTCCCCAACAGAAATTATGATATTTATATTTACATTGTGCATTTGTGTTTAATTTCACCTTAATATAATATATACAGTATATAGTATAGTGAGCCCAGGTCTTCTCAGGCTCTCACTGGAGGCTCTCTGGTTTTTGTCCTTTGCTTAAGTTCTCAGTAGTGTTTTCAATGGGTGGGCCAGCTCTGTATTTAGGTGGGCCACGCCCCACATTGGCCCACCCGTAGGCCAGTGCTAGCCTGGCCTAACCTGAAATGATTTTGGCCTAGGCAAGGCGGGGTGCCGCCCGCGTGGGTTCAGTTCCCCCCCCCCCCCACACACACACACACAGGCACAAACAGGCATCTCGCCAAGATAATTATTTTGGTTGTCAGTTAGGGCAGGGGATTTTGTTTCAGTGCTGGGGTTCGCTATGTCAAATAGCAAAGGAAATGTCTGATAATATTTTGCTCGTCACATCCAGCATCTGATACGACCGCAGGTTTAGTATTGGATGTGCTCCAGTCATTTCCAGGCCATGTGGACAACATTTGTGCTTGAGGTGCCCATTAGAGTTTGCCATGGTTTACTAAACACAGCCTATTCTTGGCACTGTAATGACGTAGCTGCACTGACGTAGCTTTTCCTACCCAAGTAAACAAAGTTAAGTTACAGAGACAAAACTAAACAAAGTGCCCTTGTAGGCATAGGTCTCCACCAGGAGCATAGTGTGTGATATATTTGACTAAATGCTTAGGAATAATATAAATATCACATGACTATGGATATCTGTGTACTGATATTCATGAAGTTTGGATAAAATGTGAAATGTGAAAAGTAATATTAGATTTTACTTAGTTTACTCCTCCTAGTGCTATAAAGAGCAGACGTGAAACATTTCTGGTAAAGGGTTTTCCTTGGCCTCCAGTATGTGCATACAAGGTTTCACACAGTTCGGTGCAGTTATAGGTAAAACACTAATCAGTCGGTTATAGTGCAAACTGAGTGCTGAGTTGAACCTTTTCAAGTGGCATTTCTTCCCCGGCCTAGTGGGAATGTGCGTGCAAAATTTCAAGGAAATCACATGATGTGTTCATAATTTTAGCCAATCTTAGCCAATCAAGGTGGATTATGAGAAATCAAACAATACCGTCTTGATCACATGACTGTGGAGAGCATGTTCACCGATTTGCGTGAAATTTGGATAAAATCTCAAAGAATAATATTAGGAAATGTGTTTTACATATGTCTCCTGGTGATGCTATAACAGGCCAATGTGATGGACGGACAGACACACACACAGACAGATATGCGGACAGACACGCAAACAGAGTGCAAGACATAATCTGTGTGAAGTGAGCGGTGCAATGCGCCCAGGGTGCCGGCCTGGTTACGGCGAGTCTGGCCGCATCTGAAACGGTAGAGAAATGAATTACCATGTGGAGGTCCACAGGGGGTCCCTCTACTATAGTGTACTGTGCCGTCACACCCAAAATCATCATATATGTGTGTGTGTGTGTGTGTGTGTGGCTGTGCGCACACGCGGGCATGTGTGTATATTGTGTACGTGTGTGGGGCTGCAAACAGTGCCAATTTGTGGTGAAAACCAACCAAACACTATTTTTGTGCTTGTACACAGCGACCCAGGACACACAAAAGCTAGTTAAAACACTATGGTATATTATACTTGGTAGTGTGCCATGGACCAGGCTGAACATATTGGATCTACAAGCCCACAACGTGTCACAGCATAAGGCCTTGTGAGCTTTCAGACTGGCTATTTTCAGAACACGACACTGCTGTAGAACTCAGTATAAATCAGCCATAAGCCCCTTGACTTTTGCATCCACACTGATACCCAGGCTACTATAGGAGAGGAAAACGTCTTAAAACCATGGCCCACATAGTATAGGATTCTTTTATTATTCCCTAGAGGCCATAGATAGTGTGGGATGATATGCTCTCTTTTTTGTCGGCTTCATATCTGGTGTGGTGGTGGTGCACAAGAAAAGTGTATAATCACAGTTGTGTGTATTACAAGATGCCACTTGGAGAGGAGAATACGTGTTAACAAAAAGAAGAAAATAAAGATATGCAAGGGGCAAACAAATACAGTATATTGGCAGTGGTGCTATTTATGCCATATTACTTTACTGTCGCAAAGGGCATGAAGACTAAAATATGGGCATACAAGGGTTCTGCCCAACAACAACGATAAGCACTTTTTTCACAGGCATTTAACTAATTGTCTTTACTCAGCACCACTGCTTAGAGGAACTTGTGGTTTCCATGAAATAAGCCCCACAGATTGTGCTGCAGCTCCAAAGTCCCTTCCGTATCATAGCCGACAAGGCACACTGGAGCTAAGCAGATAAATACAAAAAAATATGATTCACATTTATCATGCTGATATTACCTTAATTGTTTCGCACTGGGGAAGGAAATTAAACCCTCACCTATTTCTCTGGCCCATTTGTCAGAGTGTGTGAATGGCAGTTAACGTGTTTTGGGAATGCCTGCGAACTGCTCACTGCTGGGGTATAAGACTAATACACTCCATTGTCTGAATTAAATCAAGGGAAAGAGCTGGCAGTTTAGTTGCAGAAGCTAAGCTACAGCTTGACATTTGAAAATAAATAATAAAAAATAAAAAATAAACCAAAAGAAAATAAACAAGGATAATAGCATTTGCGATGTTTGGACAAAATGTGTAGGAGTAATATATGAAAAAATATAAAACAAGTAAAACATAATGGCTAGTTGTGCACACACACAGATTGGTGCAGTCATAGGTGTAAACATTTAAGTATGCCCGGTGGGAATGTGTGGGCATAGTGTCATGGAAATGACATCCTGTTAATGATCTGAGGCGTTCTGTTCAAAATGGACCAATTCTGTAAAGTTTGAAAGGCAATCTTAGGCAATCGGAGTGGAAGTAAAGCAGACACTCAGCTATAGCCTGGATTATGCTATATACTGTACATTGGTTGCCAAAAATAGCCATTCTACAAGCTTGTAGATCTGCTACATGCAGCGCAGGGCACCATCATCCGATGGAGAATAAATTATAGCATATACAGTATGTCTGCTGCCAGCAAGGACATACTAAAGTTGGAGAGCGGAGAATCCATTATGAGCCTCTGCCCTGCCAGGCAAATCATGACTTTTGTCTTTGCCCTACAATATTTAGGCCAATTATATGTGCATTTAGAGTCTATTTTAGGAGGATGAAAACACTGGTCAATTAATATTTGCCTTGTGTGTGACCAAGGTGGCGGCTGCAATCAGTTAAGACACACAGCTCAAAGTTTTCATCAGTGAAGCCGTTTTTTTTTTGTCACTCACTGCACCAGCACTCCCATGAGGGTAAGGATCTCTGTCTTTTTATAACTCTGTCATCCACTGTGCAACTCACTTTTACATTTTCTACCCTATGCACTCCATACTTATGGCTGTATATGTCACAGGTTGGACATGAGCAGTCCACCAACTTAGTCCTAAAAACTACTAGAATGATGCATAATATACCTTACAAACATATGGTATATACTGTATATAGTTGTCTGTCTATAACTGGCCTCAAGTAGAGAAAACTACACCAATAAAAAACAATAAAAGTTATTGCAGACAATGTGTTTAATAGTCTACTATGTCAGTGGCCAGCTGAAGGTATAATCCAAAATCACACCTGTCTGAAGCTCTAATCATAGTACACCAATAAGGGACAATGGAATGATGGCTCCTTATTGGCCAAGAGTGGCTCAGTCACATATGATTCGTTGTCAAAGGCTGTTAAAGTTTGTACTCAGATAGAATTAGCCCTTCACTAAGTCGCTCCCAATCGGTCTTTGTCCAATAGGCACGTTTTAAGAGGAACACTTGATCAGGAAAGCTTGACCTGCATAGCGACAGTTGCTGAAGTATTGGGACTCTCATTGGACAGTGACTAAACCCCGCCCCAAAGGGTGGGGTTTTGAGATGGGCTCATTTACACTATTGTAGCTGTTTATAGGAGCCCTAAAATAATTATGTCAATAACAGATAGGCAGTCCTATTCATCTCATTCTGGCCAATCAACATTTGCATCCTTTTCACATTACCTTCAATGTTTGTGTTTACACAAATCTGGAAAGCAGGGTATATAAACATGCATAGATTAAGAGTATCATGCAAAGACGGACTCCACTCCCTAGGGCCACACTTCTACAAAATTTGTTTATTTTGGTATCTTTATTTGACCAGCTCTTCCTTTGATTTCCTCGTCATTACTTGTGCGTAAACATTGTTTCTCGTAAAGCCTCTTGTGATCTCAGATTGATGGTTTATTCTTTCCTCTTAAAACATCCCTCAGCATTATAGGCTGATCCATTCTTAGTTGTGTGTCTGTAGAGAGCAGATCTTCAAGCTCACGTGTCACATGTTTTTCAGACGTGTGACACGCGCAACTATAACTGACACTTTGAACACCTGACTTCAGAAGAACATTGGATTTTGAGTGACGTTAGGTGTGACCATGGTGTCTGGCGCCATGTCTGTACTCTCAATCTCACCCAGTCATGCTGAAATCCACCAGGAAAAATGTTCTGTCCTTGGACTCCCACAGACGAGACAAACTCTTATAAATGTTTGATTATCTCACCGCTTTGTGACTCTCGTCTGTGTCAAACTCAAGACACAAGACAGACTGTGTTGTGTTTACAAAATAATAGGCATGTGCTGATGAGACATTTTGGGCCAATATCAATACTAGATATAATTAATCACTGTAATGGCCAATGGCTGATATTACCCATGGCCATATGATCCCATGCTGTATTGGAAAATTAAATAGCTTTAATACCTATAAACTGTATTTGTGAGCTTCTAGATCTGTTTAAGCTGTTACTTTGGGGTTATTTATCTGTAAAGACAGATTGATTATTCAGACCGATTCATTCATTGGCCTAATCAAATTAATCAACCAAATGACGATTCAAATTGCCTCCAATGAGTTGGTCGGTGTGAGCTGGCTACCATTGGTGTGTGAATGTGGGAAGTGGGGACGCTGGCGTTGACTGTTCGCCGCTCTACTTCCCAATGTATGAATGAATGGACCATTGTAAAGCGCTTTGAGCACTTGGAAAAGCGCTATAAAAATGCAATGCATTAACCTTGTTGAATTCAGCTTCTGAGCTTCTGAGTTTCAATTGTCACTACAACCTACTTGATATTATACTGTATTAGCAAAGCCTGAATACCAGATTGCAGTAAATCAAATGAAGGAATATGCAGTCTATGTTGACTGATATACACTCATCAATACAATATCCCCTGTCTTTCCCCTCTACCTTTGTGGAAGGAAAGTGGGGAGTTTTAATACTGTACATCTACGTGCTGTATCATTCTCTTCACTGGCTAAACATGTGCCTTTAAAAGACTGAGGATTGAGGAAGGAGCCGATCGATCATACTCTTCTCAGCTCTCAGTGTTAATCAGGGAGAGAAACCAAGCATGGACCAGGGCTAGTCTGCTTGCCTGTTCAGCTTCCCTGATCAGTCTAATAGCCCAGTAACTAACTCATTGGCCAATAGCAGCTTTTCTGTACAGTACTACCATGTATCCTCCACTGCAATGTACAAAGAAAATATTAATGTTAATTGGACTTACAGTAATCTGCATATTGTCAATACTGGACTGGTCAAAGAGTGGCTAATACTATATTAATATTGCTGGTGAATATTTAAGCCACAGGACTCAGGATCCAAGCAGGGGAAGCAAACAGTGATTATCCTGCCTGTCACATGTACATGCAAGGCTATAAATTAATTCAGAGCTTTAGCATATATCCTCCTGTAGGCTAAAACATTTAGATTGGCCACACTAAAGTTATGGAAATCCAGTGACCAAATGAAGTCATAGGGGAAATAGTTTATCTTAAAATGGCCTTAAATTGATCTTTATGGGCACATTTACAGTACTATGAATTGGATATTTGCATTCTCAGTCAGTTGTGTCACGCCATCCCTCTATATATGTGCCCTAATGACACATCGCGCCACAAGATACACTCCATATAAGGAGAACATATGCAGTAATTAATTCCTAATCATTGTCTGGGAATGATTAGGAATTAATTACTGTATGCCCATATGGAGATCCCTGATTTCATCAATATTAAGCCCATATATGGGAATGTCAATATATGGCCATATTGTGCAAATTAACTAAGCTGGCTATACATGGATCTCCATAATGTGGAGCTGACTATCATCACCTAATAAGACTGGTTTTCAATAAATTGTCCATTACGCAACAAGTTAGGTTCGATGGCTGACGTCTGTAATCTTACTCTTACACTAATTTCCACATCGACCAATGGTATTAATAGGTCAACATGTATTGATCATGTTTTTACTAATACACATGAGCTGTGTTCACGTGTAGTCTTAGTAGCAGTGGGTTGTAGCGACCATAATTTAATTGCTTTAACCAAAGATGCCTAAATCTAGGGTTAGGATTGTTTACCGAAGGTCATATAAAAGATTTAATGTGGACATGTTTGTCAAGGAAGATCAGGATTCAAAGTGGTCCGTGACAACGTTGCACTGAATATGTTTATGGACAGATAGCCATACATGGTTTGACATACTAGATCTGCATATATGGAGCTGGCCAGCAACCCTAAATCTGACCTCACCGACACCAGTAATAGTTCAACTCTTGCTTCTCAACTGTACTGTATTAAGAATCTCTGACCTTATTGTTATAATTATTTTTTTAGGAATGCGTAAAGCAGTAGGTAATCCATTATATTAAGAGCTGTGAGAGTGATTACGTAAATCATGACAGATTACCCCCAATTAACATGCATAAAGGGAGCTCAGCTGTTGTACTGAGCACTATAAATGATAACACTTATGGGTTGGTTTTCTCCTGAGCAGAGTGCATGCTATGGACTGTTTTCAAAAGGAAGGCCACATATTCACACTGTACTGGAAGTGGCTAGACCTTTGCACTGTGTATTGACAGTCTCTTTAATGGCCCTTTGTGTGTGTGTGTGTGTGTGTGTGTGTGTGTGTGTGTGTGTGTGTGTGTGTGTGTGTGTGTGTGTGTGTGTGTGTGTGTGTGTGTGTGTGTGTGTGTGTAAAGAAAACATGTGTACATATATGAAGTTTGCCCCCTACATACTGTATATCATGGGTCTCCAACGGGTAGCTTGCGAGCTACCCGAGCTATGAATGATATGAAAAGCATGACCTGAAATGCATTGCAACTCTTTCCTTTGTCATTCAACATACAAACGTATGCCCACTCAAGCGTAACTAGGCCTACGTCAATACGCCCAGAATACGCCTATCAGTAATAGGCTACGTCAGTCGTCTTCAGGTCAAATCAAATCCAATCAAGGCAAAGACAAGTCTGTCAGTGACATGATCAGTGCTGTTCAAAGCAAAAGTCTCATTTTACATGCAACAGGTAAAAAAAAAGAGACTGCAGCATTTTCCTTCAATGAGGAGTGTTGGAAAACAATGCAGAGGCAGTTGATGTGTTGGATATGGATAAATAGTGTGACCTACTGTCCAAGCTTGGGCAGGAATTTGAGGACAGGTTCAAAGATTTTGATTAACTGGAGCCCTGTGTGGCATTCATTGCTAACCCTTTAATGGAGGTAGATGTCAGTGTAATATCAGGGCAGATAGCTGACATGTTCAATGTCAATGCATTTGAAATGGCCTCTGTGAATATGCACTATGTTGATTGTTAATGTTGAATAAGGCCTCTGTGAATATGCACTATGAATGTTGTTGATAGTGTTGTTAAATAAATCAAAGCTAAAAGAGAAGTAGCTCTCGGCCCCTCAGATTTTTTCAAAGTAGCTCTAAAAAAAAAAAAAAAAAAAAACGTTGGAGACACCTGCTGTATATGTACACATATGTTTAAATATATGCCACATATATGGTACATTTTTTTCTTTCCGTGTGGTTGTATATTTTTTAAATTATTATACAAAAACATTATTGATAGCATAACAAAATAACCTTCAGTCGCAGCCCTATCGACATCTTTTTTTGAAGCACTGCCAGAGCTGTGTTAGATGCACCTAATACCTCTATTCTATATTACCCACTACCACAGGGACCTCTGCCATGGGGCAAATGCAGTAGCAGCAGACAACAGCACTATTGAGCCATAGAGGCTACTGAGGATGAGGTTGGAGAACATGGTGCCACGAGAGAGGGATCGCTTTGAAGGATGGCTCTCTGTTATATTAGGGAGGGGGGAAAATTGGAAAGCACTTGACAGATCCCTTGATCTCTACTGACTTTCATCAAAGGTTCGGGGGGGGACGAATAGCAGATAGAGGGATTACTTTGCGGTGTTTGCAGGCTTTGGTGTTGAATTAGTCATGGCTTAAGAACACAGGGAGGTTTCCTGCCATTTAGAACCGCGCTTGTTCGGATTTCGTACGAGGCTACGGGGTGAAATGTGAAGCTCTGTGGTTGATTATCCCAATACGGCCATGAACGGAGATCATCATGCTTCACAATATAGAATGCACCACGTTCACCTCCGCACTTAATGTGCAAAGATTATTCAGGGTGACAAATGCGTCATGTTCAATTGATGCTAGTAATACACGGTAAAATGTCAGTGTATCCATTTGTAGCGATGGCGGTGAGCAGACGCAAACCAAACATAACCGTAAAGGGTCCATTTGGTACACTCTCAGGGGTGAATTAACACTGCGTATTTTACCATGCGCTTGAAAGTGACTATTGATGGTTTGAGGTCACTGTCTCCCACCCACAAAGTTCCTCAAAGAAGGTTTCTGGGTTTTTCATCATCACTTCCATGTTCCCCTTTGACCACATCACCACATGACATGACCTTCATGTTCGCTGCTATGTGGGTGACACAGACATCTACAGCACACAGATTACACAGCCTCTCTCTCTCTCTCTCTCTCTCTCTCTCTCTCTCTCATACACACACACACGCATGCGTGCGCGCAAACACAACGAATCTGAGGCTTTAGAGTACACACCATCTCTTAAAGTCTGGTTCACACAGATATGTTTGAAAAGTGTAAGTACTGCGAGTGAAAAGTGGATTAAATGTGTCTGTGGGTTTTATAAATATTTAACCAATGACAAGTAAGAGCTTGTGACAAAATAATACTGGGACACTGCATTTGGATCCATAGGAGCCAACGCAGTGTCACTGCCGGGCGGAAATAATAATAAATGTCCTTATTTTCACCTTTTCTTTTCTGTAAAATGAATGCCGTACTTCTTCGGTATAGCCTTACAACAGAGTAGTAAAAATAGCTGATCGGCAAGCTCAAAGCGTGTTTTGAGCTTGTATTATAGATACAAATCAGGAAATGTCACTTGTGAGGTTTCTGTCCATCAGCAAAAACACTCTCACTTCATTCAGTGATGGCATGGGAGCAATGTGAACAAAAGGAAGAGTGACACCGAGATCGAAAAGTGGTATATGGTATACCGCTAGTGCCTCAGCGGCATATACCGGTGGCCCAGCGCAGGCGCGTATTTTACGCCGGTGCCGCCGGTGCGGTGCACCAGGGCCCAGGCCCCTTGGGGGCCTACTGAGAGGGAAGGGGGTAAAAGAAAAGAAAGGCCGCTGACAGCGGGCCCTGCGACTGTTATGGACCTGTGGCCTGGTCGTTAGGGGGTTAAACCTGAGAGTGGCCGGGCCTAGCAGTGGGAGGGGTAATGATATTGTCCAATCAAATTGGTACCTGTGAACTGTCACTCACGTGTGAATGTGTTCTGATGTCAGTTCCTCTTAAAACAAATCAAAACAAAAAAAAAAAGTGTCAACTACAAAAAAAAAAGCGCGAGTGGGTTGAATTGAAGCATCGGCGTAGCATAGTGTCATGTTCAAGAAAAGTCATGAAAGTGGTTCCAAAGACGAATGGAAAGAGAGCAGTCGGCAGCGGGAAGCGTAAATGAAGCTAAAATGACCAAATTGGACAAGTTTGTATCAGTATCGGCTCTCCTGCTGCACCTGCAGCCCCACCGCACCGGGCACTAGCAGCTACCCCAGATCCTGCCTCACAGAGCGGCGACACGCTGGACTCGAGTTGCCAACGAGTTCAGCAACACAACCGCCCTGTGACAGTTCTCCACGCGGCCACGCACGGACACAGTGTCGGTGAAAATGAATGTCCCCGCGCGCGGTGGCCGCGTTGCAGATAATGAACCCCGAATCCCCAGCACAGATCGAGGATTATACGACATGACACCGCATACCGATAAGACAAAAAGCTTTATAATAGCAACTAGTCCGTAGGCCTGCCGGACCGTTTCTCAGAGACAACAAAAAAGTCTTTCTCAGAAAAATACATCTCCACTACCCGTAAAATGACCTTCTAATGAGTGAGTACACAGTCACATTCATTAATGCGGTCAGTTTGCTGTCTTTGTAAATCATGTAATGTGCTGTGTTCTTGATGCTTGTTGCTTATACTGTGGAAGTGCATACCAGCTTTGTTGGCGTTGGATATAATGTGAATGTGTGAGTGTAATAGTTTGGGGACATCATGTTTGAGCCCAGGTCAGTGCAGGCTGTTGGATATTAGTAATGGTGGAGGATAGAGATAGAGCTTGGCATCTGTCCATGTTGTTATGGTTCTGAAAATGCTGCGTGCGTGTGTGTGTGTGTGTGTGTGTGTGTGTGTGTGTGTGTGTGTGTGTGTGTGTGTGTGTGTGTGTGTGTGTGTGTGTGTGTGTGTGTGTCATGGCCATTTGCCAATAAAGATCAATGAAAATGAATGGAATAATTGTGTAGCCAGGCACGTTTGTTAGTCTACTGTATACAGTATAGCTGTAGTGTGTGTTTGTGCGCGCACATGCGTAAGAGTTGCTCGTTTATGGCAATGATAGGGGCCTACAAAATATTCTTGCACCAGGGCCCATCCTCAGCTCGTTTCGCCAGTGGCCCAGCGGCATATACCAGTGGCTCAGCGGCATATACCGGTTCTAGAGTGGTATACCGCTCCGAAAAGTGGTATATGGTATACCGCTAGTGCCTCAGCGGCATATACCGGTGGCCCAGCGGCATATACCGGTGGCCCAGCGGCATATACCGGTGGCCCAGCGGCATATACCGGTGGCCCGGTGCCATTCCACAATTCCGAACTGCCATTGTTGCGACCTTCCATTGTTCCGAAATTACGAGACGCAAAACCCTAGCCCCCTCCAACCGTAACCCTAATCCTAAACATCCGACCCTCAACCACCTCACAGACCGTTAGGTCTGTGAGGTTAGGTTGAGGGTTTTGCTACAAACATTGCTACACCCTTCTCTAAACCTACCCCTAACCCTAACCGCAAGCACGTTGCAGCTGATAGTGGATTTCCAGCGCATGTTCAGAGCGCTCAGTTTATGACCCCTCAATGTCGCGAAACACCGTGCCACAACACAGGGGTGTTATGTGCAGGTGAAAACGAGCGGCATTTGCCGTTGGGAAATGGTATGTACCGGTGGAACACGAGCGGTATACCACTCTAGAACCGGCATATGCCGCTGAGCCACCGGCATATGCCGCTGGGCCACCGGTATATGCCGCTGGGCCACCGGTATATGCCGCTGAGGCACTAGCGGTATACCATATACCACTTTTCGGAGCGGTATACCACTCTAGAACCGGCATATGCCGCTGGGCCACCGGTATATGCCGCTGGGCCACCGGTATATGCCGCTGAGGCACTAGCGGTATACCATATACCACTTTTAGATCTCGGCCCTACTGGGAGTGGAATGGGCTTAGCGTTGCGTGTAGCCACCAATATGTCAAATATAGTAACATAATAACACATCTGCCATCACTGATTTGACGGCACGACAGCCAAAATATATTGTTGGAAGAAAGGTTAACATAGCAACAATATGCATACATACACATATAGAGTATATATACGTGTGTGTGTGTGTGTGTGTGTGTGTGTGTGTGTGTGTGTGTGTGTGTGTGTGTGTGTGTGTGTGTGTGTGTGTGTGTGTATTTCAACGTCTCTCTCTAGTAGATTATGGAAACCGGAAGATAAGAACAAAATGAGCAGTAACATAGGCTACTTGCATCTCATATCATAGTATACGTTCTGTACAGCCGGCTTCACTGATGCATCCTCTCATGGTTATCAATATGCTATGGATATATCACAACACTATGTGGCCAATTTCACTTTTTATGAAAATGTGTGTGCCATTTCCTGAAAAGTAATGGTTTTTGGGGATAGAAGGATTTCTACCGGATGGCAAACAATATGCCAACTCCTAAAGCCTTCCAAGTCCAGCAGAAATCCTGTGATGCTAAATAACATTTCAAATACTGTATTCATGGGTCTCATCTGCAGTCCTCCACCAGCCATGTTTAAGTGATTCAATATCTGATTAGGCTTTCAATTGGTCTGGTTAGCCTAATCAGACATTGAATCACCTGTGAAGTCCTAAACATGGCTGGTGAAGGACTACAGATGAGACCCATGAATATGCCGGTACCTGCTTTCACATACACTAAATACAGTACATTAGCTGCACTAATGACTTTGGGGCAGGCCATCTAGAGATGGACAATTATCAGTCATAGGGGAGATATCTCAGAGGAAAGACAGGTGAGGAAGGATCAACATATGTAATGTTTGAATGGCAGAACCATATATGGGGTCTACGGGTTTTAGGTCAGATGCTGACCAATATTTATGACATCAGAGATCTGCATATATGGACTTAATATTGACGACATAATGTGCATTACACTCAATGTTCATAAACTCAACCCAAACTCCATGCAAATCAACCTGCATTACCGACAGCTACTCTATTATTCTGCTCATCTCCCTGCTGTCCTGATGTCATGCAGCTGTCCAGATGGTGCAGCAACATACATACACAACAAACTGAAGACAGCGAGACCTCGAAACCGCAATCTGTAGGAGGTGGACCCCCACAGGCTCCTGGAGACCGAATCAGCAACACACAACGCTAAGCAAAGACAGATAATATGTGAGTGATACAGCAGCTATCATATCTAATATACACAGCACACATGCAAAAAACACTTGCATACACACACACCCGCATACACACACACGCACATACACACACATGCATATACTCTCTCTCACACACATACACCCACAGCCTGTTCTTGTATTCATAGCTATGCCAGGGCTGACTAAGCCTTTCAGACAACCAATCACACCTTCAAGAGGCAGTCCACATAAATGGATATAGAGATGAATATTGTCTGGCCAAAAGCCAGCTCAACAAGGTCAGTGTTACTGCTAAGCAATGGTACAATACGCAGACATAGCGAGTTGGTCAGTTTGTCAACAACGACAGGAGAGGCTCAGCATGTCAGCCTGCCTAGCTGCTAACCAGAAAGGACATTCTTCATTCACTTGTAATTATCCTCAAACTGTTTTTTTTGTGCGTTGTATTTCTCTTTCATTTTTAACAGCATGGCGCCCAGGAGTCTCTGTATGTGCTCACAAAGCAGAGCCGTACACAGTAGAACAGTAGCAAGCAAAATGTGCAGACGTTGTTCAAGATACATGTTGAGAATGCACATCCGATGTGGAATGCAAAAGGATGAAGGAAAGCGGCTCTCTCATACAGTAATTGAGGAAATGTTTTCAATTTGCAGTTTAAGATAATAGGCTATATTATGTTGGGGGATTTAAGCCACGGAGACAGATAACTGGTAATTAATTTAGCTACAGTAACAGTGCCTGAAAGCCAAGAGAATGCGGAAAGAATCCACACACAGTTATCGGACTCTTGTTTTATTATTGCAGAGTCCTCCAATCCTCTTGTTACAGTGGTTATTAATGCTACGGCGTGACTAAACTCTCCGCCACTTGTCAATCAAAATTGGCTTAATCTGGAAGGTAATGCCATCCTGTGCGTGGTCTGCACGACTCGACAACGATGAATTCATAATATTATGACAGCTTGAACTGAACAGCAATAACAAGGAAAATGTGCTTGAGTGCCACAATTGTCCTTTAGTTGAAATTTTGATTTTGATTCGACATTTTCCAAAAACAAATCTTTGGCTTTGAGCCCACTACGTTGAATTAATGACTACGGACCACTTCATCCATTTTCAAACCAAAATCCATCTTCAGAAAATTGGTCCTCACTTACTGTATAATCACGAGAGCACCATTGCCGTCTACATAGGGGTTGTGTTTCAGAGGGAAGAGAGAGTAGAGAAACTCAAGTCTAGAAAATTACATACGGCAATAAAACAAAAAAAGAGCTATTAGAGACAGTGTGATTTATAGTCCAATATGCCTGTGTCCGGCTAAAAGTACAGAAATAATTTAGGTGATGAGTCTCATGCATAGATTAATACCACCCTATAAAAATACTGTCTCCCCTTATGTTCATAAATACGTATTTTCAGATGACGCTGATTATTATGCAAAGGCAGATTCTGCTCCATACAGCCACACTTTAAAACCAAACTCTTTATTTTAGTTTCGGAATGAGTTTATTTGACCTTCCACTGTTTCCATGGCCGTTAGTCGTGTTTACACGATGGCATCTCGTAGCCTCTTGCGAGGACATTAAATCTCAGAGTGATGATTCATTCTTTCTTCGAAAAACATAAAACATTCGCCAGCACTAAAGGCCAATTTATATTTGCTTGTGCGTCGGTGTCAAGAGCCGAAGATAGAAGATCTCCAAGCGCAAGAATCTTCTTTCAAAGCTGACGCGCGCAACTCAGAATAGATTATAAAATAATTAATTGTGCCATCTTGTAATCATCAGTGGTAATGAAAAGCAATTACGTGAAGATGAGGTTGACAATGGGTGAAGTGATACTTTAAGAGGCCCCATTAAAATTAAGAGTGAAAATAGCACAATTTTCACACAATGTCACATAGCGAAAACACAATCTGCTATTTTTACCATTTGTGACCAGACTTAGGAAAACCTAATATCTGTTCTTCAAGGAGAATTCCACCCCAGGAGGCTTTCTTAGGTTTATCTGCAGTTGATTTATTTCCAAAAAAGTGGTCCAGTAGTTGTTATTTTGTAAAGAACCCCCCCCCCCATCCCCTATCCCAACATAATCTTAGAAGGGGCCTATGGGATGTTATTCAAATTCACCCTTTTCCATCATTCCAAAATGCAATTTCTTGCTACATACAAGCTCTCCACCAAGTCAGTAACGTGCTGACACTCACACTTTCACCTTGGGTTAAGCAAATCAATTTGTTTATTCTCAGATAGTTGTGACACGAGAGTAAATAAAAGGGGAAAACATACCAACCATTATTACACCAAAAGAAACAAAATTATTATTTTATGATTGTCGGTACTGTACCGCTCCTGCCTGATGATGAAAAATTGTATTGATCCCAGTCTAGCTGTCTTCACTATTAAACTTCCTTCAATGATCCCTACAATATTTCTGAATATGGTTTGAACCATTCTGTACTATACTTTGGGTGTTTTAACATTCTTTGAAAAATGCTTTCATTGAAAAATGCTCATAATGAGCCGTGAACACCTGCTATTTTGGGGGGAAACTGCGAGAATTCACAAATCTTTCAACATGTTCTGTCACAGTGAACATTTTATAGAATCTAAAGGTTGAAATGGGTTAATTTATTTTATTCATGTAAAAATGTGAAAACCCGTACTCCAGTGCTTTGACTCACGTACATTAGTCTATTTTCTTATGGAGTCGAGTACTTTTGTCCAGCACTGTCCCCTTCTCCCCTAAAGCTCCACCATACAGCGTCCTCAGATAGGATGAACACATGGCCTTCTTAATCATCAAACAATAGCGGATTTCGGCTGCTGAATGAGCTCAACGTCTCACAGCCAATCCCCTCGCAACAAGAGTCGGCCAAGAGCAACCCTGCTGTCGTCGCCGTCCGGCAGAGACCTCGTATCTCAATTATTAAAAAAAAGAAAAAAAGAAAAAAAACGGGGACACTTACTACTTAGTACTTTGTCACGCTGGATTAGCATTACGACACTAACGTATAGCGCAGTGTTTCTCAACCAGTGTTTCCTGAGAGGAAATGATGGGACAGTTGGTAACCAAATGGACCCTTATAGATCTGTAACTCTTGAGAGCGTAAAATGATACCAAATGGACCCGCAAGGGTCCATTTGGTATCATTTTGGTATCATTTTGGTATCATTTTGGTATCATTTTACATTTGGTATCATTTTACGTAACCAAATGAACCCTTATAGATCTGTAACTCTTGAGAGCGTAAAATGATACCAAATGGACCCTTGCGGGTCCATTTGGTATCATTTTACGCTCTCAAGAGTTAATTTATATTTGAACATCTGAATTACTTAAATTTCAAGAATTTGCACATTTAGAAAAATGTTATTTTGACCAGTTTTGACCATTTCGCCAGTCATCTCTCCAAAATTGTGGACACAAACCCGAGTCTGAGAGACTAAACTCAGCATCAAATGGTGGTCCGTGGCTAAAATGCAGAATAAATAGAGGGCCCCTGGTATGAAAAAGGCTGAAAACCACTTCTATAGAGTCGATAGCTGGTCTTCAAGCTCACTTGTGAACACAGGTTATTTATTTATTTTTTTTGCTGTGGTTTTGGACATACGAGGTCTCCCTCCTGACGGCGACGCTGCATCCTCTGGCTCTGCTCCACCTCGGTTCCAGTGACAAACTGTGTTATTGACTGAATGACACCAGGCTGAAGAACATCGCTCATTTAAGCGTGCCAATACAGCTTAAGTACGCTGGTTCTTTTAGAAGGCTTTGATGGAGAGGTGGTAGTTATTTAAACCACTTAAACCCTATATACTTCCTTGACAGCCGCCCCCGAGTCTATAATTGGTCCCTTGGATATGTTTTTTTTTTTTAGCTCCACTCCAAATCTCTTCACCGATAAATGGCCAATCTGCAATCTCGCCGCCATGTCACTTAATTACAATCTATTTTTATCGAAAAGGTCTGTTTATTATGAGCTGCTGTTCATAGCTATACTGTGGAGGCCAGACTAGTATCATGTAGCAATACATCACTTTATATCACTGTGTCGATATTAGTCCCTCTCCGTGCTTGATTTTTTTTTCCTCTGCAAAGTTCCGCCTGTTCTGCCCATATTTGAATACTGGGCTCTGGTTGGTCATAGCCTGGCTCCAAATTAATCTGATTGGCCATCACCATTTCAGCTATGAAATCCTGATGAAGGCTGGTTACGTAAGGGGGAGGGCCGAGACAAGGACCCTCACAGCACGACAGGAAAGAGCCCTGGTTGGAGTCTACACAAGGATGCTACGAACGTCACTAGACAGGCGTCACATGGACGGACTGCAACAGAAATGGGACCTCTATGGAGACCTACCACGGGTCACAGACAAAGTCGGAGTCTCTCTGGAACCCTTTCAGTTGTTTTTTGGTTCTTAGTCCAGGAGCCAAAATTTCAAACGTGAATCATGAATTGAGAAATGATGCGCAATAACGCAGACCAACCTGTAGACCAATCAGAATCGTTGAAGATGAGGGCCTCACTGAGGTTTTGAAAGCTACGACCCTCGACACAACCTACAATCCACCAGCGAGATCCACGGTAAAGCTTACTGTCCATGAGCTGTATACAACCGAAAAAGTGAAAAAAGAGGCAATCGCCGAAGCAAAACATGTCACCCTGACAGGAGACCACTGGATGTCAGTGAGTAACAAAAACTACCTGGGAGTAACTGCACATCATATCACTGAGGCATGGGGATTGCAGTCTTTTCAGCAACAATACAATATGGTGATTAATCGTGATTAAATTAAATGCCAAAAATGGCCAATCATGACACAGTATTCAAATATGCTTACAAACTGTGTCCTAATTGGCCACCCCAATTTTCTGGAGTAGGAAATAGTTGTACAATTGAGCTATTCTAGGCCAATCTGCTGACAGGCATTTTATTTTTATTTTTTTGCCAACAGCTGATTGGGTCAGGGCCAGGCTAGCCACATCACTAATTAGTCACGGTCCTGACCGTTTACTACTAGGTAGTAAATAAATAGTAACAGTAGTTAGTTACTTTTTGAAAGTAAAGTGTACAACACTGGAATTGAGTGTGCACAACTATACCTTCCGTATATACAGAGATATGACGTTTCTTCCCGGCAGCTATGCCATTCAGAAGGTCATGGAACACAGATGGAGCAGCCTTCACAGACAAGACGGCATCTATAATGGCGCCGCACATGCTTTACCTTTAGGATACGCCAAATGCTTGCTGAGTGCCACTCACTGTCCAAGTTCTAATTACAAGTGAGCTATTTAAAATATGTGAACATGTGTGTCTGTGCGTGCCATCCGTTGGGGTGATGAATGCCAGTTGGGCTCTCTACAAAAAAGTATGGAATTCAATATGAAGCTGTATATTTGGAGAGGCAGTGTAATCAATGTGTGACTGCGGCAGGCGTCGGGGCAGCAGTCGCACCAGGTATAAATCCGTTGCGGCAGTTAGTAAAACTGCCGTGACAGTTGTAAAACTGCCACAGAAGTTTTAGTAACTGCCTTGGCAGTTTTATGCTATTAGTTTTACTACTAAACCTAACCCTAAAAACAACCTCATTAAAACCCATGTCTAAACTTAAACTTAACCCCCGAACAGTCCCAACAGTTAGTAAAACCTCTGTGGCAGTTAGTAAAACTGACACCGCAGTTATGAATACATCTGTTGCAGCAGGTATCAAAACCGTCACAACCGTCTTGATGCCTGCCACGACCGATTCATACCTGCCGCGATGGCTGCCGCGATGGCTGCCCCGGCGCCCGCCGCGGTCGCAAATTGATTTCTCCCCTATTTGTCTATGTCAAGGAAATCATGTAACAAATGGTCCGCTAGTAGACTGGTGTGCAACATGGGGTCATTAAAGGCAAATTATTGGTAGTTACTGTAGGAACAACATTTTCATTTGCATATGACCTTTCAGAGTATTATCTGAGGTTACTGAAGCTATACAACAGCAGGTAAAGAAAACCACAGTTGTGTGTCAAAGTATGTGTGTCGAAAAAAAAAGCGGTAGATATACAAAAATAGCAGATATACAAGCTCACGTTGTGTAACTCGCACCCAAGCTTGCGCATCTGCCACTTTTGCTCTCATTGGCATTTGATCATATTTTTTTTTTGACAGATTTTTCCACATTTTCTCCTCAATTTAGTCATCACCAGTTCCCTCCCATGTGTCACTGAGTTGGGTGTAGACAGCCACATGGCTTCTGTGATACACATGGAGTCACCAGCTGCTGCTTTAAAAAAAACATCCCTTGTCAACCCAAATAGAATGTACCAGCAATATTAGCTGATCGCAACAACATCAATCTATTGAGGCAATTTGCCCTTGAGCGACGATGCTCTTCATTTTGCCTCCGAACTGCAAAACAGGCACACAAACACTCGATAATTGCGCCAGTAAACATAATCAGCAAAGAGATACGAACATGTTTTTATTTTATTTTTTCAAGTGGTTCCCTGTATGTTTTTTACAGAGGTTTTCAGCAGATGGTTGATAGGAAAACAATTAACAACAGGTGCACATTACTAATATCATCAAAGCTAAGATGAGAAAAAAATATGTTTGCCTTATCTGTGTGTATTCTGAGACGGCTTGCACATTTTGGGGCAAGAGGCAGTCGGCGGATTATGTAAACACAGCTCTGTGATATTTGGTAAGTGATTTGAAATAGGACAGTAAATAGTCATTTGAAAAGGTAAATACATATAAATACATAAATACATGCTGTTGTTTTCATTCCCCAGTCGAAAAACATCCAAAGGGACATATAGTACACAATTAGCAAAGCGTAAATTTGTGGCGGTCCCGAAAAACTATTCAAGGGCACAAGAAGGGCACTAACATAAATGTATATAAATGCAAGTAAACAGTTTGATTGCATAGTGTACAGTTAAATTAGGGCTGGGACTTTAACAGATTAATTGCAATTAATTCATTACAGAAACAATAACGCGATTAAAATTTAACGTTAATCGCACATAGATTTTGCACCACAGAACCTTTCTCACTGGACGATTTTCAGACGAGTTTCACTGAACATACCGGTGCACGCAATGAGAGAATAGGGTGACCAATAAGGCTGCCATTGATCCGAACTCACCCACTTTTTTGTCCTCCCATTGGTCCAAAATTAATAACACCATCTCTAACTCTCAACCTCAACACAACATGTCAGTGTGGACACAGGGCTTAAAACAAGGTGACCAACCATTATGCTGATTGTGGATTTCTAGCGCATGTTTGGACTAATGGGACTTCGGATCTACAGGCAGTCTCTGCCAATCAGGAGGCTTTGCTTGGCCTTGTGAATGATGAGAAAAATTTGGAAAAAAACAACTTGTTTTAACTGACAAAAAAAATGCTTCTCAGGTCAATATTGATATGTGATTGATTGAGATAAATTAATCACAAGCATCTAATTAATTCGATTTTTTTTTTATCGAATCCCAGCTGAGGCTCAGTTGTTAGTGGATGAAAACACCATGAGCAAAAAGATACATGTACTGTAGCTGGTGATTGGGTGGGTGTTGGGTAGGATTGGGGAGGGAGACAGACGCAGGGCAAATGACATGCATGCAGAGTGGGCTGGAGTGTGAAAACACACACACACACACACACACACACACGCACGCACGCACGCACGCACGCACGCACGCACACACATGC
This sequence comes from Benthosema pterotum, assembly GCA_039105355.1. NCBI lineage: Eukaryota > Metazoa > Chordata > Actinopteri > Myctophiformes > Myctophidae > Benthosema > Benthosema pterotum. The sequence continues at coordinate 16,945,006 of CM076975.1, forward strand.
AAAGTTCCGTTGTTGGCCAAGTAAGTTTTTCTATTGAATAAGCTCCCACTCTACTGTATCTTTATACTGTAAATAAGTAATAGATTCAAAGATATGCGGTATAGGATTCTTCATAGGCATCATAGAAGACCTGAAATCTTAAACAAATTCGATCCCAGCAAGTCCCCGCTGGGCATGAAATACAAAAAAAGAGATTGGTACATACATACATTGTTACTGGGAATGTCACAGGATTGCCAGGTTTTGGTCCTGTTGTGTGACTAAAGAATTTAGTTCAATGATGAAGTCTACTATCTGTAAAGATAGACCATTTCTATTAGGGCTGCCATCAAAGACTTTAGCATTAGATCCTGGAAGAGCCAAGCTAATTAGGAAACTGTGTAGCTAGAAAATGCATTTGGTTCAACTAGATTCATGAGAAACCTCCATCAGTAACCTAATGGTATAGAGAAATGTACAGAACTCTCCCGATGGAAAGACCCAGTGCCAAATTAAAAAATAAAGATGTTAACTTCATGAATATTTGGTGGGACCACTCATAGATTATTTGTCAAGGGATCTATCTGCCCTGATTAATAAAGGAAGTGATTCATTGCATTTTAGAGCCCCGGGGTTACGCTTACAGTTTACCTACTGATGTGCCTGGTGTATGCTGTACTACACAATATACAGTACCTTCTTTGTAGGTATTTGCTGATTGTGTTGTCTCCATGGATGTGCTGATTGCCTTTTATCTTTTGTTTTTCTTTCTTTTTTATTATATTGTGCTTTTGATTTATACTTTTCATGCTATTGCTGAAATACAACAAAATATTATGAAAACAAATTCTGTGCTGTGTAGCAAACCTGCAATGTAGGAGTGTGGAGGTAAGAGGATGTAGAGTGTGAACAGAAGGAAACGGATGTTGAGTGTGAACAGACGGGAAGCGGGTGTTAGTGAGTGTGGTAGGCAGTGCTATTTGTCATTTGTTAATATGTAAGATGATGTGAAAGAACAAAAAGACAAGACAAGACAAAGACAAGACAAAAAGAAAGAAATAACAAAAGAAAGAAATAACAAAAGAAAGAAATAACGAAAGAAAGAAATAACGAAAGAAAGAAATAACGAAAGAAAGAAAGAAAGAAAGAAAGAAAGAAAGAAAGAAAGAAAGAAAGAAAGAAAGAAAGAAAGAAAGAAAGAAAGAAAGAAAGAAAGAAAGAAAGAAAGAAAGAAAGAAAGAAAGAAAGAAAGAAAGAAAGAGATGAAACGTTGTTGGACAAGTTCTGTTTTTATGAGGAGCTCTTGGCAGCACTTCATATTGAAGGTATGAAAACTACCCATGATTTAAGAGTGCTTTTCAAGACAACGTATTTCTCCACTATAACTATTGACAGCATCATTTTTAGTTGCTCTAAATAAAGAAATGTTGATTATCTCCCTTCAGAAATCTGCAGCGATGTATCAATAAAAGCCCTCCTGCGCCGGCCAGTGAGCGATGTTGTCTCTGCACTGGTTATAAATACAGTATTGATTATCCATTCTACAGAACTTTTGCTGTCATTTTTCATAGCAGTTCTCCATAGAAGATTGGTGGACAGTGGTCACTGTGAATCCCAAAGGCAGTAATGTCCACCATTAGAGATAGGCCAGTGCGCTGCCCAATAAATCATACTCACACACTTACAGCAGATCCACCTGTCACCATGAAGGATTTAGCAAGCAGAAACTGGGAAATATTGGCTTTGCTATAATGTTGGTTGAAAATAAGACCTGAGGCTATTGTTATGTCCACCCACGCACGCACGCACGCACGCACACACGCACGCACGCACGCACACACACACACACACACACACACACACACACACACACACACACACACACACACACCAACTTTTGCACACAAACTCTAAAGTGAATACATACTTTTAGTCCAAATTTCTTACTGCAATTCGTTTACATTCCTGACTAATACAGTATTCAATCAATCCATTAAAAAAACACTTGCATACTATATCTACATTAAACCTTTTTTTCCCCACAAATAAATAGCCTATTTGCTACTAATATTACTGTACTAAAATATAACACAAAGGGCCAGTTTGCTAAGTACAGAGGGTTTAAGACAAGGGGTTGAACTTGCACAAGTTGACCAATGAGAGTGTGAGATGCGATTCAACCCAAATGGGAGCAGAAGACACGGTTTGCTATAATCTCTTCAGAGGACAGGGATGCAAGTTATTAGATGAATAAATTATACGCCACAGGGCTTATAAGCAGCCCTACCAGAGGGAAACCAGACAATTATGAGACCCAGAGTCCCCCTTCTTTTGGTCAAAAGAACACATTTTCTGTACAAACACTGGGCTATGAAATAAGCTGCAGTGCTGATGAATCTGAGCCTAGGGAGACTGATACTATAATGAAAGTCATCCATCTTTAAGGTTTTTCAGAGGGCTTTCACCAGCCTTTAGTGCCTGAAACACTTTTGTTTGAGAAGTGAATTAATTCACAGTCATGTTGTTTTATTTTCTAATTGTGCGCAATGACATTGTAAGCATAATGAGTTGCATTACTTGCATAATTGTTTCTAATTTACGTACGTGCATGTGTGTGTAGTTCACATGCTATACTGTACTTCAGAGTCAGAACTTGACTGTATGTAGTATGTACTGCTCATAAGTGGCAATGAAAAAGTCGGCAAGGCACCCACACAACACAAATCCATATATGGGCATATAAAGTTGACATACAGATCGTTCAGATTTTCACAGTGTCATCATCTAAATGCTCGGGCTGATATTAACATTCTAAGCAGCTGCATGGTGCGTATGCTTTTACAATACTTAACATACTGTAGCCACTGTATCAGTCAGTGTGATACAGTCCAAGAAATCAAATCTATCTTTTTATGTCATGTAGGCTTTGGCAGGTGCTTTGCATGCATTGCAAAGCACCTAAAGAATTCTACAAAGCGAAACGTGCCGTGCAATAAAGTAGGAATGAAGCTAATTTAAATCCTGTCCGTAAGGGTCTTTGTGTGAGTGGTACCTTCCTTTTCAATTAAGGGAGGTTTCTTTGGTCAGCATATATATATATATATATATATATATATATATATATATATATATATATATATATATATATATATATATATATATATATATATATATATATATATATATATATATATATATAAATGATTAGCAGATACAGTGTCTATTCCATTATGCTGAAAAATAGTATGCCATAGGATTTAATGTCATTATGTCACAGGACATTCTTTCATTAATAACCCCTTTGTACAGAACACTCCAACAATTCAACTTGATAAGGTGAAAGAGAGAAAATTAAAAGTCGAATAATGTGACTTTTTATCAGTAGTTGTGAACCTGAGCAGAAACAAATTGCTCCCATTATTCCCATTCCTTTAAAGATACATTCTTCAGCAAGTTCTTCTTCACACAAGTTGACCAATGAAGGCGGAGATAGAATCTTTGGGGTCGTTTATTCATGAAGAATAAAACATGTGTATTGAATTGAATTAAACTATGAATGTTGTCTCGGAATGCAAGGCCCAATCTTTTGTCAATGCAACTTTGTCTATTATGAGCTGTAGTCATTTGAAAATTCAATGGCATTCACTTAACTCATACCACATGTACAGTACGTGGTGGTGCTGGTAGCTAGACCAATATAAGGAGTTGACATCTGTGCTCTGCAGCTGAAAACCCTGAGGCTGTTTTATTCCTCTAAAAGCTTGTTTACTAGGAGCATGGCCATTGTGTGAGTGTGTATTATCTGCTTCAGATAATAACCTATGAACTCCAGAATGCCAGTTATTCAAGTGTTTCTTTATTACTAGAGTAATTCTAGAAAGACACAAAAGAGTCCCTGGCTGAATAACATTTTAACTTCATCTGTGTAGACAAAATATTACAAGTGTGTTATTGTTTTGCTAATGCAATTTCTGATTGAATTTGGATAGTACCCGTTCCACCTATACCATCCCTTTTACAGTATGTCCCTTTTATAGAGTTCTGCCAGCACGATCAAATATGGAGTGTTGAGAGGTCTTTTGTGGCAGCTCTGGTCAACTGTGGGTCAGACGGGCATGGTTTACTGGGTACTCCACCTCTATTGTTGTGTGGAAGGCGTGTGTCCAATTTGAAGTCGGTGGTGCGAGCAGTTCCACCATGCGCAGTTACGTGTATTTACACACACGTACAAACATACAGGGCTGTGGTGAATTTATAGACAGGACATCATTGCTTCAGCGTCATCAACGACTGTACTGCAAATTCTGAGTAGCAATTAATCACAATGAATGTTTAATATGGAGAATTGTCTCTAATATGGAGCATTTCGTCTAGACATACAGTCAGCTCCTGGTATATTATCCATGCATTGTGCTGGAGGTGGTTTTCTCAAGTGAATCAGTGGGGAGGGCTCACGTTTTTGTCACAGAAGCCTTTGCCTTTGGGTTAGTTTACTCTTCAAATCGGGGATTTTCTTTAGCCCTCACCATAAATTGTATTTGTAGGATAGAAAATGAGCTTTATGCAACTTATTTTCATCCCAACTTTAAATGCAAGCATATCAACTAGACTTTCAAACCTCATTATAGTTCACTGTTATATGCAGTTAGCCTATATGCAGCCCTTCATGCCTATAGGGAATCCATATAAGTACCCACAAAGCAGAGAAATTGTCTCATCTTAAGTTTGTGTATTTGCAAATTAATTCCAATCAATCCAAATGTCTCTGAAGCACATTTCATTTGGATTGCAGAGTTGACCTTTATATGATTGGCATTGAGGACAGCAAACTTCAGGCTGCTGAAAGCACACATCCACAGCTCAGAAATGTCTGTAAGCCTCTTTCAGGCCTGGCTGGCACATCCATAGCTGCTTGATCAGAAACGCGAACATTTGTGCCAGCTAAGCCATGGTCTTCACTGATTATGTCACAACCATTTCCCTTCATCTTCCAGTTGCTTTTGGCTGCCTCATGCTTCTTGCATGGCGCTCTGGTGTCAGAGGACCACATTTCACTCCCACTGTTTTGTGAGAATTTAATTTCTTAACAATCAATTATAAAAATGACAAAAACATCACAGTAAAACGGTGGTGGTGTTGCCCACTCTGAAATTGGCCTGTGCCAGGGCCTGCGGGCGTGAGAATCCCACGATGATTTATACGTGGCTAAATGGATTTCCCAATATGCCCCTGTGTTTACAAAACCCTATCATTTAGCAGATAGATAATTCATGATCCACGCAGGGTCACCGGTTCTTTTTAAGAGCAGCTACCCACGCTACACTTCTCTCCACCCGCCACCTTTTCCCTTTACCCGAGTCGATTAACCTGGCCCGCTGCGAGTGGAAGTGGATGGGGCTATGCCTGGGTTACGGGGCTAACTCAAAGTGGCTCTCTCCTCCTCTGCAGTGACTGCAGGGCCCAGAGGTCAAACCGGCCCCCTCAGTGGCTGAGCCAGCCTGCTGATCTTTATTCAAAGCTACAGCAAGCACATAACTCACCAAGATAACAGCCTCCCTGGCTCTACCAGCACAGTGCTGGGAATAGGCCATATTTCTAGTTTAAATATTCATTTGATTGCAAAGCGTGCTTGCTTAAATGTCATTGTGTCGAATGTACATATTTCTCCTGCAGGTGTGAGGCAGGGTGGGTTGGGGATTATAGACTGAACATCTTCATCTCATCGAATAAACAAATAACATAATTTGTCGAGAACACTGGATATAACTAAGAATTCAGCTGCTGCATTTAATCAGTCCGTCCTACTGTGTCTATTAGGAGGTCTCTCTAGGTCATCCTGGTTCGCCATACATCTGGCCAATTTGTCTTTCTGAAGTACATCCTGTTAATGTGAAACGTCCTCGTGACTGGTGCTTGTGTGTGGGCCCCATTAGTGTCATTCTTCTGCCTGCTACTTTCTCGCTCTACCTTGGAGCTCCATTGTACACATTCTTGTTGGTAACACGTGTTCTCTTGCTGATACTAAGCACCCTGTCGAGAGATTTCTGCAGGGTTGGTTTCAGGGTCCAGTATCCACTGCCATATAGGAGACCAGACTCTACTGTAGCTGAAGAAGCAGAGTTTTATTTGTTTTTTAAGGAGGCTGGGGTTCAATACATTGGCCATGCAATGCAGGGCACTGCCCCGTGGTGTACTTGAAATCTTTGAAGGAGGTTGTTGTTGTTCAGGATGTTATAGAGGTGATAACCTCAGTTTGTTGCATTCAGCAGTGAGATAGGCAGTGAAGAAACATAGGCAGCAAGATAGGCAGTTTGTGAAGAAAACAACAAAAAATAGTTAGGGGAGTAGGCTACTGCAGCTACAAGTGTCACGCAATTTACACCAAGACACCATGAAAAAATGTGAAACTACAAGATGAGAGTCGCAAACAGTACAAGCCAAAAATGTTAAAAAATGGTTAGACACAGTGTGTATACTATAATTTAATACATATATATATATATATATATATTAGGGCTGTTGAATGATTAAAAATTTTAATCAAATTAATCACAGCTTCAAAATTAATTTAATCATGATTAATCACCAATCGAACTATGTCCAAAATATGCATGTTTTCCTGTACAGGATTCCAACATTTAAAAAAGAAACAGAATCTGTGGAAAAAAATAACCATTTATCTTTAAAATATTTATCAAAATAGGTGATCTACAAGCCCTCAATGCTTGTAGATCCTCCAGCTATACTCTATGGCTCTGGTTACAGGGAGACACACAGCTATATGTCTCCGTAAAACCGTGCTCTACCCATTTCTTTCAATGAGAAAATGCTCAATGAGTTGAGTCAGTGTGCACATGAGTTAATCTGATTAAATTTTTTAATCAGATTAATCAACAAAATTAATTTAATCCCATTAATTAACTATTTTCAACAGCCTTAATATATATATATATATATATATATATATATATATATATATATATATATATATATATATATATATATATATATATATATATATATATATATATATATATATATATACAGGTTGTCTTAAGGGCATTTTAGTAGCTCCAAACTTTTTTTTCTTCACACACAAGTTTGACCTATACTAAAATACCCACATTAGAATAAACACAAACTGCATTGGGGGAGGGGGATCTCAGGGTGAAAAGTAGAGCAGGGGGCATCTATGACAAAAATCAAGGGCAATATACAGTATATGACAGCACATGGATTCAAGGTAGATCGATGACCAATGTGTTTTGGTGTGGAATTCTCCTTAAAGGGGAATTCCACTCATTTGCAACGTTTTTTCTGAGAGCGGTTGCAAAAAAGAAGCGTCTAAAGAAATCCATTAACTTGGTGAAAATACATCTTGATGATGTCATCAAGATGTTTCACCATGTTAGTGGTTTTCTTCAGCCCTCCATTTCTTGGGAACACAGAATGGGGGAACTTTTTCATCATGTCCACCCAGCACCTCTAGGGTATACTAATGACATATTAGAATTAGGGCTGTTGAATGATTAAAATTTTTAATCAAATTAATCACAACTTCAAAATTAATTTAATCATGATTAATCACCATTCGAACTATGTCCAAAATATGCATGTTTTCCTGTACAGGATTTCAAAATTTAAAAAAGAAACAGAATCTGTGAAAAAAATAACCATTTATCTTTAAAATATTTATCAAAATAGGTGATCTACAAGCCCTCAATGCTTGTAGATCCGCCAGCTATACTTTATGGCTCTGGTTACAGGAAGACACACAGCTATGTATCCGTAAAACCGTGCGCTTCCCTTTTGTCTCAATGAGAAAATGCTCAGTGGGTTGAGTCAGTGTGCACATGAGTTAATTGAGTTAAAAATTTTAATCAGATTAATCAACAAAATTAATTTAATCCCATTAATTAACTATTTTCAACAGCCTTAATTAGAATGTTGAAAATGGGTGGAGTTCCCATTTAAAGAACAGCGTGTTGATGTGCCAATACATTACTCCAGTGCATGAACCGTTCTTTCTGCTGCTGCTGTATTCCGTATGGTCGAGCAACTACTTTAAAACGGCATTTGTTTGTGTGTAACTTTCATGCATTGTTTATCCTGCTGTACTTTGAGCAATTAACACACTGGAACTGCTGCCAATCAAAACCTGCTGCTGTGAATAACATCACTTTGGTGCTGTGCGCAGGCTGCAGCACAGCAAGAACCCTGAGGAAGTATGCATGATTCGTCTGACACATATCTTCCTCGGAAACACGCCATGAAGTACATACAGATAATAGGCTACGCGCAAAAATCGATTCAAGGTCCAGGATCGCACATTAGCTTTTACTTCTACTCAGCAGTCTAACTATGCCACAGTTAAAAAGGTTGTATGTACAGTCTAAGCGTCCACCTTGCAGACAGTCGCGTTGGCGTGCATTTTTATCGTGGTGTCATGCTTCCATTAGCAGGCTCTTAAAGGGCCATTGTTGCCATCGTCAGCATGACATTGTCTAATCAATACTAATCAATGCTCCAGCCATATACCGTACAAAGTCTACTCTACAAGGTCATTAACATATTACAAACCTTGAAGAATTCAGTGCATGTATGACCAGTGCACTTTAATATTTCATGGAGATGTGTTTTTAGATCATTTCACCAGGGACTATGCTGTGCTTTGAAATGCAAGTAGATTTTCATGCACAGAAATAAATATAATCCAGCAGCTTCCTCCAAATTAAAGATATACAGAAGGAGCTTGTTTTTTATTATTATTTTGTGGGGCACTTGAAAATCTTGACAACTTAACAGGTGGTCAGATGGATGGGCTGCAGGTAAACTTTCAGAGCAGGTTAACTTAATGATCAGTCAATTGATTGTGTTCCAGCTTAGATGAATGGAACCAAAGTAGAAGACCTTCTAAGTTAATGTTATTGGTATAACTTTGTAATATCAACATTATATTACCAACATTACAAGGGATCCCTGGCAAATAAGACAAATATGCCTTTTTAGATTATAATTACACCTGAGCAAAATCTAAATTATAAAATATCATCTTTCACTCAATAATTCAGTAATAGTGTGATTTTGTCATTATTATTATCTATTTTCTTTCTCTCTCTCTTCACTGGACCGGCCGCAGAATTCTTTTTTGTTAAATATACCTGAAAAAAAAAGTCCTCATGAAGTAAAGAAAAATATGTCAAATTGCAATGTATGGCCGGACTTCAGTATATTTCAAAGGGAAATATTTGTTAGCAAAAAGTCCTATTTCAAAATTAGCTAAATCATAGCTTGTGCATTCGCGCGCGTCATTTTTTTTGCCAGTTTGCCAAGCGTTTTTAGGCTAGTGTTTTCAGCGGGGAAAAGAAACACTTTAGTGGACACCAAGCCTTAGGCTTCCGCCCTCCTTCCCTCCTCCCCCTTCTCTCTCTCTCTCCCCTCATCCATCTCCATCTGTAGCTCTCTCTCTCTCTCCTCTCCACCTTTCCCATCAGATTAGCTGCAGCTGGATTGTTCTCCTTTCGGTCTAATTGCCCAGTGGCAGGGTGATTGGCATGTGAATCGCGCAGCTGTCAGGGGCGTCTGAATATTAATTAGGTGTGTAGGCGAGGCACGTAGGTGTATCGCCATCACCTGCTCACTTTCCATTATGTCCAATGATTTAGGAAGTGCACATGTTTTGATCCCTGGCGGGCATTATAAACAGCCTGTCGTGTTCCGTGATGTTCGACGGCTATATATAGGTCTGGCGTGCGCCGAGGCGGTGCCGATCAACTGAAGGCTAGTCTGGAATAAAAGGGAGCAAATTGGGTGCAACTATTGTTTTATTGGATGTCAGGCAACGGAAAAGACGTATAGCTATCCCTGTACTTCCACATTGTTTTCATGTGCACGTCTTTGCTACACTGTCACACAAAAGCAGCAAAGAATGGCCGATCTACAAGCCCACAATAGAGTGATAGATCTGGTATTTTTGACTGTGGCGCCAGTTAAGCAAACCGATTTGCATGATCTAAGTATACGGTCATAAATACGGGCTAAGGACAAGGGCTCAATCATGTCATGCACACACAGATTGTTCAAAGGATCTGTGCATTTTCAAATTCACATTGTGTTGTCTCTAAGTTACGATATAAGTAATAGTATGATGATGCTGGCTGCTACCAACAGTATAGTAAGTGCCCTCGAGCCTGACAGAATGGTATATACTGCATATAGCTGGTTCTGTTATGGAGATTAAATTAAATCTTCAAGCAAGCCGCGCAGAGTGGAAGACCACATCGAACAAATTGACAAGATCAAAGTGATAATTATGTTTGAACTTATCTGAATAAGCCGCGTTTAAAGGTCATTCAAGATACACAGCATAACACGATAAGATTCCTGTCATGATGTTGCACAAATTCCTGTCATTTTGAGTGCTCTCTGAAGTTTACTTGAAAGAGCACTAAAGTTCTTGGCCACGCGCACACTCGCACACGTCAGAGTCACAACACTACAATGATTGCCTTTGTATTGAGAGCAAGTCTTAGAGCTGGAGTTCTTATTTTTCTGTTTGTACAAATGCTGTAAAGCCATTGCTTTCGTCGTGTTTATGAGGAAGGTCTTTCTCGCCTCCCCAGCTGCCATAGAATATACCAGGATTTGGCATTTTGCCTACTCTTTATTAATTCTAGGGACTGTACTGTGCCGCTGTTATGAAATACATTCCCTTTTCAGAGCAATCCATGGCTGAATATTTGTATGCAGAACTGTGTTCCACCACTGTCTATTACTGGGGGGTGGGGTGGGATGGGAATAAGGTAAGCAGAACAACTCCCAAACTTTCAAGCTTCAAAGTCAAAGGTTGTCGTTTGTCCATGGAGTCAGCAGGCTTCTGAATGCCAGACTGAGCAAGGCAAAGATGACAGTTGGGAGGCTAATCCTCTGAAATAATTTGGTCGGCAGTCTCTGAACTTCTGCATTATCTTCCCCTGCATACCGCTGATGATTTTAATGCTTGAGCCCGCATTTTGACAGATGAATACACGGCAGAGACGGCGGCCTTTATAAACCCGAAACATTATGGAATAGGTCCCGTTGGAATGTCGTGGGCGCGGAAGGTGCGAAGGACATTTATGATTCAGATAAACAAACTGGCGGCCATCGGATGCCATGAAAAGATGAAATGACCCTGCGCCATCATTCCAAGGCAGTGAGCGACGGCGGATGGCATTATTCGTTGAATTCCTCATCAGTACACAAACCGCCGCAGATATCTTATTCAATGTGGTCCCTCAAGTGCGGCGCCGATGCAAAAACATCTGCTCGATGGCACCATGAAAGGAGTTGTTTATTTCGAATGAATAACTAAACATACTCACTCAATAAAACATTAGAGTGAGAGTTTAATTACAAATGTAATATCGTTTGAAATGAAGAGTCTCCTCCGGGCTCCGTTGAAGAGTCTATATCGTAGATTTATCAAGTTAATTTACCAGCTCTAAAACAATAATAATGTGCAAAATGAAATGATTGCACAGGTCCATTTCAATAAGGCTGCATTTCTTAGTTGCCAGACCGCTGACCAGGAAAGATATGTACTGTATAAGCCAGAGTTTAGAGTGCATTAGGATCCCCATTAGCTGGTGAATAACAGTAGCAAGTCTTCCCGAGGTCCACACATAACATATGAACATGACAACTTCCATTAGAGGACAATGTTAAAACTAGAAAAAAGTGGGAAAAATGTCAAATGGCATTTCTCTCTCAGCCTAGTGGGAATAGTTATGCATGGACAGTTTCACTGCAATCAGACGCTGTGTTCATGGCAATGCATTCTGTACACAACGTGATGTATGGATAAAATGTGTCCAAGTAATATAAAGAACTGTTTTTTTTTTTTCTTTCATTGTGGAAGAATTAGGGGCGGAGGTTCGATGTTGGCATTCAGGGAGTGTGTTTGCAAAGTTTTTCATCGACCGCACCAGCAGAGCCGGAGAATAGCTGTACATGGACGGGTGGTTAGATGGACAACTGGGCACACAAAACACGTGCCTTAAATTATCTACAAAAACACATACAGGTACCATAACATTCTAATCAAACCATATGTGTCACCACCAGTTGCCAACGGGTTTAATTCCTGCAGCAATCCAGGTTCAATGTTATGGATCCTGTTTTTCCAACCCAAAATAACACACCTACGCTATTGCACGGTTTTTCTTATTGATCAGTACCCACGCAACACTGCTGGCAGCAAACACATTCTTAGGAACTCCAAGATTTCCAAGCCAGTGTGAAGTCACTAGATAGCTCCAATGTTCCCTTAAACTAAACTATCTAACTTGCTCTGGCACAGACAACCGCAATTCTATTAACCTCCCTCCTGGGCAGCTCCACTGTTCTCCTTGTTGGAAATTCTCCTTTTTCCCCTCCCTGATTTATTCCACACACACACACACATTTCTGTGTTGTCAAGCCTGTTGTATCCTACTGCCTTAGCTGTCAGCAGGGACCCCCCACCAGGAGGGACATAGAGCATTAAAATATACAGCCGCCTGTCGCCTCGCCTCACAGCTAGAAGGTCCTGGGTTCGATTCCCGCTGGGGATGCTGTGCAGTACTGGTGGCGCGTGTTTCCTCCTTTAAGCCATCAGTGCCCATACCTGAGGCGGGGTTGGCGCAAAAGACCTCTCCCGGTGTGGAGTTTGCATGTTCTCCCCATGTCCCCTAGTGCAGGTGGTGGTACGCTCACAAAAAAACCCTGCAGTAATCCTGGTCTCTGTACTGCATCCCCTCCTGCACCAGACAGGGCACTGATGGAGAGGAGGCCAGGAACTGGATAGGATAACGTGTTCCTTCCACGCGCTACGACGCCCAACCAGGGAAACACTCCCTGTCAGGTGTACAGAAGCAACTTGAACACTCATGCATGAAGAAAGCATCAGTTCAAGTACTATTGCAGTCCCAGGGCTGGTGGAGGCCGCGTGGAGGAGCCCACAGTAAATAATTGATACAGGGGTGAAAAATGGGTTTGCAAAATCGTGAGGCAAAAAATAAATTGGGAAACAAACACACGCACACGTGCACACACATGCACACACCCACACTTTGTACTTTTGAAGTTATTTTAAAGCAGGTACTACTATACTTAAACTCAAGTGTAATTTGGACAAAATCCTTTGGCTAACAGGCTAAAATGTTCGGAATCCACGTCCTCAGTGTCCCACTAACACCGGGGGAAACTCTCAAAGGACACACACGGTCACCTGGAGAGCAGAGAATGATGAAACCTGGAGTGTGTTGTTAAAATAGTCAACTCTGTGCAAAGTGGCAAAAAACAGCAGCACTGGTAGCCGAGATGATTGTGACTACATCTGGCAGATGACATGCCTGCCTGCACAAGAGAAAACACTGATAATTCACAAGTTCTGCATGCACTTCCTACAAGCGACTGAAGAGAACATTCTTTTTGCCATCTGGATATTATTGTTAGGAACCAGCAAGCATGGGCGTATAAAAAAATAAAGGCTGAAAGATCCTGAACCGCAATACGGCACAGACATGGGCTTTGGGTTTCAAGGAGACATTGTGGAGTCAGATAGCGTGCAGTCTCTGCTCGGCAGCTGTTGTCTTGTTCCTTATTCCTGCTGCACACACTTCAGTTGAAGTCAAGTACTGTAGGCTAAGGCCCTTTCAAAACTCTCCCAAGTTACTTATCTCCAAAGGATAGTTGGGTACAAGCCTCCCTCTTTCCTCAAATAACTTGTTTTACAAACAAGAATGCTGGTATTCCGCAACCCGTTCATGCGTGTGAAGTTACACGGACTATTTCTTGGCAGAGGCGCTATTGTACAGGGAGCGTAGAGTAAATAAATTGTCTAAGCCGTCTCTGTAGTTGAGCATTAATGCAGTGCAACATATTTAATACCAGTGAGACGACTGGCACGCAGTTCACTTCACGCCCAAATACATTCCATATTTGGCATAGACAAATATGGAGTTTGACACACACATACACACAGACATTTCTGCCTGGCTTACATAGCAATCTCACTCATTCCCCTCGCAATTATAATATTAATATTCTCTTGTGTACATGCCTGTGTTGATGGTGACCAGTTTTACTGTTTTGTTGTCTTTTTCAGCTTTTCATCTTGTTGAGTCATGTGGTATTTTTTCGATTTTAAAACAAGGATTTCAAAATATAATACCAGCACTGATTCGCAAACATACCAGTAAGACACTTGCGCATCTTACCGGCACTGTTCTCTGGTCAACTCCCATATATGCTCCATATTTTGGCATGCCAAATATTTGGCATGTCCGATAATGTGACATTTGTGACATTTCCGCTAGGCTTACATACGTAGCAATCTCGCTCACTGTGTTTGCAATTAACCACCTCAATGTGTTTTATTTTCTATCAGCGCATTTATTGTTGTCGCATCCCCTATATAAGCTGATAATTTGATGGCCAGTGGAGTCTATCCAGAAGGAGACTCAAGAGTATCCCACAGAGCAGCCACCCGGTCATTAAATTATTGGCTTAGGAATGCAAAGGGAAAAAAAAGAAAGAAAAAAAAAAAAAAGTCATTTTTGGTGTGAACTACTGAACTCCTTTAACCCTGTCGTTGCCCCAGGGAAAATAGCCAAGCTCAGCTATGTTGTGTTGTGCAAGCTGTACAGTGAATTCTTCCATGCTTTCATGGCGCTCCTAAAAGCCCAGAATATGTATGCTACAGTCGGGTTCAAGTTACTGAAGAAGGAAAAAGCCTCAAATAGATTGCCAATATCAAATGTGTTGAGTGCAGACAAGCATGCTGTTGTAGTTGTGCTGTACAACGTGCAGCATAACGATGTGTGCTAGTGTCTACCCGTAACCCAAGAAAGATATTTTTAGCATTACATGGTTCAAACAGGTGAGTGAATTGCATTCATTTGCAGTCGTCGTCTCTCTCTGTGAATGGTAGTGTAGGAGGCAGGTGGATCAGCCTTACAAGTCTGAAATAGGTTAAACGCTTTGGAAAATGTAATTTACATCTCGTCAGTTAAGCTTCAAAAGATAGACCAAGTGTAGCATGGTGTTAACAAGTAAAATGTCCATGAATCTGCCAATTTTTAAAAGATTGTCTTGGCATTTTTTAGTGATATGGTTTTCACTTTAAATGATAGCCTTGAAGCACAGCAGCAGATTCACATATCAATTTAAGATACATCACATTAAATATGATGAATCAATACAATTTAGTTTCACATATCTATTAAATTTGAACACAATATGCATCCATCTCGCTGACAATTTTATAAAACATGCCAATGAAAATGATTAAATATGTAATTTCATCTTGCCTAGAGTTGCATGGGTGTAATTACATAGGTTTACACAGTGCAATCAGTGAGTTGCACGTGGTTGCACAATGTTGCAATTGTTACATCAGAGAATAGCTACAGTGTTGATCTTTTCTGTGGGCTCAAATGGGCAAGCTATTTTCAATGGAGGCAACACAGGAGACAGGACACAAGGGCCCCTATGTCACAAAGCAGGATTAGTGGGTTAGCCAGCTACTGACTTTTAACCCAGTTTAAACACTTGGATGTGTTGTGCTGCGCCGTTTAACCACAATGTGTTGCGCCGCATGCCGCATAGAGGTTATAGATCTGCGATTTTTTTTTTGCTGAATGTTCACCTTGTTGTGACATGCCCATCATAGGAAGTGTAGAGTTCATGTGGTTACCCCTAGCCTTTTGACGTCACATTATTAGCTCTCTTTACAGAGCTACATTGCCATGACGGCTTACTAGGCTGTGCACAAGTCCAGAACAAGTTTGTGTTCAGGTCAACAAATCGAAATCCATAAAAAGAAAGTCCACCTCCTGACTCATCAGCTCCTTGGGAGAAAAAAAGCAGCATCACCCTTCCTTGACATGACTGTTAAAGCTTATCTGCAGAGGGAGGCCTGGCAGACTTCTTCAGAAATGAATGGAGTTATAGTGGAGAGAACATATTGCAACCACACACACACACACACACACACACACACACACACACACACACACACACACACACACACACACACACACACACACACACACACACACACACACACACACACACACACACACACACACACACAGTACAGTAGCTCAAAACATTTTATTTTCACAACAGACCCTATGCATTAGGACAGACTCATTATCAGCCTGTAGGCCGTAAGGATTTTGCAATCAATGAGAGCAGCCAACCCATCTGACCACTTTTGGTGGCTGTGTTAAGTGGTCTGACGTGTGGGTCGTGAACCCTTTGAGATGATCACGTGAACCCTGATCCAGACACAGACAACCCATCTTTATCGCTGGGACCGCAATTAGCCCCATATGAAACCTCTCCCTCCGCTCATACTGTAGCTCTGAGATTAGGTCCCACCGGATTTGTTTTTTTCCCCCCCTGCATGTTCTTGGATAAATCCAACATAGATTCAACATCTGACCAGGGGAGGCAGTAATGTCTGCAGCCACACCTGGTACCAGCTGACTATGTAAGCTATTTGAACGCTTGTTGCAACCTGTCACTTAGTTGTTTTTGTCCACTAATAAACAAAACATTGCACATTTTGATATAATGTTCAGAAAAGGGTCTGAATATTGGAAAATAGGCCCTGGTTTCAAAACGAGTAAAAGAGTAATAGGCTGGTGGGATCTCAGGGCTACATCACAAGTAAAATGCATCTTACTGGCGTGGGAAGGGAACGCAGCTCACAACAACAACAAGTTTACAAAATAAACATTAGAGAAAAGTTTTACAGAAAAGGTTTACAGCCATCACAATAACAGTAGTGGGGTTCCCCTTGGAAACCCCACTAATTAGAATTCTATCCTAGCCTAGAGGGACGGGGACCGGCTCAGCCAGGCCGGTAGATCTGATTTGATCTTTTCTGTGCTACCTACGTCACCTCATATGGTGTGACGCTCACCCGGAAAGGCTGACTCTCACTTCTAGGCCACCATGGTTAAAAATTGGTCCAGGCTTTCCATTTTCGGGCAAGACAGACGAAAATGAAACCCTGCGTGTCGAGGCTACCCTGAACCTAACATCTGCAAAGGAGAGGTTCCATATGGGGCTAGGATTCCAAAGTATGCTTATTGCTTATACAATCCAATGTGGACAATGTGTAATGTAACCCTGAGTGTATCTGGGGGTTCATTTGGTTCCATTTGTACTTTGTTTACAGACCTGAAAAGGTATGTTTGGTTCCCAACTAAATAATTTAGCTGAAGACCCCTGGGCATTCCAGGACCCCCACATTATCATTAGTTACTATATCTGCAAGCGGGTTTGATATTGTCAGCTGGCGTTTCCTCCGCATTTACCAAATAGATGGATATTATGCCACTGCACGTAGCTTTTTTGCTGCAGCTATATTTTGGCTCTTAATATGCAAACATGTATTACCAAACAGACCGTAATTACACCACTCCAATTATTCATGACTTTGAATGCATGATTTTATTGGAAGCCAACATCTCTTTGTACTGCTGGGGTTGCATTTAAAAGGTTGCGGTAAGTGATGAAAATTAATTATAAATGAAGTCTCCATTCCTCGTTTCGATGGGGGTTTAACACGGTTTAACTTCATGCATTGACACATTCTAAACTTTCTTTCAGCAGCCCTCTCTGACTTGCTTTGTTACAGGCTGTGTCCTGGCAATGTGAGGCTACAGTGTCACAACAAAAAGATATGTGGATGTATAAGCACACACACACACACGCACGCATGCACGCACGCACACACACGCACGCACGCACGCACGCACACGCACACACACACACACACACACACACACACACACGCACACACACACACACACACACACTAATTACTTAATCATGAATAATTACCATTCAGTATTATGCACAAAACATGCCCGTTTTCTATTCTGCAAGGATTATGTTAGGGTCACGCAACAAATTCTCTTTCCATCTTGTTTTTATTATTATCATTAGGTCCTACAGTATCAGTACAGTATCCATCCATCTGCCCTTCAGGATTTGCACCTTGTTCCAACGTGCTGGAAAGCATTTCAAATGACCTCCGTTGGGTTGGTCAAGATTTAATTGACCATACAATCAGTTAGCTACCGGTGATGGATGGATTCCAGCCTGTGAGGGAAGAAAACACATGCCCCACGCCGTGTCCTCACAAACACCAACGCCTCCTTTCGCCAAACAAAAAAATATAAATAATATGCTTTTTTTCCCCGCAACATAACTGATTTATTTTTATCCCAACACACACACACAAACACACCAGCGCACACAGTAAAAAGCCAAAATGCTAATCTTCAGCCGGCATCACTTTGAAGTGAGAGAGGATACTTGAGGTGGATTATTTATGGTCACATAGCAGTAGCCTAGCCTCAAATCCTGTTAAGTCCCATAAGTATCCTCCAGATTCAAGGTTCAAGAGTCACAATTCACTCTCGAGATCCATGAATCTTCAGAATCTTGAAGGCACAAATATAATGCGGGGGGTAGATGAAGCCGTGCTGGTGTTCTCTGCCTGGAATGTGATCAGGTGCCTGATGATCATCACTCCGTATTATTAGTGCTCCTCTGTCTGTCTGTGTGCCCACATCACTGTGAGCTTTTGGATCAGCTATTTTCACCGAGCAGCACACATGTATAAACAAGTCATTCCAATCCTATCGACAAAGCCTTGACCTGGTGTCCACAACGCGCTAATGACATGCTTGGCCTTTGTTGCGGTGACACAGCTGATTGATATGCTAATGCCTTGTATGTTTGTGTGAACATGCATGTGTGTTTTTTTCCACTTCAAAGAGGCAATAACAAATGCTGGAGCAGAGAGAGAGAGGCTCAACATTTGGAGAAAAAAAATGGGTCAGGGCTGTGCCAAAATGATGATAGTGCTACTTTGCCCCCCAGTGGTATACAAGAACAGTGCAATAAAAGGGAGATTTCATTATCATAACCTTCAGGCTGTTGACATTACCAAAGTGGTATAAGCAGTATTTCAATATATAGGAATTCATCGCATTATATCAACGTACTGTAGCTTTTTTAATGCATTGATGTGCTTAGGGTACACAGTAGCATCTGCAGTGCGTACTTGTGGTATTATAAGAACTAAAACAGTAGAATATGATCAGCTGCAATGAAGCTATAGTCTGTTCTGCCATCATTCACCAGTCCAGAAATTGAAGACATTAGACAGTACAGTACTGTAGCCTACTGTGGTTGGTTTATCGTCTAATCGTACTTGAATGATAGTAGTAGTAATAGTAGTAATACTCTGCATTTAACTCATGAAACCTTTAGCAACATCAAACTGCATTAATGTGAGGCAGATATGGTGTGAGATTTTCGTTACCGCTATACCCCTTATCCCTTAACTTCTTTGCCTTTTTAAACTATTAAAAAAGAACATTTCTCAGTAGTTCAAATGGCCAGTCTACTAGCTCACAACGTGTTAATAGATTGACATGTTGAAATAGTCCAAAAAAGTTTTTCAAAATAGTGAAAATGAAATAAGGGATATGGCATAAGGGGTTTAGCATGTAACGAATTAATGTGAGGCCGATATGGTGCCTTATACTTAAAGGTCCACAAAATGTGTTTTGTCATACTATGTCATCATCCCTTTTGTTCACAGGCTCATGAGGCCAGCAAGATACAGATTATCTTATAGCTGATATGATTTCACACCATGTGGTGAATTGCAATGAAAATACCAGATGCATACATTATGATATGAGCGTGCTATGGTGCGAGCGTGCAACAACGTTGCCACATCCACTAAGGCGATATATAGAAAACTGCACCGCACAATGGCCGTTCCACTGGAACGTGTGTTCATGTGTCAAATCAAGTTGCCTGTGGTACTTTCAAAAAATGATGAAGTGGCGACGCTCAGCTGACACCCTTGTATCTGGTGTCCTATTGTACTCTGGTGACTGCCACCGTGCTCGTCATTGTGACTGAGACGGGGCCCAAGAAAAGGAAGGGGGTGGGAAAATCTCACAAGTGGGTCTAAGTCCCTCACACACAATCACCCTTTGACTTTTTTTTCCTACCCCTCACGCACACGGTGTAAGGCTATGACTCAAGGCCTGTATGCCACACTGCCTTCAGCTGCTGACTGAGTAACCGCCTGCTGGCTTACTTTAAGACTACAAACGTAGAATGATATCTATATGGAATGTTATCATGAGAGATGGTATGGATGTTAGGTTATCATTGAGGGATATGACATTTGACATCAACATATGTTCAGATATTTGCAAAGAAACACTGAGTGCCCTATTTTGAATGTCTTAACTACCAGGTCTTAAGTCTTAAGTCAAAACTTGGAGGTGTGGCAAAGCGGTTTTGAGTGGCCAAACAGCTTTGACTTAAGACCTGATATTTAAGACAATCAAAATAGATAGGTCTTAAAGATGGAGTGCGTGATCTTTGTATTTTTCCAATTTTGTACATGTTTAAGAGGTGACAGTACTAAATTAGACCCCTTGGTGTGTTTTTTATGTGCAATATGTCTTCTTTCTGTATTTAGTGTTCCTTCCTGGGGGCTGAAACCTTCCCAGTCCCAATGTAACTGTAATATAGTGACATCACATCATCAGCCCCTCCCCTAACTCCTCCCCATTCTTTATAGAACTACAGCTGTGTGTGTGGCTTCAGTTCAGGTATATCCCCCCACCACCCTGCGGGCAAACAAGGCATAGTTAATGAACTGGTGAGGGTGCCCACATAAATAAAAATGTAATTTTAACAAATACTGTGCACTTTTTTGGAGAAAAAAAAGTTTTTCAAAAAAAGCTTTAGGTCATGATCATGTTTTAGGGTGGAAATAAAATCATGGCATTCCATCTTTAATGGTTTAATAAGAAAGTGAAACCTGCCTCCACCAACTGTTGTCGCTGGGTGTCCCATCTGGGATGGTTGTTCAGATACCACTTGGCCTTGCATTCCCCCGCCACCCGCCCGTCTCCTTGTTCCGCACCGCTGAGTGTCCCACCTATCAGAATGCTAATGTCCATGTCAAGTTGTCAACAAGTAAATCAATGTGTCAGCGCATTAACCACAGGGTTTCAAACTAAATTAGTCAACAAGCCAAGTTCCCTTGAATTATTGTCTTATACGGAGAGGCTTTGAGCTGTTCTAAGAGATAATATGATGGCAAAGTCTGAACTTATTGGATGTGTCTTAATCCAGTCGATGGAAAACTTTGCACACACAGTCCGTTGTTGGATGCCAATGATAAACATCTACCGTAAATCTTCTGCAATTGCCTGTTATAGCGCCACCATGAGGCATACACTGACAAAACATATTTCTTTAGATTACTCGTACATGTTTTTTCCATACATCACACAATTTGGTGTGCAACTGTATCTCAACAGTCATATAACACGGATCTGCACAATTTCCCATATTCCAGCCTGATTGGCTAAGATTGCCTTTGAAAGCTCACATGATTGGTCTGTTTTGAACAAAATGCCACAAATGACAAACACAGTGCAATTTCGTGAAATTATATACACATTTCTACTAGGCAGAGGATTTTTTTTTCCTTATAGTGGTGCGATAACAGGACTCGTGTTTTCACATAATAACTGCATCGATCTGTACAACTCTGTATGTGCACTATAGTCACTGGAGTGACTCCAGTGACGTTCAGGGCAATAGGCCAGATCACAGCCCATATGGGGATGATCTTTACGTCATTTCCAGGACGTCTGCACCAGTTGGAATAATAGAGCTTATTCTGGGCCAGATGTGACTACATATGATTGTTTTAAGCTATTTTAGCTACTCTTTATTTAAGCTACTCTTTCAGATTCATCCAGAGATGTCCGCCTTTAGTGGACAGGATTTGTGCTGGTTAAAATCAGGAAATATTCTGGGCTAGATTTGACTAGTCTTTGTTTCCCTTGATCTGGCCACAATCAGGACATCACTAATTCGCCCCGGTACTGACTGTACTTACTGGGTATTCCCACTATGTTGTGGAAGCAACATTTGACATGACATGATTTAAATCAGCCTCATGGGGTGGTGCTACAACAGGTTAAGTCACATCTTTACATCTGTATCTGCATGAAATTTGTCTGCCATACATCACACTCCTATCGTCCTGGTGAAGACCTGCGCCCAGAAGGGCACCTTTTCTTAGTTTCCTCTCCCTTTGGCCTACTGAAAGGTGGATCTTCATGCTCCAGATCAAGTATTGTCGGCTGGGGGGGAATGATAAATAAATGCATTACAAATCAATAATGCATACCTATCTATTCATAATGGATTTATGGAGTTTACTCAACAAAATAAACCATTTGCGGGTATTTATCAATTCATGTGGGGGCGCCCACATTGTTAGCAACCGCTGGGATAATCTTATTTTGTGGAATTGGAGCGGCACGACAAACAGTCAGGGGATTAGCAAACCCTGGCTTTGTTTTTTTTTTCTTTCTCCCACTGAGGATAGATAGTGTTTGGCACCTGTGACTCGGGCTTGATTCACCAACAGTAAACATTGGCGTTGTTCTTGTTTGGAAAAAAAAATGCGGCCTGTACAATATTTCATATTGATAATAGCATTTCGGGGTGCTTGAGTAAATGGAGTTGAAAAACCACAGGTGATGGCGTGGGGGTTGACCTTATCAGGCTGTGATAAACTGGAAATGGGAAAAGTCAAAAAATCAAAATACCATCACATGGAAAAGGCAGACGCGGGACTCATCAGCTAGAGCTTTTCAGAACCCCAGCAAGAGGAAGAAGAAATGAATTGCCTTGTTCAAAAAGAAGATTGTATGACATGCTCTTTGCCAACTCGATAGTGCAGGCGGCGCGATTCAGTCCTAAAGCTCACCGTCAGCAGGGCTGCATTCCCCGCGAGATGGGAAAACATCTGAAACGATTCCCCCACAAGGTCTATCTTCAAACGGACACCGCAAGGCCCTGGAAAAGTGATTTTGGCTAGGCTAATCGAGGAGCATGCAGCAGAGCAACTGTGCTTTAGGAGGGGGGACATTAGTATTCGGAAAGTAACAAATGCCAAATGGGACCTAATTGGGTCTTAATGACAACTACTTACACACACAAATGGGTAGGAATGTGAGTGTATACGCACGCGCACACCACACACACACACACACACGCACACGGTGTGTCTCTTACTCTCTTCCAGTCTCAAAGCATTAATAAACTCATTCCGTCAAAGTCTCCAGGCAACATCTAAGGTCAGAACCAATTGAGAGCCTCAGCAGGAGTGAGTGAATTGTAAATTACCAAGATGAGTATCAACAGAGACAGATTGACTCAAAATAAAGCTGGAGGGAGCAATCAACGTATCTTGTCTCAGCTGTCATTCCCCCAACGCTTTCTCTACAGGAGATATGGACTCATCTGCTGTAATGGTTTTTCTGGGTTGAAAAAGACGCCTTTTGATATGGAGAAGTGTGTCTGACTGCGTCCCGCAATCCCCCTTCAGATACAGGGAGGTTTTCATCACTGATGATGACAGAGAAAGTCATCTCACGCTCAGCAAGGAAAGAAGAAAAAAAATGAATTAGAAAAGGGGCACCTATTTGGATGTGACGGCGGGAATGCCGCAATTAAGAGTGAAACGTGCCCGTAGTTTCAAGCGTTATGCTTATCAGGTCTGAACACACTATTTTTGGGCTAAGTTACAAAAGTTTAAGCATGCCCCTACAACAGTGCAGTTCGGTCTGTATGCAAATCCCTGTCTCTTAGACATCATTATGCGGATCGGTGAGGCTTTGTGTCTAAATACATCTCACAGAAACCTCTGAGACAACGTCTCTTTAGTCAGCGCTGCAATTTGCTCCCAGCTCTCTTATTGCCTGTCCACCTACACTGACTGCATGTGCTGCACCAGGATTCAATGACAGTGTACTGGAGAACAATTTGCTGCATTTGCTTTCAAATCTCTGCTGTAAAACACAACACAAATCCAGAGTGACTTACAGCAAACACAAGGTAATACATCATGAGCGAGCGAGCGAGAGCGCACGCGCACACACACACACACACACACACACACACACACACACACACACACACACACACACACACACACACACACACACACACACACACACACACACACACACACACACACAGTGTTCTACTAGTTCCCAAGGATATTTTTCTAGCTAGTTGCGTTACGCTGTCCCAGCAGATGTCAGTGTGACTCAAGATATTTAGAGCATCCCAGCTGTGTTGCAGGAGAAAAGACAATAGCCCTTTTATTAATGGGCACGCTGTATACAGCACCAGAATTATAAATCTGGATTGAAAACAAGATTATGCAATTTTGTCATAGTTTCCTTTCATAATTTTGTCGCTAAAGGGTAAACATAGAACACAAAAAACACAGCACAGATAAGACGGAATAGCTGAATCATAGGGAAAGGGCAGCATTGACAAATAAGGTTGCTTCTGAAGTCACAAGCAAACTGCAGCACAATAAAAAAACTAATTTACAATTTAGCCATTTAACCGACAGTCTTATAAAAAAAAAGAATTAAAGGTCTCAGGAGCCTGCTTCTTAGTTTAACTGAGGACATTTAGAAAACCGAGGCTGACCTAAAGAAAGAAAAAGAAAGAACAAGAAAAGGGTAAAAAAAAAATATATATATATATATATATATATATATATATATATATATATATATATATATATATATATATATATATATATATATATATATATATATATATATATATATAATATATATATATACAAACCCAAGATAGAGACAAATTCAATAGGTTCAAGTAGGTCATTCAATCTTCTTGCACAGAATAGTTCAGTTCAGAGTGGATGTTCAGTGGCTCCTCAGTATTGTTGTGATTACTATGTCAAATTCATACATTGATGAATGTGGCACCCACTGTCCAACTAATTCAACTAAGGATCTCCATCACTATTGTTCTTGTGCTCACTTGGGAGACACCTTTTCTGTCAATAAACTGATTCACATGCCCTTTTTTCCCCAGAAAAGGGAAACTTTTAACTTTCTTTGATTGAACTGTGACACTTATTATTTTCAGAACACAGCTAACTGAGAATAACATAAAAAACCTTCATGATGTAAATAGATGGCGAAAATTCTAGCAACAATTATAATGTCGTGCGAATGTGCAAATTAACAGAAGCCGATGGAAATCCAAAAGCCACTGTGGGCAGTTTGTTCCCTAAATAAAAGAGAAACAAAAACCTGGGTGAACGCAAATGAAAATGTGGCATATAGGAGCAAGAACCAATAAGTGCAAAGGGGCGTTGCTGCAAATTTGGAGACTTCAGTTTTTCTCCACTGTGTTCTGCAGGGGAAGGGAGGGGGCGGGGGAGGAGGGTCAAACACAGGTTTGATGAACAGGGAGCCGGCGTCCATTTCTAATCTGCCCCTCTATGCCAAGAAAAGGAGCAGTCTTTCTGGCTCGGCCGACAGTGGCACAATATTCCTGCCAAAAGAGTGGCTATTTACTGAGCACCTTGAGAGCTGTGACACACAAACAGTGCCTGAATGAAAACCACCTCACATTATAACGTACACAGTATAATTTACACCGAGGTGTAAATTGCCCACATTGCATTGCTATGCTGTGCAGTGGATAAACACTGTGGGGGCTGATCGGATAACAAGCTCAATTACCTCCAAGTAATTCAACTCAAGGAATAAATGGAATGTTGGCGATATACAGCAATGGCGTTGGCTGCAAAATGTTCTTGGGGGTGAAGTGGATGTAAAATTATCGGGATGTCTACCTAGCACTACAGGTGAAGCCGAGGCCATGGGAGAAAGTTGGGCACCATGGACAATATATAATCAGTTGGGATGTAGTGTATGGACCAATTCATGAGGTAAATCAATGAAATCAATGGGACATACAGTAGTTAGTCGGTGGGCTCTGGTCAGCGGTTTCTTTCCTTCGACTGCGGCCAACCACGCGCCTGTCCCTTCTCTTTTGGCACAAAACATCCAGTGTCCATCACTGCCCGCACAGTTATTGTTTTCAATAAGAACAAATGTCAAGTGAGGAGAGATAACATACAGAGCACTCCAATATTTGTTTGCTCTGATCCATACGGCTTAGCAACGACAGATGAGACTCTGGGAGCTGGGAGCTGACGCTGATCACCAGCGTACCAGAGGGCCCTGCATGGGACTAAGTTGGCATACAGCAGGGCTGCTTGACCTTCAGGGAAAGCAAAGGAAGGCCCACTGCTTGGCAGATGCTCTGAGTGCCATCGATCCTTGGAGGGGAAATCATATTAAATGGGTGTGAGGCTGTGCGCATTACCTGGGTGGGTAAATTGCCAATTTAAGGGAATGTAATTAATTTTGGGGTTGAGATGAAGGTAATCACCAGCCAGGCATGAAAGTGATATGTAGGAGGTGTTCATTAAGGGTGCGCGTTTGAGAGGCAAAGCGTACAGTAGTTATTTATAAACACAATTTATCATTGCAGAGAAATGTTAAAAGTGACAGATATTCTGTTGTGCTAAGAATGAATTTTTGAGCTGGAGGTTTTCACGTTTTTGGGAATCCCGTTGTTGCCCACATTTTCAAGGTAAATCACTGTAATAATTTATATCTGCACCAGGTGCTGCTGTGTGTCCACTGAGAGAAGTAAGAAAACACATTTTGACAGTTTGCGGCATGATGCACATGGTCTTAACTTGCAACCTTGGGGCCATGCCAAGAGCAATTTTGCTAACAAATCTATAGGACATATTTATGTGGGCATATTTATGTTTTAGTGCCTGGCACAGCAACCCTGAATCAGCCATGGGTGTCTTTTTGGCATTCCATTAACTTAACCAAACAGACCGTTGACTGCTGGGTGCCAATTAGTCTCATACCACACATATGAGCTGCGCTAATCGATATGAATGAGTGGGTTTGATTACCGAGCCCATTGAACAACTCCTTTAAGAAAGAGCTACTCCGGTGTGAGGTACATTCCCATTTTGTTGGCAGACACAGATAATGTTTTATTTAGTAACTAAACCAATGTCCTTGTGTATGATGTGAAAGCATCCAAGCACCGTAAAATCTATGGAAGCAACATTAATAATGTGATGAAATGATGTCAGGAGATGCAGGGGAAACAAAACAAAAACAAAAATCCCTTCTCAGTGGATGACCTTTACTGCAGTCAGGATCATTGTCTGTAGCCTAAATGTGTCATGTCCAGCGGACATGTGATGTCTCTCCCTCTCTTTGTAAGTAAGTAAGTAAGTAAGTAAACTTTATTTGTATAGCACTTCTCACAGAGAAAGCTCACAAAGTGCTTTACATGCAATAAAAAATGAAGAATGAAAAATAAAAATAAAACACAAGATAAGTAGACACAATATTGCACAGAATGTCTCAGTGGGGAGAAAAAAATAAATTAATAAATAAAATAGAAAGACATAATGGTAGTACAATCATGAGGCCACAGGAAAAGCTTGTAGAAAAAGAAATGTTTTAAGTTTGTTTTTAAAAATGTCCACAGAATCCGCCGACCGTACGGTCAGTGGCAAATTATTCCACAGAGAAGGAGCTACGACTTGGAAAGCTCTGTCACCTTTAGTTTTTAGTTTGCTTTTCGGAACAACAAGTAGACCCTGTTCAGCTGACCTAAGGGCCCTCTCTGGCAAATAGGGTTGAATGAGGTCAGACAGGTAGCTTGGGGCCTGGTGGTGTAGAGACCTATAGGTGAGAACCAGGACCTTGAAATGGACCCTAAATCTTACGGGGAGCCAGTGTAAAGATGAGAGAACAGGAGTGATGTGGCATTGTCTACTAGACCTGGTGAGTAATCTGGCGGCTGCGTTCTGGATGAGCTGAAGACGGTCTATGCTTTTTTTATTGAGGGAGGTGAACAGGGAATTACAGTAATCCAGTCTGGATGAAACAAAAGCGTGAATGATCATTTCTAGTTCAGTAAATGATACCATGGAACGAAGTTTTGCAATATTCCTGAGATGAAAAAAGCAAGTACGGCTGAGTTGTGAAATATGAGCATCAAGGTGCAAGCTCTGGTCAAATTGTACACCCAGATTTCTGAGGTTGGGGCGTACTTTGTCTTTGAGGGGACCGATCTGCTCAACTACACTGGGGAGTATAGAGTCAGGGGCAACAAGTAGTATTTCTGTTTTTGACTCGTTCAACTGTAGGTAATTATTAGCCATCCAGGACTTTATGGCAGACAGACACTCTAAAACTATATTTAAATTAAAATCAACAGGGGACTTGGGGTTAAAAGAATAATATAACTGAATGTCGTCAGCATAAAAATGGTAAGACATGCCTTTAAAAGAGCTGATTATTCGGCCAAGTGGTAACATATAAAGTGCAAAGAGTGCGGGGCCTAGTATGGACCCCTGGGGGACCCCACAGGAAAGTGCAACAGTGTCAGAACTATGAGGGCCTACGGCCACAGAGAAACGTCTCCCGGACAGATAGGAGGCAAACCAGTCCAGGGCAGTTCCAGTAACCCCCACCTGTTCCCTAAGCCTATTTATTAAAATGTCATGATCGACCGTATCAAACGCAGCCGTCATGTCCAACAGTATTAAAATAGAGCTGTTACCGGCATCAGACGCCATTAATAAATCATTTGAAACTTTTAAAAGAGCTGTCTCTGTAGAATGGTTTAGTCTAAAACCAGATTGAAACCTATCTAAAATATTATGACTGATCAAAGCACTATGTAATTGGTTAAAAACATGTTTTTCTAAAATCTTAGAGATAAAAGGAAGCTTGGAGATAGGGCGGTAATTATTGTGAACAGAAGGATCTAAACCAGTTTTCTTTAAAAGGGGCTGTACAACGGCAGTTTTAAAATAAGATGGGACATGACCCGAGAGCAGTGAAAGGTTAAAAATGCGTAAAAGAGAGGGTGCCATGGTACCTAAAACATCCTTTAAAAGCGAGGTGGGTATAACATCTACCGGACTAGATGAAGTATTCATAGAGCTGACCAACTTGCTTTGTCCTCACACCATCCCACAAAATGTGCACGAATGGAAATAACTTCATGCTTCATTGTGTATACTTTCTTTGCACAAATGCTGCCATCTCTCGGTGAGAAGTTAAGTTTGCCCTAAAGCCTCACCATTATTGTTCAGGCTTGGAAGAAGTGCAGAGTAAAAATCTGCACTGTTCATCTAAAGAGGAAAGCAGCAATAGAGTTCTCAATGGGCCTGAAAATGAAAGCCTGGCCCTGGGTTCTGCAGTGCCACTGGAGGGTGACAAACATGTGCATGTGTGAGTCCCAGGACACTATTAATTATGAACATTTGTCAAACTGCATTAAAATGAAGACAACTCGTTGCATTTGACTGTGGGAGGGGTAGGGATACTGGAGAACAGGGGCATCTATGAAACAAGGCCAACATCTGTTTTGGGACACGATTATCAGGCTGATTCAGAGTACATGTGTTTTGATCTGAATTTCTCCTTTATCTCAGTGGACAAATATAATCAAATGCAAAGTAGATGAAGAAAGACCACACTTCGCCCAATTTAAAACAACAGAGAAAAAGCAAGCACAACATAGGTATCTAAGGCAGGTAGAGCAATCGGGGAAATTATTGGCAAAACAAAGGAAAAAATAGCGTGTTTCCCTTGACTCAACAGCCTTTCTCAAGAGACTAGAGCAATGGTGGCTAAATGTTGTCCATTTGCCAACCGGCTGACAAAAAGTGACCCTGTGCCCTCAAACTGATGGCTACCCTGTGACAATGGTACAAATTACACCTTGCGTCTACCCGTCACACAAAAAAAAATGGGGATCATGAACTGGCTTCGACAAAAATAATAAGGGCTCAGGTGCATGTCCTGGTGTGTGAGCCATGTTCTCTGAGGTGAGAAATAATCGTAAGGGACACCAGAAAACAGATTTTCGCTTAGAGGCTGGTTGTAGGACGAGTGGAGGGTTTTTCTATAAGTGGAGATTGCATTAGTCTCATTGACTAATGCACGGCACAGGTCAGGAGGATAACAATGACAATGGAATCACATGTTTATTAATGAAACTGAATAACAACCATCTATCACAGTTTTATGGAAAAATACGGTACTGCAAAGAAGGCTTAAAGAACACAGACATGAAGCTGGAAAAAAAAAAAAAAAAAAACATCACTATATAATATAATCATGTGTGATGCAATAGCATGCCTGGATATTTTCTGGGTTGTCTTCATATCATTATAAAACCTGGCTTGTAAACAGTTTCACCCACTACAATATTAAAAAAATGCACCAGCTGCTCCGCCCCAGTTATGTTGGTCTTATGAGAATGTGATTATATCCTTGGATTCATTCCCAAATAAAATTATGTACATACACTTCGGAATGTAAATGTCCAGACATATCCCCACTTTCCTGCAGCATGGAGCTGCATACCAAAGCAAGCTGCACTGTTCCGTACAGCAATTATAGCTTGATTGCTTGAAGGACATTTGATTTTGCTTGTAATTACAGAAGTAGACTTGTCAAACTGGATATTTACTGAAAGTTGATCTTTGGATTGAGTGGTGGGGTCAATATCTGCTGTGGAGCTGACATTTAATCACTATGGATACTATTTTTGGCTTAAATATATACAATTAAGTCTTCAGGACTGACATCTCATAAATAACTCAAGTCTCATGTGCTTTTTTATGGGACAGCAGTCAATTAAGTTCGTATGTACTGTTGGCATTTTGTTCAGATCAGTAGGCAGCTAGCATGAATTCAGAACCATGTCTCTTATAAAAATATCTAAGATGTGATTTAGTATTAAAGTTTTTTAGAATTCTCACTACATGCAACATTAGCACATCTTTTGCCTAAGATGCCCAAGGACGCAGAGGTCGCATGCACACAGCCGCATGGGTGACAACAGGCTGCCGGGCAAGTGCTTGTGCTTTGGCACGGCTGGTCAGATCACCTTAAGGAAAAAAATGTACTGGCCATACGTGGAGTGTGTCCGAGTGTACAGGGTATCGTGAGGTCAGAACAATCTGTCAAAAGGGAGACATCAGAGGAAGGATCAATCGACATACCGAATGGCAGAACAGCTCAAATGATCTCGACATACGGGGGCACGGTCGGTGGCGCAGTGGTTAGTGCTGTCACCTCACAGCTAGAAGGTTCTGGGTTCGATTCCGGCTAGGGGCGTAAATAATACGACTAATAACAATACTACTACTAACAAGAGGGCACAGGTCTCCACCGTCCGGGCCCAGTTTTGAACGTGTGCACATTGCAAAGTAGTTTATTGTGAGTGTAATGAGACAATAC
Source organism: Benthosema pterotum (assembly GCA_039105355.1). Taxonomy (NCBI): domain Eukaryota; kingdom Metazoa; phylum Chordata; class Actinopteri; order Myctophiformes; family Myctophidae; genus Benthosema; species Benthosema pterotum. The sequence continues at coordinate 16,976,289 of CM076975.1, forward strand.
TCATGACTATATATAAACGTATCTTAGTCACTAGCTCAGGGGTCCTCCTAGCTCAGGCCCCCCTAGCTTGATGTCATCTCAGGGTCCTCAAGGGTCCTCCTAGCTCAAAGCCCTCCTAGCTCAACTATGACGTCATCGTGACGTCATAGTTGGGAAGACGGACAGATCGAGGTACAGACGGGCTACGTGCAGGGACAGAGGGCGTTTTATAGTCACCACCTACGGCGGAGACAACGAGGGCACAGACGGGCTACGTGCAGGGACAGAGGGCGTTTTATAGTCACCACCTACGGCGGAGACAACGAGGGCACAGACGGGCTACGTGCAGGGACAGAGGGCGTTTTATAGTCACCACCTACGGCGGAGACAACGAGGGCACAGACGGGCTACGTGCACGGACAGAGGGCGTTTTATAGTCACCACCTACGGTGGAGACAATAATAATAATAATAACAACAGGTAACATGACATTGTATTGAGAATGAGGGGATGTTTCCAAAGCTTTACACTTTTCTTCTTGTGGAGTAAAGTATTTTGATATCTTGAAAATGAAAATATGTCGAGTACATTCTCCAGGGAGGATTAACCCGGATAGATGTGACCCCGTCACCCCACAGACCTTTCATCCACCAATTCCACTCACTCACCCAATATCTCAGAATCCAGAGGGCAGGTTGCCATGAAACTTGCCGGGTGGATTTGCACTCCACTTTGGATGAAAGATGACCATTTTGACCCTGTGACGTTTCCTGCCAGAGGGCAGAAGTACAAGCTAAAATTCTCCCTTTAAAATACAGAGTTCAGTTTTCTCTCCGGGAGAGTCAAAGTCAAAGAACAACAGTTTTTAAAAAAGTTGTTTGTATGAGTCAGACCAGCACACTGGACGACCAATCAACAGTGGAGCTAATTCACTGGTGACTAATGGTCGGCAAGCTAATGCACTATACAACCAATCGGCAGTGGAGCCAATTCACTGATGACCAATCGTTAGAACTAGCACACTGGACGACCAATCACTGGAGCTAGTACACTGGATGACCACCAATCATCCGATTGCCCAGTGTATTATTAGCCCCTTTGCTAAAACAGCATCGGTGCCAATTCACTGAGCAACCATTCAGCAGTGGAGCTAATACACAGTCTGACCAATCAGCAGAGAGCTAATAGATTGGACATCCGATCAGCAGTGGAGCGAATTCACTGGCTGGCCAATCGTCAGAGAGCTAATGCACTGGACAACCAATCAGCAATAGAGCCAATTCAGTGGATGACCAATCAGCAATGGACCTAATTAACTGTATGACCAATCAGTGCTGGACCTAATACAGTGGCTGACCAATCAGTAGTGGAGCCAATATGCTGAGTGACCAAACATCTAAAAGAAAAAGTATGGCTTATATCAAAAACTGATATTACCATCTGCAATGGACCGTGTCCACTTGGAAATAAACACCCATGTCTGAGCATTCTGGCACTTCCGCCATCCTGGACAGAACATGAATTGAATGACAAAAAAAAATGTTGCTGCAGCATGTCATAGGCAGGCGCGTGCGCACACACACACACACACACACACACACACACACACACACACACACACACACACACACACACACACACACACACACACACACACACACACACAGCCAACGACCACCCCCACAGCTCAGTGTGAGCCACCCCCCTGAGGAGAGCAAACAGTGTTCCTTCATTCTGTACATCAGCCAACCAGTGCTTTGAGTCCAACCTACAGTACAAGCCCACGGACAGCATGTGCCCCAACCCTGCTCATGGACCACCTGCTGAGTATCCTGGACCACGCCTTCCGAATAATTCCAATCGATCCAAGTGAGCAATAGTGGCTAAATGTGTCCATTTTGCCAACTGGCTGGCGAAGGGCGACCCCTGTGCCCTCCAACTGATGGATACCCTGTGACAATGGTACAAATGACACCTTGCGACTACTGTCACGAACTGGCTTCGACAAAAATACAGAGGGCTCAGGTGCGTGTCCTGATGTGTGAGACGTGTTTTCTGAGGTGAGAAATAATTGTAAGGGACACTAGAAACCAAAGGTTGTCTGGTTGAAGGACGAGTGGAAGGTTGTCTTTAAGTCGAGCTTGCGTCTCATTGACTAATGCACAGCACAGGTCAGGTGTGGTTGTGTGTGCGTGTGTTTGTGTGCACATCGGTGACTGCATGCAGTGTGAGTGTGAAAGAGTATGATAACCATAATAAAAGGGCATCACTTGACCTTTCTGTGTCAATTTCAAGAGCAATCCATTACAGACTGATATGTTTTCACTTCCCTTAATGCTAGTCTGATGAAAACACTGATCAATCATGCCATTTCATTCAAGACCGTTGGCAGGGTGAACCTGGACCTTTGAATACAAAATATTAGCAATGGAAGCATTTCAGTGAAACCTACTGTAAAAGCCTGACATCCCGTGTGCAAATGTATTGTTTGAAACACACATATTTCAGGGAATGGTTGAATCTGCGGCTCCTTCATGTGGTAAAAACAATACAGTTTAGTGTTGTTTTGTGATTGTGCAATTTTAAATGGGGCCGCCAAATATTATTTCATACAATTGTTGTGCAGTCAAACAGAGAATCATGTGAGGTTGTTCCCTTATTCGTTCATACTAGTACATGGTGTACATGTAGTCAAAAAATAAAAATTTGAGTCAGACCAGTTCAGTCTAGGCGCATCTGCGAGACATACAGTAGTTGTGCTGGGCAGGCACTGAAGCAATACAATGCAATTAATTACATAGCATACATCACAATGTGTTGTGGCACCTCACAACACATGATCCGGCCTTGTAGATTTGCCATTTTCTTTGCAGAATGGGTACATGTGGTGAGCATATTCTGTTTCTGGATTCCTTCTTCTTCTTAAACAGTATGTGCACATGCTGCTGTGCGAGTTATCTGAAGGCCTATCACTACCAGCAAATGAACTGGTCTAAAAGGGCTGTCACCTACACATTTCTGCAGACTTTCCATTCCTGGGCGAAGCAGCAGGCCCACTGAAGTGTAAATTGATATAAATTAATGTACAACCTCAACTCCAGCTTGCTGGAATGTGAATTTATATTCTACTAGAGAAGCCAGTTTTATTACAGAGAAGGGATTTCTAACTGGTAGTCATCTAAATTTAATAAATGTACTGCCTCAGCCAACGCCAACACTCAAAATGATGAAAATTCAACATTTTTGGTGACAGACCAACTACCTGCATTCACTTGCCATACAGAGTAAAGACTTCCATTCATTATAATATTGTGAGAATACATTTGCACAGCTTTGGCTTTATACTGAAATGAAAGAAGGTGATTCAATCTAATTCAAGGTGTCTGAGTCTGCCTGTAACATTGTTCTCACAACGTCATGACCTTTATGCAGCTTAAGTGGGCAAATATTTTCTTTTTTTAAACATTTTTTCCAAAGATGGGAGAGGGAATGGCCCTGCTTAAAGAGAGATCTGTCCTGCCTGGTTCATTTATTGGCATCACTATGGAAACAGATTAGATTTTTCAATATTGCTTTTACATTATCATTAAAAACGAAGTGTTTTCCTGCTCCACAGGTTAGAATATACCTTTCAGTACATAAGCCCCTCCCCAAAACGTTAATCACAGCTAAGCATAATGTGATAGACAAACCTCTCCAGCAATAGCTTTCCTACATAAACATTGTTTTAAAAAAGTAAATGTCACACACAGACATTTTCCACTGTGTACAGTAGGTCTTGTTGATGGATTTGGAAGAGATTTTGAAGGTCTGGTTCCAAAAATGATCCAGTATTTAATGTGTAATGTCCACTATATTTGTACATTGGAATGAATGAGCCTACCCTTGAGTGGACACTGGAGAGAGGGCGGGGCTTACTGAAAGGTCTATTCAATGCTTTTATTTATACATGATGATGTTTATTATTATCCAGATTTTTTTAATTTTTGGTTTGACTGTTGTAAACACCCCAATGGTATGCTTTAATTGGGGATGACTGATTGTGTGCGTGTGTGCGTGTGCGTGTGTGTGTGTGCGTGCGTGCGTGCGTGCGTGCGAGTTTAGGTGTTTTAACCTATTCTGAACGGACAAAATATTCAAAGATTTGCGCCACATTTTCACCATTTTCAAAAATATCAGACCTACAAGCTCATAGCGCGCCACTCCGTGGCACGCTATGAGCTTGTAGGTCTGATATTTTCCAATAACTAAAGCAATGTTAATGATGCTATGTAATGCCAAGTAATGCTAATAAGTGATGCTAATAATACTAATATTAATACTAATGCTAATAATACCAAAAGGCATACTGTACTGTACCTGCCCAATGCGGGTTAATTCCTACACCTCAGGAGTCCCCTGTTTGCGCAGAGACCTGCAGGATTTGCTGCCTCTCTGGCCCAGTGTCTAATTAGTGAGTGTAATCTAGGCTCACGGCGGGGCCTCCACTCCAAGGGCACGCGGGTCCCCCATTGCTGGTGCCCACCTGCCTGGCCGTCTGTCTTCCCCCCCTCCCCTTGCACACAGATGGTCTTGAGCAGTTCATGCACTTCATTATTGGTTCTCCGGCCCTTTTCCCCGGAGCACCTGATTAAACTCGTTGCGTCAATCCATCAAGGAGATAAATGTTGGTTGGTCTGGAACAAAGGCTGCGTGTGTGTGTGTGTGTGTGTGTGTGCATACTGTGTGCACTACCCTTCACAACCCAATAACCTTTGTCTTTAACCCTTTGTTTGGTTATTCAACCCGACATTCGCGGTGGTCTGGTGGAACCCCTGATGTCAATGTAAGTTTATGTCTGTTGGACCAGGGGTTTTCAACCTTTTTCCTACTAGGGTCCACTATCTATTCTGCATTTTAGTCCAAGAACCACCATTTTATGTTGAGTTTAGTCTTGCGGACCCAAAACTAAGGATTGTCCTTTTTACCTTTACTTTAAGCCTCAAAAAAGTCGTAGAACTAAGGATTTAAGAACACAGAGAGATAACTGGCAAAACATTGGTCAAAACAACAATCTTTTACATTTTCTAATTGTGTAGATTGAACTTATGGGTCCATTTGGTTTCATTTTACGCTCTCAACTGCCCATCATTCAGCTGGGGACCATCTGGAATCCTATCAGGGACCACTGGTTGAAAACCTCTGCGTTGGACTATTTCTCAGTTACAAGTTATAGTCTCTGGTCTGGATAATATTTGCGATGAATGTAATTCTCCTCACAATGGCTGCAGAAGCCTGGGGTCCTTCATCGGCACATGATGCCCCCCTCTGGACAGGAGGTTATCAATGCACTGCCCGGCGTATCTCCTCCAGAAAGTACCGTTTTCCTTTGGAAGCTTTCCCCCTATGTTTTCAGTCTGCATTCAACACCGTCCACATTGTATATGCAGCAGCAGCAGCAGCAGAGACATCCCAGGTGGTGGGAGATATCAGCAGTGGCCAGTGTGGGGTTGTCCTTTTGCAGCCGTAGATAAGTCAGCAGCTTGTCCAGATTGTCCACCCCTCCTTTTGTGGCATTGTAATCCATTATGATGGCTGCCTTTTGATGCTGCTTGGCCACATATTCCTCCATCCCTATGCACCTTTGCTGTACGTGCATCTTTGTTTGAGTGTACGCAGTACGCACGTGTGTGTGTGTGTGTGTGTGTGTGTGTGTGTGTGTGTGTGTGTGTGTGTGTGTGTGTGTGTGTGTGTGTGTGTGTGTGTGTGTGTGTGTGTGTGTGCGCGCGCGCACGTGCAGATGCACTTGAGTGCATTCAAACATGCGTGCATGCCTGCCGTCCACAAAGGCAATTTCTAAGTCTAAAATAAAAGTCCTAAGCCTTAAGCAGTGTGCAGTTCTCACCTCAAACAGTAGGTGTCATTCAAGCTCTTGGTAGCAAATTCAATTTAATTTTAAGTATACATTTTTGTTCTCAGTTTTGGTTGATGATTTTAGAGCCTCCTTATGCAGGCATACAGGCACCGGTGGATCAGTTTATGTTTACAGTCCAAGGCAGACCACATTGCAGGCTTGGTATTATGGGAGACACAAGAGAGCATGTTAAGCCACAGTCAAGAAGAATCTTTAAAAGAAATGTGATTCTATTTTAAGAACAATTCCACCAGGGTGGGCCCATAGATTAGCAAAAACATTTATTTTTAAACTTATTTCTTTCATTAGAATGTTTGTATTTTTTGTGTTTTTAGTTTTTTATAAGAGACAAACCCAGATTCACATACACACCGTTACACCACCCACAGGCATGCACAGCAGATGCGCGGCCTGCATGCAAAGCACATGCATGTGCACATGCACAGCCCACCTGCATTATGTACCCACCCGCCTCTAAGCCAGGGCAGGCCTCTATGCTAGACCGCTGTAACCATTCAGGCTTCTATCACTGTGACACCACAACAGAACAACAAGCGCATTATAGTTTAGCCCGTGATAATATTACGTAGAATTAAATCTAGTGCGCCGGACGACCTCGGCAATGACAAGCAAGTCATTGGAGGCATGCTGCTGATGAGACCAATGGGTAGACTAATGACTACGCATTAAAGCGTAGAGCATCAAGCATGCACAGCGTTTTGGAAAGCAGCGATATCCGTGATGTTATACACAGATAAGGATTTTTCAACCCTGGTTAATTCCAATCAGTGTTCTGAAATCCCCCCATACGTGTCTGCATTATTGAATTCCTGGTCTCAAATGAACTGCCATTGAGGGGCGAGGTGCCATTGATTCAGCTGATGGGGGCAGTGGACTGTTTCTGCTGCACTATTTGATTACACAAGATAAAACCTAGTGTGAAGCCTTCAACAGGAAAAAAAATACATACACATCACAGGGTTTGCGACTGAGCAAATTGTTGAAGATGTTGGGGAGTCAGGGTTTACCACTTAGTTGGAGGGAAACAAGGACCCTACGGGATTTGAGAATGTCTCTCTGGTTGTTTATGTGCAAGAGATCTTGTCAATGTTGACCGCAAACGAGTGTGGTGCGCTGACACTCACTATCTTGTTGCCCCGAAGAGCTGTCAAATGTTGGTCTCGACACAAATAACAAAATAAAATAGACAAAGCCAGTGTTATGACAGGGCCAGGGTCAGAGAATAAGCCATACAGAAATACCGTATGCTCAAAATAAAGTTAGTTATAGCAAGGATAATTTGGTGTCGAAGGACAAAATAAAAATTTATAAATCCAATCAAGTACAGACCCCTGGGATACAGCGGTCAAGTATGTACTACTGCATAAATATAAACGCAACACTTTTGTTTTTGCTCCCATTTTTCAGGGGATGGACTTAAAGACCTAAAATTCATTCCAGATATACAATATAACCATTTCTCTCAAACACTGTACACAAATCTGCCTAAATGTGTGATATTGAGCACTTCTGCTTTGTTAAGATAATCCATCCCACCTCACAGGTGTGCCACATCAAGATGCAGATGTGACATCATGGTTAGTGCACAGGTGTACCTTAGACTGTCCACAACAAAAGGCCACCCTGAAATGTGCAATTTTTCTTTGCCTTTTTGGGTGTATGGGACTCCGAACCAGTCAGTATCTGGTGTGACCACCATTTGCCTCATGCAGTGCAACACATCTTCTTCGCATAGAGTTTATCAGATTGTCAATTGTGGCCGGTGGAATGTTGGTCCACTCCTCTTCAATGGCTGTGTGAAGTTGTTGGATATTAGTGGGAACTGGTATGCACGGTTGAAATGGTAATACTGTGGTAATAATGTGTTATTACCATTTTGACAGTGTGTGTGTGTGTGTGTGTGTGTGTGTGTGTGTGTGTGTGTGTGTGTGTGTGTGTGTGTGTGTGTGTGTGTGTGTGTGTGTGTGTGTGTGTGTGTGTGTGTGTGTGTGTGTGTGTGTGTTTTTCATGGCCATTTGCCAATAAAGATCATTGAAAATGAATGTAATTGTGTAGCCAGGCACGTTTGTTAGTCTATACCACATGTGTCAAAGTCAAGGCCCGCGGGCCAGATCCGGCCCGCGAGATGATTTAATCCGGCCCCAGGCTTGTAGAGCAAAAATGTCTGAGTCTATTAAAAAAAAAGTAAGTCTCTAGCACGTTCCTATCAAAAGTTATGATCGTTTAAAGAAATGCTTTTGAGCTCTCTTCTGAACGGCATGTAATGCATGTTGTCCAGCAGGGGGAGTCGTTTTACCAGGCTAGGCTGCTGGCACTGCAAAGTGAGAACTATACTTCAGCAGTACAAGGGTGTGTAACCGAGAGAACTATACTTCAGCAGTACAAGGGTGTGTAACCGAGAGAACTATACTTCAGCAGTACAAGGGTGTGTAACCGAGAGAACTATACTTCAGCAGTACAAGGGTGTATAACCGAGAACTATACTTAGTTAACTATACATACTTAAATTTAGTATTTGAAATGTAAATGCTATTTTCGTATGGTTTATTGATGCTCTGTAAATAAAAATAGCATCTTTCATAGCAAATGTCTTAATCTAGGCTACAAGTATAAAACCAATAATGAAAAGTCATTAATATATATTAATAGCTATTCTTAATAATAAATATGACTTGTGGTATATACTTAATAGAAGTAACGGCTGTGTACATAAACATGCGTGTGCCGTGCATGCTTGCGGTCTGCGACTGGTTGCACCGGCGCTCCGGCCCCCATGAAGTCACATTAAGTCCAATGCGGCCCCCACCCCAAATGACTTTGACACCACTGGTCTATACAGTATAGCTGTAGTGTGTGTTTGTGCGCGCACATGCGTGCATCCGTACGAGTTGCTCGTTTATGGCAATGGTAGGGGCCATAGGGGCCCACAAAATATTCTTGCACCGGGGCCCATCCTCTGCTCCCTACGCTACTGAGTCCATCCCCTGAAAAATGGGAGCAAAAACAAAAGTGTTGCGTTTATATTTTTGTTGAGTATATGTACTACTGCATAGGGTTAAGTCATTAACTGACTCATCAACTGGGGGCGGTAGTTACCAGGAACTTAACTTCACCTGGTGAAGAAGGAAATAATACAACAATTGCTCAAGATGTCTGAAAACCCCTCCATTTTCTGAGAGAAGGCCTTAAACAGGGTGTTTTGCCCCCAAGTTTGGCATTGGAAATATCCCCATAACACTCTGTATCTACATGTGCAGATATGCTTTTAATAACAACTCAGAATAAGAACTAAAAACGGCATCCAAGTTACCATGTTGCAGCTTTTCATGCTTGGACAATGTACAATCCAGAACCAGGGACAGACACATTGACATTCATACATACAGCACACACACACACGCACGCACGCACGCACGCACACGCACGCGCACGCGCACACACCAGATTTATAAAGTTGTCTGGCTCCAGTTCAGTCGCTATTCATAGCCAGTCGACTGCAATGGGAGCATTTCAAAATTCAGAATACTGACTTGAAACAAAATGGAACTTCAGGCTGAGTGTATAGCCCACTGCAAAGGCATTGCTATCATCTCACTAGAGAGTAAGTCTTAACAAAAGTGAAGTTATATTTTATACTCGCAATACTGGAAGTAGCCAACAGGCCAAGTTTGCAGGTAGGGCAAGATCCACTAGTGACCAAAGACCGGGTCGCAACCACTTGCGTACTAATCATGACCAGGTCTCCTGGTTGCGTTTGAACTGGTTGCGTGAACATGCGCTCCTCCACACTTGCGGTTATGCTTAGGGATAGAGATAGGATTAGTGATTCAGCCCTGCTCCATGCTTGCAGTTCGTTTAGGTTTAGAGTCTGCCCTGACCTATAAATTAGTCACGACTCATAACCACGAGCAAGTAGTCACAACCAGGTTGCAACTAGTTTGCGAACACAAGCAAAGAAAGTAGTTGCGACCAGTAATGAAACTGGTTTGCGACCAGGTCGTTGGCCGCTACCGGATATTGCTCTCTCTCCACGCTTGTCGTAAAACAACAACATTTACATAATGTCCACTCACTTCTTTTTTTGACACTGTAGGAAAAACACTGTAAGTTGGGCCACCGGTAATCAGGCTCTACGGCAAAATAACAAAAGTGCGCAAGCACACACACTTGGCGTTTTTCCATAAATTACATTTATTTTTAGGTTGTTTTTTATCATGTTGTGTTCAGCACTTTAGTCAACCTGGTGGTTTTAAACATGCTTTATAAAGAATGACTTGATACGCACACACACTGCGTGCGTATGCGCGTGCGTATATGGGCATCTACATGCTACCTCTGCAAGACTATGTTTTTGCCACTATTTTGCAAATGTAGCCAGCATAACATTGCACAAACACTGCTGTGTGTGTGACACTGTACTGATTTCCCCAGAGTGACATTACACAATGCGAAATTGGTTCACAGTCCCAAGGGTAATAAAATAAAATGCCAGCCCCCTTGTACGGCAGGTCCAATCTCACTGTAGCACTCCTCCTCGCATGTACAGCACACATAGACATAAAAAACAAAACTTCTCCCAAGTGTGCTCTAAGTGTGCAGGATGGGTCTGAAAAATCCCAAAGGTTTGGTTAAGTCTGCAAATATAACAACCCAACAAAAACACAATCCAAGCTATTGGCATTTCCTTATTTACTTTTTTAATAATAGTCGCATGGCAAAAACAAGTACAGTGTATACAGTAAAAATTAAGAAGTTATTATGGTCCACATAAATAATTTGGTGCAAGTTTGGTCTATAGATGTGTGTTCTGTAATAAGGTAGTTAGAGCAATCCACTAACCGGTCCGTCTGTGAAAGTAATGGCATACTGTGCACTGTATGGTTCAGTACTGGTACCCCTGAGTGAGTCAAACTGATATGGCTTTAGGCCCTGTAATATGTGACTTTAATTTGGAGTTCATTGGATTGTCGGGATCATGATTTGGGCATTTTTATACACAAATGCACACATACTAACAAATACACACACCCCTCCAGCATGCACACGCACACACACGGACACGAGCTGGAGTGGCTGGGGCACCGCTCAAATAAGACATGAATTGGAAACTTTTCATTGACTGTTTGTGACAATTGTCCAAGCTCCTGTCTAACTGTCTTGGTAATAGTCCTTAGTTTTTTGTTTTTTTTTTAGATTTGTTTTTGGGCTTTTTGCCTTTATTGATAGGACAGTAGGTTGACAGGAAAGGGGGAGAGAGATAGGGCGTGACATGCGGCAAAGGCCGCCGGGCTCAGGAATCGAACCCGGGGCACGCCGTCAGGCTGGCTTAGCAGCCGAGGTGGCCAGACAGTTGAGCTAACCGCCTGGGCTAATAGTCCTTAGTTCTGAACTTAGAGAACATACAGAACCTCTTCTGTATTTTATGTATACAGTACATTATCACGTCTTGGTAAGGTCATGAGGTCAAAGGCACTGCTTGGAAGTCCTCTTTTGCACATCTCTGTACGATTCAATTCCGCTCACACTAAAATCTAGTTGGAATACAGAATTCTAACCGTATGTATCACAGTAGAAACATGTTTTTGAGTGAGATTCATTGAGATCTGTATGCTCTGGTGATTCGCTGGAATGCAATGCATTTCCAAAGGATCGCTGACCTCTATCATATGAGTGTGAAATCTAGGGCACAGGCGTGTTGTAGTAGTTGGGGCAGGCAGCCGTCCTTTTGGACTATAAGTCCTCTAATAACAGCACTCTAACCAAGAAAGATGTCTCTCCGGCCCAGTAGCAAAAGAACCTTCAACATCTATGGCATGGCACATTTCTAAAGTCTCTTATGTGGATCATTATTGCTCTACAATGAATGCCCTTGCTAGCTCATCCAATAATGCTTGTTCAGAAGGAACTAGTACATTCTGTGACTGAACACACATTATCTGTGGTCCCTCATCTAATGGTATGTAAAAAAAATTCTATGATATGAACAATGTACTGTAGTCATGGTTTCAACATCAAATGACAGGGATCATCCGCATGCATCGTTTATTCAACCTCATGCCATCTGGACAAAGATACAGAACCCTGAATGGAAAAAAGGAGTTAAAGGTATAGTAAGTGATTTCACTTAATTCAAGTATTGTTATTTTTTGAAGTGCTGCCAAGCACGAAGTGCTGGCAAGTTTGGGAGACACGCAGTCACAGCACTTCATTTCACATGGGTGTGATTTTTTCTTCTTTTTTGGATAATCCTCCCTACTATAGATTGTGGTGGCCATATTAGTAGTTCCTCATCTTTATTGTATATATTGTCTTGTGATGTATTTTTCTGTGCGATGTGTCGTTTTGAGCAGGCCTGCAGGGACGAATTTCCCAATATTATAAATTGTTATTATAATACAGGGATAGACAATAAGGGAAATTGTACCAAAAGAGTATTTTAATGTGCTTTAATAGTATCAAGATAAGCCACGCCATACAGTATGTCAGAGTGACAATACGGGCGTCCACACCTATAAGCAGCAGCATTTATGTTAAACCACATGCACTTACTTACTTTATTTAGATCAAGTTCCAACAAAGTTGCCAGATATGCCACTATGTTCTTTCATGTGACCGGTGACTGCTGGCAGGTCTGGCCATGATGGCCTGCCAAGCCTGGTGCATTACTGTCACACTTTCACATTTAGAGACTTCATTTGTGTTTGATGATACCAATCCCTAGCCAGCTTACTCAGCAGGTTTTCTTTACAAACATGGCCGATAAAAGCTTTTCCAACCATGCAGCGTGTCTGTGTGCGTGACTGCTCACAAAGCTTCCTTGCATCAAAACTTTAAAGGGGGTGAACATGATAGACATGCAATCCCTCCTCAAAGTTATGCACATGACATACGACCTCTAGAGAAGACAGTGGTAGAAGTACTCTAAGTAAAAGTAACACTAGCGCAATGTTGTGTAGAAATACAGGCCTGAATACAAAACTTGCTATGTATACTGTAAGCGCACAAGTATTGGCATCAATATGTTTAAATGATGTAATATATATAACTATATACTGTATATTATTTTTGAGCAGGTGCCTATGCAGCTATGCATGTGTGTACCTTGACTCGTACAGTAATCTGCAACATGATATTGTACGAAGGCTTGCCGGAACTGGGCTAAATGTATGTAATAAATAATCCTAAATCTAAAGCTAAACCCATCTTTATAGTACTATTGTTTGATCTGGTCAAAATGCTACTTACTATCAGCATCTTTAGCATTGTTTTGCTAGCTGCTGTTAGTATCACGGGATCGCACATCTTGTCCATAAATAGCCATTCAATCTGTTCCTTTCAACTGCCTGTATCTCCTCTACCAGGCATTTTCAACAGGTTGTCCGGGGACCATCAGTGGTCCCTGAGAGGATTCCAGGTGGTCCCCGGGCTAAGTGATGGAAAGTTGGTTGACCAGATGTAAATCTTCGAGAGTGTAAAAATGAAACCAAATGGACCCTTGTGGGTCCATTTAACTCTCAAGAGTTAAAATATTCACCATCTAAATTATCCCTACTGAGAATTCACCTCGGAGGCTACCATGTTATTACGGGTGGTCGATCATAAATAATATCACCACTTCTGGTCTGGTAATTTGGCTCTTCAAAAATAATAAGGAGGTCATCATTGAAAAATGCTGGCGTGATCAAACCAGAATTTTTCAATAAATGGTAGCAGTGGGAGTGTTAAGTGTAGTAGTTGAGTAAATGTAGTTACAGCTCTTTTCCACCTCAATATGATCCACCGTCAAAGTATGCGCTTGTCTGACTGACATGCGTGCCTTCTAGATACAATTCAACTCACGACAGTATAAGAAAGCTTTGGCTCTGTGCCAAAGGTGTTTTGGAGCTCCACCAAATGGAAGTGCTCTGCCGCGTGCGTGGAGTCAAACATGATAAATGAATCAACGTCCTGACAAGCGTGACAGTGCAGATGACAGCTGATGTCTCTCGTATGATAATGCCAGTCACATAAAAGCATGCCGTTACCCCTAGACAAGGTCATCTGAAATCAAGCCCCCCAGGATGTAGCTAATGTTAGTGATGGAAAGAAGTACAGTAGATTGTGTTTCTCTCGAGTAAAAGTAATACTAAAACAATGGGAAAAAAATAGTAAGCAAATTTAATATCACACCTGTGTGAAGTAAGTGGTGCAACAGTGACACCCAGTGGTGGTGGTGGTGATATTACTTCTGTATTTGGGCCCAACCAGGGACCCAGGGAGTTACCCATCAGAAACATAATATCCTGATGAACTGGTTGCACCACTTAAAAAAGTAAAGGAAGATTGTCTCGTTTCTTCAGAGGGGTGATGGGGTGATACAGACACATTTTGGCACCATTTCACTGCTACTTTAGCAGTCCGTTTAGGTGCCGTTACCTGCCATAGTCCATTCTTTTTTCTTTTTTTTTTGCCTGGCATCTGGTGCCTCCCAAAAATTGGGCCATGCAAATAAGTTGGACCTGCAGCCCCGCTGCCCACAACTGACCGCTTATTTTTTTGAAGCTATAATGATGTAAATCTACTTCAAGGACATGGATATTCATGTCACAGGTAGGGATGTCACGGTATCCGGTAATACCGGTATTACCGGTATGGGGCCACAAAAACGGTACTTTGCTTGCCCACCGAATGTACCGAAAAAAAGAAGAAAAAAAAACATTTTTTTGCGCCCATTCATTCAATATTGCACGTTCTAACTAGATGTAACTCTTTGAGAGCGTAAACATGAAACCAAATGGACCCTTGCGGGTCCATTTGGTTTCATGTTTACGCTCTCAAGAGTTAAAATATTTATCAAGTGAATTAGCCCAAGTCTACACAACTAGAGAATGTAGAAGATTAATGGTCATTTTGATCTGTATGTTTGACTGTTTTTTTCCCCAAATCCATCCTGGTATTGTGGACAAAAGCAAAAGAAATATTTCGTTTTTGGTCTACGCGGATAAAATGCTATCGTATATATTACTAATGTTGATTGAGGATTTGGCCTGCATGTGCCAGGGACTCTGAGTACAAAAGCAAACTATAAAACCGGTGTTGAGATTCTTACACCGTGACATGCCTAGTCACAGGACATGGGCAGCCTGCTGTTTAGGGAAGAATTACAAAAAACTCCAAGGGACATCCCCAGTGCCATGCAGTGGTGCATGTCATGTCACCGTTTTCAATGCCTCAGCATCATCAGAAGGTCAGCAAAGACGATGAGCAATGATGTCCTGCAATGTACAGCTATGTTGCATGGACAGATGTCAGCGGTGACATCGCCTCTCTCTCTCCCTTCTATCACTCATTCGCAGTGTTGGGTAGTAACTAATTAAATATTACATATATTAATATTAGTACCTTTTCCAGCAATAGTAGTGTAATGATACTACTCTGCCAAAATGGGTAATATGTTACTCTGGAAAGTAAAAATAGTATTCTCCTAATTCTGACAAAGAAATACAAATGCTACAAAATTCTACTAGATTACATTCATGGCTTCAGAGCCGTGATGTTGTGCATCAGTCTCTCTTGATCACCAGCTTGCCCCATTTACTTTAGAATTAGAGATACTGATTTCCGTTAAAGTGTGCCCAGGCAATGTTTAGAGCCACGATAGGCTTTTCATCACATTGACATTTTGAACATCCAATAATGAAAATACATCTTCACAAAGTGAATATTACGAAGCCAGTTCTCCTACCATGCTTAGAGAAGGCTGTTAATGCACATGAGCACGAGTTACTTCCATAAGTACTTACAGTACATGACTACTCCCACTCTCTAATTTGCATTCATCTCTTCCCTGAAATGACTTTGTCGTGTTTTATTAAGCCATAAAGAAAATGTACATGTCCTTAAGATCACTATGAAGTCATCGTGCTAAATGCAAACTAATTAATCCTTTGACATGCTATTCATAATGAATATTATTTGAGAAGACTTTGAACTGATGAAAAATTGCTTGCCATATTGTGACACCTGATTTTAAGAAGAGAATAAATAATAATTCCTGTAAAACCAAGAAGACCAAATGACCAATTAAATAGACTGCAGTTGCTTTAATTATTTATTTTAGAGCTGCTGGAAACTATGATGACTGTCATTTTTTTTGTTATAACACTACCAGGACATCTCTACAGCAGTAATTTCTGCAAATGGACTGACAGTGTCTCTGCAAACGGCCGGGACTTCAAGCTCTTATAGCCATTATGAAAGATAGATTGCATAATAACGGGGTAAATGATGCGTTGATACAAGCCAACACTGTCCTCCATTTTCACTCCCATTTTACAGTCCATCACTTGGCCAACATTTTTAGAAATGGGACCAGACAAGAATATGCTACTACATGCAAATACCACTGGTCTCTTTGACCCAAGCATCAGACACCAAGAGGTCATCCCATGTCTGACTTTGCCCTGATGGAACCGCTGCTACTGTGACCTCAGCACATCGCCTATAGGAGAAGTCTGAACCATACCAAGGCAGTGACACACCAAGAGGACGCCGCTAAGGGCTAAACATAACACCAAATTGCATGTGACAACTAAAACGAGAAAACAGGAAGAGCTGACGGGCGAAAAATAGGAATTGTGCTGTTTCCTCCTCCCCGAGCATCACGTTGCATAATATATTATGCGGCATCATATCCTAGGAATGCATGCTCAAACAGTTTCACAAGTACAAATAATGTGTGATCAAGGACTTTTCATTGTAACAACATAATCTGATGCAACAGCAACATTCAGTCAACATCCTTTCCAATGAGTGCAGGTTCTTGTGCGATTTATTAAAATGTTTGCTCCTTCACATGCATGTCGCTTTGCACACAGACTCTATACTTTTCTGCTATGAAAACCTCAATGGTCTTGTTGGTGTGTAAAGTATATGGGAAACAGGCATGTTTTACATTCAGCTCAGGGTTCGTCTGTCTGCAGAAGATGAGAGCTGTCTCCATGATGTAAAGGGTGGCTCGACCAAATTGTTGTTTCATCAATAATAAATGTTAGACAGACGGCTGATGGTCGCGGAGCAGCTCTGATGTATGATCAAACAAAAGACTGCACAAATCCCATACAATGTTTCATAAAGATGTTATTTGAAATCCTTTATTTAATTTAAATGATACTTTAAATATAGAAATACAATAACACAAAACATGCCAACTTTCCCTATTCATAGTACCTGAAATGCTGTCATTGTTTCTTCCCAACAATACTCCTTTCTGCAGTTTATTTGTTTCTTCAATTTTACCTTTGAACCACAAAGTACTTTCTTCGGGTTTATTGCTCCACGCAACATTTGACAGCGATGTCAGTGCTCCATCCTTTCATATTTCCCCGACAATTCGATTCCCCCTGTAGATGGCACATTTAACCCAGGCTCCCTTCATCGCACAGCCTCTGTTGACCTCTAGCACAATGTCAAATCCTGCAGATGTCCAGCTGATCACCGCAGGGAATCTGTGCTCTCGCCGGAACCCTTCGGTGTTCCTTCCTGCTGCCGCCCACTTTGTCCTCTCCTCCTCATCTCCTCCCCTCAAGAGCTAGATGCCTTGTGGCATAACTGGCAGACTTATGCAAGGTCTCTGTCCCGTTATCACACACCCAACAATTATTTGCCCCGGGTGAGGTGAATGATATGGCAGCTAACAATCTGCACAAGCTTCAGTGTCTGCTGTGAGTGACCTTGATGCAGATTGAAATGTCAAACACTGTTTGCTGCAGAGAAGTGTGGAAGTAGAAAACATCTAGGCTACCGCCCTTTGACCAATGCACATGACTGGGATCAACTATTACTGCATCTGACTGGTATGAAAAGAAAACCAGACGTATGAAAACGTTAGAGCAGACCGGGAAATCCCAGCTGTCTAACGTTTCCTTCGCCACAACAATTCCTCAATGGCTATAACGTTAATCTACCCATTAAATGGAAAGTGGCGGTGATCAAAAGCTGTTCTCTTTTTGTCAACAAATAAGGCTATGAGTAGTATCTCAGTTCATGTCCTCATCCAATCTCCGACATCAAATGTCTCAGTCATAATCTATATTTTATCACCATCTGACAGATCTCTCAGGACAGATTTTCAATTTGTAACGCATTTAGATGAATAGATGATATCTTAGGGGTCAGTGAGCACATTAGCATAACGTGAGATGGCCAAGCATGATTCCCTGTCATCCGGCTACTTTTTTTTAAACAAATATTTGTTTTGCCAAGTGTGTAAACAAAATGGCATCTCTAGGGTAAAACTGGACTGTAATCTCTTTCAAATTTCTTTCCGGCTGAGATACTGATGATCTTTGAGAGTCTACACGCAGCCTTTACTTGACCATTTCTCACAATGTATTTTTTAATATTGGAGCTATACAAGCTGCTCTCTCTGCCTTTATCTATCTGTTCACTGCTCGTCTCCAACACATTTGTTTTTGCTGGCCAAATACGTTTGTTGAGCTTGTAGATCAGAAAAAACAAAAAAAGCTAAAATTTGGTAATAGAAGGTTTCTGTTGGACACCAATGTGGTTTCTGCCGGACGGCTTTTAGCAATGTATGCAGAGATCTGTCCAAGTGCCATGCTAGATCCCAAAACGTTTCCATGCAGGGAAAAATAGGTTGGTGATTGATGGAGTATTCTGCTGTATTCACTCCACTCGTAGCATCTGGAGGCGCCTGCCACCCACTGTTCATTGAATAATGGCTCAGCTTTTAACACAATCATACCCGCGCCATATATGACACACTTTCCATCACTCCATGTCTGGAGTGGAGCGTCTAGCCTGTCTGGGTCTTGGATGTTGTCAAAGTCAACAATAGAATTTCAAAATCATTGACTAGTATTATCCAAGTGCCACTCAAAGTGGCGAATGCACACTACGGGAGTTCTGACCATTTTCACCCATGCCCACAAACAACTATTTCTGTCTACTGCTCGGCACTCCCACCTGAAGAAAAAAAAATACTGCTGCAATATTGTTGGCGCAAGCTATAGTACTGCATAACCCTGTAACATCTCCAAATAATATCAAACCATTCCTATGCTGTCTTAAATTCGAGGGGATCGGATATGGATTTTGGGGGTGATACAATTAATGAACTTTCTTGACATGTTTTATGTGATAATTGTGATCACAGTTCACTCAAAATCCAGAACAGACCAACTTGGATAGGAATTAACATGTTTGAAAAAATCGAATGCTTTGGCACTGGGGACCACAACACCTCACCATCAGGAGTAAGCTCAAGAAAGACTATTCTTTCTTAGAAAAATATGTTGTCAAGAGCTGCAATGTTACTGTTCTACATGTCACATCGTGGCTGTAATAGTGTGTGCACACTCACTCAATAACTGCAGATTGAGATAAAAAATGTTGGACAGAATTGCACATGCCGTAAAACTTACAAAAATGCTGTACTTCACACGCTTAAGTGATATTTCTGTATCAAAAGAACTTGCTTAACTGCAGGCCAGATCATGGTTCAATTATATCCCTTCTGGTAAAAGACTGGGACATGTGTTTTGCAATAGGACTATTCACTGGTGCAATTCTTCACCAGTTATACAATAGCACAATACTTAAAGCACAGACCTTTTAATCTGTCACACAGGATGTAATAGTATGGTGCACTATAAGTGGACAATTTACAGTATGCATTGTGAGGTCATACACAAGAAGATTCCACTCAGATAACAATATACACAGAGTATATTGTTATCTGAGTGGAATGTTCTTGTGTATTGAGTGGGTATACACAGCAGTATATACTGTACTGTACAGTATGAGCATGCTGTCTTCTGAGCACACCAAAGCAAATTCCAATTACAAGTAAACAGCTACAATTTACTTGATAGAGATTGTAGTCAGTATTGTACTCCGGGTTACCCAATCTAAAAAGTAAAGTAACAGACTACTTACTCAGTTACTTTTGGATGACTTTTTTTTTTTTTTTTTTTTTTTTTTTACAAAACTCTATTTAATTGAATAAAAAAAAGAAAGAATGTTGACCACACACAGGCAGGCAGCAGCGGCAGTGGCATACAGTGCTACTATTAGGTCTGATATATATATATATATATATATATATATATATATATATATATATATATATATATATATATATATATATATATATATATATATAGTGAAATCTTTAGTATAAATTTTAGGGACAAAATGTGTTTTTTGTTCTGGAGAAAACAAACCTTGAGCCTTAAGTTCACAAGCCTCCAAAAAGGTCTCCGGTGTTTTTAGTTCTAGTAACAAAATTTTATCTCGAGGCACGTCCAAGAAGGGCTCTGGAACTATATATTTTCAGATGGGGGTCGAATTCAGATAATTTTGGAGCTCACTGAATGAAATAGTGAAATAGTTGAGCAGCACTGCAATAGGTTTTTATGAAAACTCAGAATTTATTATTTTCTTCATATACTGTAAAACAGAGCTCTAAAACACCAAGCCTGCTTGCTTGTGAGGCGGTTTGTGCATTCTGTGGTGTGCTTTGCATGTGTGTGTGGAGTGCTCGCATATGTGTCTCAGTGTGTGGAGTGCATGTGTGCATGCGTTTGGGGGGGGGGGGGGCATTGGCCTTCATGCATCCAGTCGCTTGCAGTACTTTAACATTAACATGTCATGTTGGGGGCAGAGAATATATTTTATTTTGTATTATTTATTTTTTGTGTTGGCATTATCCTTTATTTCAGATACGTCAGTGCCTAGACACAGGAAACCAAGGACAGAAGACATGTGAAGACGAATTATCTTGCTCATAAGGAGCATCCTGTATGATCTGAGCATCCAACGGAATGTGTCTGTACAACATGACTGACTGCTGACTGAGTGCCCGGCCTTGGATCTGGTGATGGCAGGGTTAGTGCAGCCGCTCTCAAACTATATCATTTCAAGGACCGCCCCTAACTCACCCCACAGAGCGCACATTTGGTTCAATTTGTATGCTCTCGGAGTTACAGACCTGTAGTGTCCCTGTACCTCACTGTGTTAACCACTGGGGATGTGAGTCATACACTTGCACGGTCACAGGGGTGTAGCGAGGTTTTGTCTTGCAATATTGGAAATACAGCAAGACGCTTTCACACGTCTTTCATATTTGTACACCGGCATCCATTTGAAAGGCATATACTTGCCAAGGCAGTGAGCGAGGCTACCATGTAAGCCAGGCAGAAATGCCTGTGTGTGTGTGTGTGTGTGTGTGTGTGTGTGTGTGTGTGTGTGTGTGTGTGTGTGTGTGTGTGTGTGTGTGTGTGTGTGTGTGTGTGTGTGTGTGTGTGTGTGTGTGTGTGTGTGTGTGTGTGTGTGTGCAGGCAGATGTCACACTCTCCATATTATTTGGACATGCTTAACCAAAATATGGTGAACTCCATAGGAAGCAAACAGCGTTTTGCTTCCCACACAGCATTTCACTTGTTATGCACAGATAGAGCACAGGCCTGGCCCATTATTCTAAAAACCCTGGCCCTGATTCTTCACTGTAAATGCAAAACAATTACATTAGAACGCAATGCTACTCATTAAACCTTAAGTACACAACACAATTAAATGATAGGTAACAGCACTGGACAACATCAATGACACAATGCGTTTTCGGATCACGTATAAAGTACTCACTTTACACTGTGGAATTAGAGTTGGCGCACATTTTGCTGACACAAGACAATATCAGATTACCCAATTATAGCACTGTAAATAAAATATCTTTGAAATGTGGTGGGGATGCCAGCGACAAAACAAAAGAAAAATGCACAGCAGTTTCGCTAGAACAGTCACTGTCAACACTGCCAGGCTCCGGCAAGTTGAACAATTAAGGAAACGCATTTCGGTCCAAGAAATGCTCTGCTCCAACTTTCAGAAGCTGAATGTATTAGATTAGAGAGAATCCCGTCTGTTAACAGCCCCGTTGTCACTGTGGAAGTTTTAATGTGGTATTCGTACAGGCAGTTACAATGTTGATATGTTGATCAAAACGCTCATTGATGTCAAGATCTGGCTGACAGTAATCATTAATTTTTAAAAGCCAAAATTGTGTCAAGAGAGAATTTAGAGTGGAAATGGTTAAACAACACTTGGTTGTTCTGTAGCTCAGTTCTGTAACTTTGTAGCTGGCAGCTACAGTGCCACAGTTGAAGCCAGCCCAAGTTGGATGTAGATTTCGTCGCAGTTACAAACATTGGGCTTCGCTTTGTATTTTCATGTCGCTGGCTTCCCTGAATGGTACTGTAGACTGCCGCTTTGTAGCTGCCAGTGTGAAGGCAGCATTAATTTACTGTGCAGTTTGCCCGGAACAAGAATGTGTGCAGAATGGTCAGCATCGTGCCATGGAAGTGCTTCCAAATGTTCAATTAAGCTATTCCAAAGTGACTGACATAAATCTATTGTGAACAGTGTAGGGCCAGACCTACTGTTAATACTTTATAACACTTCCATCAAGCTGTCTTTATTCAGGGCATGTCATAATCATGACAGAATTCTACACAGATTATTAACAATGACTTATTGTTAACATAAATAGAAAAGGTTGAAACAGAGATGTTTGCAAAATGAACCCAGCTCATTGGAATAGGTCGCGCACGCACGCACGCACGCACGCACGCACGCACACACACACACACACACACACACACACACACACGAATAATAGATCTCATTCTTACTTGCACCATCCATCTCCGATTCAGTGACAATCCATCTGAGTCGTTCATTCTAAGAGTCCGATGCACTCGCTTAACTGCCAACATTCAATATATTCTCACAAGGGAACTGTCAATGCTGCCAGGGAACACAGTCTCTACTATAAAAGGGGGCAGTGATGAATGGATAAACTTCTCTTATAATGAGCGTTAGTCGATGGTGACTGCCTATGCATTATCATGGCTATTTGTAAGGAATGAATCACTGCATTGATGTTTGTCTTTGTCCAGCGAATGCTTAAAAGCTTCCAAGAAAAAGATAAAATGGGCCTCATCATTTCTAGCAGGCCTAGCCTTTGCACCAGTTAATGTATGTCTTTGCACCATGCACTGTATATGAAACACTAAGAAGAACAACAGATGCTTTAACAGCGGCAATATCCAAAATGCTATAACATTGCATAAATGATATGTAGGCTACATTCTTGTGGTTAAGGTGTACTTGATTTATTATTTAATGTGTATTATCCCCTTGGGGAAATTTGTCCTCTGCATTCGACCCATTACAGCCACTTAGAAGTCAGCAGCCACAGTGCAGCACCCACTGCCCGGGGACCAGCTCCATTTGTAATGTCAGTACTCTAGTCAAGGGCAATGGTAAGAGTAACTACAGTAACAAGCCTTTCTTTTGTTTTTGTTTTGTTTTGTTTGCCTCCAGAGGAAACCAAAGCAAACATAGTGAGAATGTTCAAACTCCACTTGGAAAGAACCCTACAGAGGATCAAACCAGGGACTTTGTTGCTGTGAGGCAGAACGGCTAACTAGTGGACTAGTATAGCATGATAAAATTACCTAGTTATTTAAATATAATTATATATATATATATATATATATATATATATATATATATATATATATATATATATATATATATATATATATATATATATATATATATATATATATATATATTGCTAAAATTATGTTAATTTGTAACTTATAACTCCAACTGGGGACTGTGGGGGGACTGAAGGGTCCTTAACCCTAACCCTAATGATCATACATACTGATACTGAAAATTACAGCATCAGTATGAATCAGTGTGTACAGTATGAATATACTGTACATATCAGAAATATCTCTTAGGGGCTTTAACAAATCGCCCATTCTAGTTCATTTTCAACAGGACCAGCGTTTTGTGATCAGAAAACGCAGAGCGATAAAATAGTGTGTGTAATGCCAGGCGTTATTGAGCGGCACCAGTGTTGTTTATTGCGCGCGTGCTTGTTTCCTCCACACGCCGGCGATTTATTTTAGACTTCAATCCTGTGAGCTTTTTTTCCCGTACCTGCGCGATTTTCGTCTGTCAGCACTGAGTGGCACAGTGGAATCGCCGCAATAATGTGTGCGTTTCAGGCTCGCCATCTGTAACATCTGAAACCTTTAAGTTTAGTCTGGGCAAGTTTGGCGTCATGGGGGGTGATGCAGAGTTTTAGCCAATCACAGCGCACCAGTCTCCAGTAGTGGAGGTGAGAAAAAAAGTTAAGTTAAGTGTGACCTTCGGTCATAATACATATAGTAACCACGTCAATAACCACAACCTTGAAATCTGTCTTTTTAGTTGTGGGTGACTTTAGACTGTAGCAGATGGCTAAATAGGGAGTCATGTTCCTGGCTGCTATATTAAATGCACAACCATGTTAAATTTGGATTGGCTGGTTTAAAAAGTTGTCTCAACTCATCAATATTCATTTCCTGAGACAGTTGGAAATACAGACATCTGTAGGATAGCTGTCTGTACACGTCGGATGTGATAAGAGAAAAAGGTGTAAGAAATGAGGATCTGATCGTGCCCTCAGTCAGATCCGCTCCTTCACACGCACCGAGAGGAGGAGAAGGTCACAGACAGGGCTAGTGTGAGAGTAGAATCATAGGAAACCTTTCATTACCTGAAGTTGTGGGTGGTGTATATTCACACAAAGGTACTATCTAATATAAATATCATGAGTGTTGACTGAAATGCCCCTGCCATGAGCAAGCATACAGCAGACAGGGTACAGTATGTATATAGCACATCCGTTTCTTACATGTCGATATTGCTGAAAAAAACACAATCCATTGTATTGCATTTCCAAATGTTGCTCCTTAAAAAAATTACAATAGTTGTACCCCTACTGTATGATAAAGTACGCAATAAAGTACGAATGTGATTTACAATCACAATTTATAATCAGGCCGAGTGATATTTGCTGACACTAGTGAGATACAGTATTAACAACAGTCCTCAGCTAAGAAGTCAATCTTAAATGTTCCCAAAGAATTTGATTCACTAATAAATTAAATCCATCATTTTCGCTGGTGGGGATCAATGAACAGAGGTTTCCTGTGACGCTGCATGAACTAGCCTGTAGACATGTTATGACGAATGGCTCAATGCATTGAAGTGTATGCGGGTTTACTTGTGGATCGAAAACCATTGAAGAATTTAGTTTGATTTGTGCAAAGCACTTAAAAACACAATTCCCCGTACGGCAAATAGCAAGCTACAAGCTGTGGATTGATTTCTTTTTTTTCTCCATTTATTGAACTTTGAAATGGTTGGCTCCTGGTCTTATTTTTATGAGCCCAACTAATTTCACCAACAAAATTTGATATAAATGTACGAAATTATACATAAACAAAATAACTGCCTGGTCTAATTACATTAACATGCTGTAAATCATTTTAAGTTTTAATTGGATGCTTTGGACCAATGCAGCCAAACATAGACCAGTAGGATCCCTTATTAGACCTGAATTCCTCCTTATCTTCCACAAATACATTGCCCTAGATAAGTTATGGAAAATAATAATATCCAGGACCGTTGTAACTACAATAAGATTATGTTCATCTGTTTGTCTACAATTCTGTGAGACTCATACTACAGCCCCCCCATCAATAAATCAATAAAATGTAGCCTATACTGTATATTTATCATACATACAGTATATCCATCCCGGTTCTGTAGAAGCTGCTAGTCCAGCAGCAGAGAAAGATCAACCTCCCAACAGCTTTACAACCCGTTATCACCCAATTGCCAGCTAAGGATAAAACTAAATGTTGCTTTTCTGGATTCAAATGTCTCGTGCTTGTTTTTGCAGTCATGCATTATTAATATCTAAATACACTTACAAAGTATTAACATTTTTCACACACGTTTGCCATGATTGCATCTCGCGCACCCACAGACTGTCCCTTTGTGTTTGGATCCTACTCATTTACAGAAATAGTGTAGAGTCTCTCTCTCTCTAGTCTCTCTCTCTCTACCCCAGCCCCCCCCCCCCCCCCTCCACTGCTGCTCCACCATAATGTTGTCTCATGTTGCTGCTGGATAAGCAATTAAGGACTTCTTGATAGACATTCTTGGTGGATACTAACAGTAAGTAGATACATTTGCTCAATTCAAGTTATAACTACATATATGATATGTGCGTGTGTGTGGCTTCAGCACTTGTCCACACTGGCAGTATAGGCCAGATTTTGAGTTATACAGTACAGGATTTGACACTAACACTTGCCCGCTTGCCCGGGGCAAGTAAAAAAAAATGGTGGGGCAAGTGAAGACTGCTACCTGGTTGCCTGATCGGGCAAGTGTGCAACTTAGTGCGCTATAACACAACACAAGATAGATTTGTCTTGAAGGCAGTCATTGCACTCTGCCTGTGTCTTTTCTTTCTAGCTATCCACAATTCCAGGCTGGATTTGGGAAACAAAACAGGCAAATTAACACATCAAAATGACCATTAATCTTCTACAGTGTAGACCTGGGCTAATTAAGATGATGAATTTTAACTCTTGAGAGTGTAAAAATGAAACCAAATGGACCCGCAAGGGTCCATTTGGTTTCATTTTTACGTTCTCAAGAGTTACATCTGGTTAACCAACTTAACTGGGGACCATCTGGAACATGGGGGGCAAGTGACCATGACCTGAGGGCAAGTAGAACCTGACTTGCACTTGCCCGATGGGCAAGTGCCTCGGAGACCTTAGTGTCAACCCCAGCAGTACATAAGAAATATGATGCCACAACATCCCCATTCATTTCCAATTGTCTCCCTTTTTTATGGACAATGCGCTGCCCATTGCTGTCTTTTGTTTACAATCATTGACAGAACAGGCCTAGGTTATTGAATTGGCATCAGAGTTATGGGGACATAATATCCTCATAACTTACATTATATGCACTCCTATAACCATACATAGGCATAGTTTAGTAAAGCGGTTTTCAACCACTGGTCCGGGGACCAGCAGTGATCCTTGAGAGAGTTCCAGGTGGTTCCCAGGCTAAATGATGGAAAGTTGGTTAACCAGGTGTAACTCTAGAGCATAAAAATGAAACCAAATGGACCCGGGTCCATTTGGTTTCATTTTACACTCTCAAGAGATAAAATATTCACCATGCGAATTAGCCCAAGTACACAACTATAGAATGTAGAGATTAATGGTCATTTTGATTTGTATGTTTGACTGTTTTGTTTCTGAAGTGCAGCCTGAATTGTGGATAAAAACGAAATAAATCTTTACTTTTGGGGTCTATGGGCTAAAATTGTCATCAAATGGTGGTCTGTGGCTCAAATTCTGAATAAATAGTGGGCCCTGGTATCAAAAAGGTTGAAAATCACTGGTTTAGTAGGAAGCAAAAATAGCAACATAATAACTTTACCATACAATGTGCTGTGGTAAAACTATCTCTGAAGGCGGTGTGAATGAGGACGCATCAGGGTTTCTCTGATGACGGTCCAGGCTGTGACTCCCTGTCCTGGATACCGATTTTGTGTTAGAAGGAACTGCAAGGAGGGAGTTTTTTTTGTGAAAAAGATGCTGACCATTGTTTGCACACAGCATCTTTAATATTAATGGTACAATGACACTAAGTGAAAGAAGGACAATCTCAGCTTTACATAAATGCATTCCAGTTATTCGACAATGAACTGAAAACCAAGTGAGAGCTTCATGACTTTACAGTCCTTGACAAAAGGGATGACTTTGCTTGTTTGTTTAGAGCACTTTTAACAAAGGTAGTCTATGGACTTTTAATGTTTGTTTACGGCAATGAGAATGCATCTGCATCCATAATAACTTGCGGCTTTGTGATGTGCGCTCTCAGTTTCAGAAACAGCAAACATCAATTGTAGTAGCTCTCCTCTGTCTGACTTTGAGTGCCTTTGCTTGTATTTGTTTAACTGTGGAAAGTTTCAACTCCTGCTGCCTCCTCCCTGCACTATTTGTTGAATGAGATGTGAGGGGCAAATTCAACCCAAAGGTCAGAGATGTAGACTGAGTTCTGAGTAAAGGTTCTTGTAATGGCTGGAAGACTAAAGGACGGAAGGAAGATGAAACACACTCAACAACTACACACCCAGTGTTGTTTTATTTAGGCAAAAGCTTTTGATCTACATAGGAGCCAGCTGTACAAGCCCTGAAATCAGACGAATCTGCCAAAGGAACAAGAAAATCCCTGGTGAATGGCGAGACTGCTCTGGCACTAGATTGAATTACACTTCACTCACACCAGAGTTGTGGGTGACCAATGAGAGCCTACTATAAACACAAAGAGTTTTTTTTTTTTTTTCTTTTTTTGCTGAGATGTTGTTAATTCTTTATAACCGTACCCTTTGAAATAAATCTTCCACACCAAAGTTCCAGGGATATAGTCTGGCCATGGCAGGCTATATAACACAGTACAGGACTGCAGTTGTAGTCTCTACTGGCCAGGTGTGGAGGAGGTGCAACTGTGCAACACCGAAGCAGAGCAGCATTGAAAAGGAGCATGCTTACTCAGCAAAATCCTTTTCCCAGGACAAATTCAGATACAAAGTGCAAGTGCAATTCTTGTTCAAGAGTGTATTTTCTTTGCTGCATTAGAGTCAACAAAACTTTTGACAAATGTCACTTGCCTCAAATGTCCTTACAAGTACGAAACAATCTGGAATTGGTGACTGAGAAAAGAACACACGATTGGGTAATCACCCCTAATGCTGCAGAGGGTCATAGAAAAAGCCACCTGTCCCCTTGTTGTTGTGATAACACCTGCTACAACTCAATGCTCTCTTGATGACACCTGCACCTAATGAAGTGTGCAGTAGCTTGTCTTGTCACCTCGACCCAGTAGGGAAGAAGGTACTTAAGGATGTTTGTGATTTGTGAGACATGTGTTGATGCCATGCAACCATGTCATACAAACACTACAGGAAGACACAGGGCATTTAATTATGTCCAATTGACGTGAAGGGAGATGTCTTTGAACCGAGCTGGCAGGTAACCAACCGGCTCAATGCCTCCAGATAGGTCGTTTATATTAAGGAAGATAAACACGTTGATGTTCAGACAAATCATGGCAACATCAGAACACCTGCTCTAGCAGAAAAATTACAATGTAGGACATGATCACTTTGGTCATGGTAGATTAAACAGGCAGATGCAGTTGTTTTTTTTCTCTTATGAATTTTTTGTCAACCAACATTGTCAACAGACACTGAAACTAAACAACATTTAGGTACACAAGAATTCAAGGCTTTGGCACCAAAGTCTACATTGACATGATGTCAAGCACGGCCGATGCCACAGCGTTGTAGTACAACAGTTTGGACAAACAAGCCGCGCACGTTATCCTTCAAGGCTTTCACTTGAATCAGTTAACACTGCAGCAATGTGATTCTGACTTCTGTGTTTGTTCTTTTGTTTGTGAATTTAAAAAAAGTGACTGGGATTAAAGGGGTGAGGACGACATTGATATTGTACGTGGATCAATATGCATATGCAACCACTAACTACTTATTTATACCAGTATTGAAAAATTACTTTAAGAGAAAGTGAAAAGACAGATGACACTGCCTGTCATGATGTCTTCTCAAAGAGCTGTACAGTATATTAGAGTGCCAAAGAGTCAACATGGTTTATTTATGCTGTTTGTTGCGCAGCTTGGAATCAACTTTCAATTGTTTCACAGGGAGATAGATAGATAGATAGATAGAGAGAGAGAGAGAGAGAGAGAGAGAGAGAGAGAGAGAGAGAGAGAGAGAGAGAGAGAGAGAGAGAGAGAGAGAGAGAGAGAGAGAGAGAGAGAGAGAGAGAGAGATGGATGGAGAAAGTATGAGGGGAAATAGAAAGATGAGACATGCTTCTCCCTCATCAACTCTGTTTCCACAGTGCATCACTCTGCAAGAACCACAACTTCAGAGGAACAGCATGGAGAGAGATGAAGATCAGAGAGGAAAATAGGTAGTCTTACCTGGGAACATAAGCACAGCAAACACCCACGACAGGATGAAGAAACACACTGAATTATACATTCTTACAAACTGAATACTGATGTACTCTGTCTTTTCACTCTTCTTTGTATCTGAACCTCTCAAAAGAAAGCTTCTGAAACCCAGAAATAAGAGTCTTAATGGCTTCTCCGCCTGCGTCTCACAAAATGTCAGTGTTGCTTTTCATTCCCACTTTCAGGATTACTGAAGATGCTTTAAATCCAATGCAAGTTGTAGCAGTACACACACACACTCACACACAGGCTGGCTTCTCAGGCAGAATTACTATCACCCTCTCTTGCACACACTCAGTCAGAGGGACCAACGCTCTGCCAGACAGGGGAGGAGGAGGCAAGAGGCAGCCCGCCTCCCCTTCTTTCTTATTGGCTGAGGAACCTGCCTGTCAGTCATAAAACAGTCCCAGCTCTGTTTTCTTTTTCTATTTTTTTTTTCTAGCCTTCACCCTGCTTTCTTTTTCTTTGGTTCTGTGACAGAACCCGAGCAGTATGAAAAACAGCTGATGAAGGATTGATATTCAGCAAAGGTGAAATGAGAAGTCATTCAATTAGAGCTGAAGGTGTTCCGCAGGACAGTTTTCTAAAAAAAAATCGTCCATTGGCGAGAGAAGAATTTGGTGTTGTACTACAATCCCTCAGTGTGCCTTAATGAGGGCTGTTAATTGTCTTTTGCTTCTCAAGACACATGGCGATACGACAGCTCTGGTAGATTAATTAATGTTGCTGTTGCAGAAGCCTGTCTTTTGAAAACAGGTTACCGTAGTCTGCCCTTTACCGCTGCACTTCACTTTAAGACTACAAAATTCAGATTATCATCAATTATTTTGGTTAATGTTGTAAATTACAATAAATAACACAATTATGAATAATAGTTATTTTTTATCCTTTAAAAACTTTTGCCAAATGTTTTATACTGACCTTCACCATTGTGTCTCTGTGAGCCTCAACAGAAAACACAGTAAGGGTCTTCACTCAGTATGTGAACTAAGGAGCATTTTCTGTTTTTGTCAGGTGAAACCTGACTAATGTACTTGTACTAGCAGCAGCAAAGAAGGCCATTACTAGGAAATGTGGGCAGACAGAGCCCCCAAACCAACATCAGTGGGAAGAATTGGTTGAGGACATGTACATCATTGGAAAAAATGACTTTCAAACTGAGGCTACAGGAAGATCGGACGGATGATTGCTGGTGGAAATGGACAGTATACAAGGAGGGAAATGGAATGGGAAGGAAAAGACCTGGGGTCGTAGTATGATGGCTGGACTGTAAGATGATGTGTATGTTTTCATCTGACTAATGAAAGCTCATGAAATTTAGACAACATCGTCACCAACTTGTCATACTGATCGTCTAGCCTGATTGGCTGCCACACACACTGCCAATGGTAGTGTATTTCTGATTGGCTGCCTCCTGCACCGCGAAAGGACTGATTTCCGACCAATTGTGAGAAAGCCTTGCTACCACAGCGGCAGCCGCGAAGCAACGACAACTGCTAGTGTTATGAGCTGCTGCTGGACAACAGGAAATCGACAACAAAACATTGAACCACACACAGAACGTCAGAAACGATCACAAACAAGGTCCACAAGGTTGCGCTATAGAAATATACATGTTACTAAGTCATAATAAAAATAATAAGAATTCAAAGACACATAAGCGAACAACGGAGATAGCACTCAGTCAGTGCCTGCACCACAATCACACAATCTTCTCACACAATCGAGTCTAACTACATCTTTATGTTATTATTTTTGTAGAGTGATAGACAGAAGGTTTTCTGACAGGAAAAAGTGGAGAGAGATGGGGGGATGACACACGCAGTAAAGGCCGTCAGGATCGGGAGTCAAACCAGCGGCAGACTGCCAGACTGGCTTCCCAGCCAAGGTAAATAAATAAATGAACAGCCAAGGCCATAGCCCAGGCCCTGACTACAGCATTATATCACAGTATAATTGGTCTCATCACCTCTAATGCAGTGGGGTGACAAGATAACAATAGATCCGCTTATTAATTTGTGCCATAATGCCGTGTAATCAAAGGAATCTTACAAATTAATCAAAATCATTATGTTACCATTTTATGTCACCACTAAATGAGACAGCTGTCACCGCCCTGTGGCCTCAGGCGAGTAATTGGCAGGACTTTCATATGACCTCAAAACTGCAATCTAATGCCTGGCCATGGATGAAAAGGAAGCAAGAGCTTTTATTCTCACAACAACAAAATATCCAAAGCAGTAGAGAGCCTCTGTGAGGCTGTACAAAATGAGAATGGTAATTTAATTTGAAAACGGCTGCCCTCTGGGGCATTTTAAATGTGCTGCATTGAAGAGTAAGTAATGACATGCAAGATTGTTTGACTGTAAGAATAACTGCTGAGCCTTTGTTTTATGACAGTTTAACTGTTGGCACTCAATTAACAAGTGGAATGCCCACTGGTGGCCATAAGCGGTGGTGCTTGGGTGCTGGGTGTTTTCAGGCAATTCCACTACGATTCATGTGAGGTTTTGGCTTCCAACTTGAATGTTAAGGATGTTAGTGCTAGCTAAAAATGAGTTCCATACTTTAGTTCTAGAAAACACCAATGTTACCATCACGCTGACTGGATAATCAGAAAATAAATCCAAACGTGGCCAAACCGGTCACCACCATGGACAGCATATGGTTCGTTTCAGAGGACAAAAGTCTGCAAAGACCTGGCCTAAAACAGAAACGAAAATACCAGTGCGGGCACACAGCAGTAAAATATGAAAACACAGCAAGGCAATGCTATAGCGACATCAAACGCCTTAAGACGAGCCTACTTGTCATCTTTACCGAGCGCCAGCTAGGTCTTGGACAGATATACTCGTCATACGGATCCACTGTGTACTTAACGTAATCTTTAAGCATCCAGGTTAGCAGTGGATGAGTCAGTTTAGGATCAAACAGATAGCTATCTCCTTTTCTGTCTCTCTCCTGAACTTCATACTTCAGTACTGCCATGACAACTGAATTTCCCTTGTGACATCAATAAATCTCTCTCTCACTCTCTCTTGCTCACGCACACACCTTGGGCCACGGAAATTGAATGCTACCCCCAAGGCATAAGTCACGTCTACTAACACAGAAAACAACAATAAACACACACATTCACTCACTAAAAGCAATGTGCCACTGGGACAAGGTCAGAATCCATAAACAATGTAAGGTCCGCACACTGGATCATATGTTCCAAAGGCTTAGGCCAGCTCAGTGCATTCGTCTTTTTGGCAAGACCTCCAGTAGTTCTGTTGTCGGTTAGAAGTCAAATTCCCATTTGAGTTAGTAACAGCTAACTCTCAGCTTTTTGTAATTTCTTACTTAATCCATTTCAAAATAATTTAAGTCATATAACGCCAGTCTCACCCACCTGTTTTCTTCTTTTCTTTTCCAACAGTTGGTGGTAGGGACTGGCAAGTGCCAACACAGACTGGTGAGTGGGTAGGGTATGGTACCAAGATCTGTTGAATAAATAAAAACATTTTTTAGCTCTAACATTTTTTTAGCACTAACAAATTAGTTTCCAACACGTGGCATGGGTGATGAGGGAAAAGTAACAGCTAACTAACACATTATCCCCCCTGCTAGGTGGGTGGTTCGCACAAACTAACAAACAACTTTTTTTGGAGCGAGGCACCTGAAAGAGTGTGTGGGGAATTGGCTCAGGTGATGACAGTGGTGAACACTCCATATGCAATGAGAAAGAAGGAAGGAAAATTCATAATACGTATATTTGGTCAAATAAGTCATAATCAGTTAATGAATGAAAGCAAAGACACGGTGAAATGGAAAATACGTTTTTGGCAAAAAGGCAACATTTTCACTTTTATGTAATTATCAAAAGTCCATAAAAATCTACTTTTAATTACTTCCTGAAAACAAAAACGTGGTGTGTTTCAGGTAAATGCAGGCTGAAACTTCAAAGCAAAATGCCCTCCATTTTGGTTTCAGTGCGCCTTTAAAGATAACAATAAACAAATTAATTGTTTATAGGGTATTTAATTACTGTATATCCCATCAATCAATAAAGCAAAAAGGAATACACATTAAATGCACTGTTTATAGTCTCCAATAATACGGCGTGGAATAGGTTTAAATAGCTGTGAATGGTTTCAAAGTGGTCAACAACTCAAATGTGCAGTCCATAGCAACGTGGCACATTGGGCTTGATGTGTGTGCTTGTTAACCCCCGCGGTGCAGGAGAGCACAAACACACAGTGCAGGGGCGGATGCAACATGTCCCATTTGGGGGGGCAAGAAAACATGTTGGAGGGGCAAGAGAAAATGTATGGGGGCGGCTTCATCGCCCGTGTTGTGAAGATGAAGTCGCACCCATACCATTTTCGGTTACAGGACTTTTATTAGTCAAGTATCAATAATAACATCAGTTGTTGTTGAAGTTGCAACAGACACGACACGCAGCATGCATAAAGCTTTCAATGATGAAATGCTGTTGATTTAGTGGTGACACAGCTATAGTTAGTTAGTAGTAGTGTTTCAATTCATTTTAAATATAAGCACTTTAATTTGAAATATCTTGGGTTGTTTTGCATGGCATCGTGTTTGGGGGGCAGACTGGGTATTTAGGGGGGAATTGCCCCCTCATGCCCATGCCTAGATCCGCCCCTGGCACAGTGGCTAAAAACGACTCACGTTTGCTTATTGAACGCGTTTTTTTTGCTTCAGAAGGCGACAGGTAGGGAGGCACTGATCTAACCACGAGGACGTGAGCTCCTGCAAGCTGCCATTTACTCGGGCTCGATTGGACGGCGGTGAATCTCCATGAGGCTTTTGACAGCCCCGTTGCTTCGGAAATCGTCAATCAGCAAAAGCACTTCATGTGAAACAGTCTGGCGTGCTCGTGGAGTGGTGCCGCAATACAATATTAATGGGGGGACAGAAAATATTCAAGCAGTGCAGAAGCGAAGCTCGTGCCATTTTGCTGTGCTATTGGATGAATATTTGAATAATGGATTGGCCTTGGATGAGCTAATCTCATTTCAATCTCTCTGATATCAAAGTAGCCTTTGTCAAAATATTTACCTTTCTTCATCTTCGTATCTGTACTATTGGTCATTGGTTGCCTAGTGCAGCTGCTCCCTATCAATGTTATCATAATCATTGGAAGTGTAGCGCTGTCAGAATAACAAGGCTGTTTTCTGGGGCCACATATTTCAATTGTTATTTAACAGGTTCTGAAATGCAGAAAATATACACACAGTAGGGCCAGACAGAGAATGGTGGCTGTTTCTCCACAGACTGTTCTCACACACTGAATTTCCAAAATATTCTTAAAAATTATCCAATTCACCAAAGTAAATTGATCTAATTACCAAAGTCAAAGTCTATTTCAATTACAATTAGTTCACTCTTCAATTACAATCAAATCAATTAGGTCACAAAATAATAAATGCACATCCCCAAAATCATGTATTCATATCTCAAATGAAGAAATACACAATATCAGTAGCCTACAGCATTTGGTTTCATAACACTCACTTCCATACAGTAATGTATTCATATTAGTACACACTCTCTTTTTAGCTTGCATGAACTGCAGTGATCATAATAGCCACAGCATTCCATAGTGCTGTAGAGGTGACCCTATAGCTAACCAGCTAACCACAGTGCGCCATGCATGTTATTTCAAAGTTCTCAATTACGGTACATTTCTTATTATAATCAAAGCAAAACCGTCTTGTGTTCTGTCACAGATAAGCACATTGATATACAGTGTTCATGGTTTTGCACTATATCTCACCTGCATTGCAGAGAATAGACACAATAAGATCAGACAGAGAATAGTAGTTGTTTCTCTGCAGTGTTTCACACATTTAATTTCCTGCTTAAAACGGTTAAAACCCTTTCAGAATAAAAGCAGTGAAATTCCTCTCTAGAACAGGCATGACTCTAGTGGACAACAGGGCCATCTTCTGAAGCATAGCGGTCGTGTTTTGTACTGCAGACTGGTGTTGAAAAATAACTGTATATTGGACTGTGAGATTCAAGATAATAAAATAAAATAAATACCATACAACATTTGAATAGGGCTCACTGAGAAACATAAGACCCTTAAGAGCAATTAAAGGGGGATTCCACCCATTTTCAAAATTTCCTGAGAGGGTACAAATGTGAACCAAATGGACCCTAGCGGGTGCATTTGGTTCCATTTGTACCCTCTCAGGAAAAAGCTGTCAGAAAGACAAATCATTAACATGGTGAAATACATCTTTATGATGTCACCGGATGTATTTCACCATGTTAATGATTTTGTTCAGACCTCCATAATAAGGTATTAATGTCATTTTAAAATATTGAAAATGGGTGGAGTTCCCCTTTAAAGCATGTGGCCAGATATGTTTCATACCACCACACAAGACCCAATGGGAGCAGCTGGTGGAGGTTCGGCACCTCGGGCAGCTCTACCCTTACAGTATGTGTGGGGAAAACAGTTCCTGCTCCACACCGACGGCTGACAGCTGTTACTCGAGATACTCCAAGGACTTCACTTCATGTTGTGCTTTGGCAATGTAAAGCTATGTGTTCTCAGACCCGACTTCAAGGTACACCACAGAGTGAGCCATGTACACAGACACACTGGTGACCTTTAACTGCAACCCGGTGAGACGGTTGAGTGCTGTTACTGTCAGTGTAACAGAGAACACCAGCACCAATGGTAGCCGTTCTCTGACACACAGGTATACGTTGGAATAGAGAGCACGCCTCGTGAGCACAGAGGTTTTCTGTTCTATTGTTGTACTATCGTATTATCTGGTCAAGTGTTTGCGTTAGGGGATTTACATGCGTAATCTGTCATCAATGTTATT
This sequence comes from Benthosema pterotum, assembly GCA_039105355.1. NCBI lineage: Eukaryota > Metazoa > Chordata > Actinopteri > Myctophiformes > Myctophidae > Benthosema > Benthosema pterotum. Next base: position 17,013,000 of record CM076975.1, read on the forward strand.
GGTTTAAAATGATTATCCGTGATACTTTTGTGGAGAAATTGTGAGCTATACGGGTACGTGCAGGGAGCGATCGGGCCACCTTCAGAAGCATCTCCCCCTTCCCTTTGTTTTGTTGAGTTTTTTTTGGAGAACCAGATGGCAGATGGCATTGATGGATTGATTTGAAGTCTGCAGAATTACAGTACATTTCAAGTTCAACTCAATACACTGTGTGGAGACAATAGACTGAGTTAATTCAGAGGACGACTGCATAAAAAACAATTTCTACTAGTTTACAATAGGGCCCACCACGTTCATTTCATTGAAACGTTTAAAGGCGTACATATAATAGCATACACTTCTACAATGAAAGGCAGGAAAGGGCAGAAAATAGTAGAGGTAAAAAAGGGAAAAGACACACTTACAGTGAGAGGAAAGGGGATGCTATACAGTATTACCACTGGTAATACAATCTGTCGACAGACCCAGAGAGTTTAGAAAGTTAGAAAACAGGAAAAAAATCATGTGAAATAGTTGTCTAGCAAGTATAGAGCTGAGCAGTCCCGCCCCTCTTGTGACGTCACCCTTGCCCCAGAAAATAATTCCCCATTCATCTTCCTCACAGACTTGTCGAAAATAATGTATATAAATAGCATAAGAGAATAATTTATAGAAAAGATAACGGACCATGCCAACTCAAATAAAGAAGAAAAACGAAACTAAAAGTGTTGTATGCTGACATTTTTTTCTTAGATATTAGAAATTGTATCGTAGTAGTGTGTTTGTGGTCATGATTTAGCACGACCCAAATTGTCTTTGTCCGCGGCGTAATTGTCTTTATATAAATTATTTTCGAAATGTCTATGAGGAAAACGAATGGGGCAAGGGCGAGTTCTCGAGAGGGGAGGTACTGCACAGCTCTATAGAATTCATTCACATCATGGTGTCAAACTGTAAAACTGTCAACATTGTCAGATTGTTTTTTAATTTTGTTTTGTTCTATTATGCACAGCCTGCACTCACTCCTTGCCTATCGGGATGCTGATTGAATTGATGCCGAGAATATGAATGTTTATTGTTTATATGTCATTGTGGCTGACTGGCAGTCGGCGTTGTTTGTGGAATTCAGCTTATTGTACGCACAATCTCCTGTTTTTGATCATTTTGATGCTCTTCCTGAATTTTCTGCGAAGTAAATAAAAGTCAAAACCAAACAGTTGTCAGTAAAATGTTAGTATTCTATTTAAATGCAAAGTACAATGGGACAACATAAAATTGAATATTGTCTGGTAAAAGCAAATGGCGAAGCCCAGTTAATTTATCACTTTGTTTACTGAATAATAAAATCCAATGAATAATCTGTAAGAGAGTATAAAAACTGTGTATAAATTATCAACTCTAACTCTTGAATGTCTAAATTGAAGAGTCGATTTGGAGTAAAGTTAGTTGGAAACATGTGCTTAAATGTTATTTTAATCAACAATCACCTGTTATCTGTCCCATGGAACCACATTAATAGACAGCATAAATATGTCACCAAAATCTTACCTGACAAATATTTAGTTTACTTAATGTTTACTCAAGATACTTCACTTCCATACTTCACTTACTCATAAAGTCTGTCCATCTTATGGGAAATAAATAATGGACCTTGAGATAAAAATCATTGAAAGCCATTATGTGTAAAATTGGTCACATAATAAATCAGTGTCATAATATTCTAAAGAAAAACCTGGGGACTGACATTCAGTAAAGGGACTTATTCATCAGGGATTCACGATTAATACAATTTGTCCATGTATAGACCTCTAGTTTCATAAATGCTGATAATGAATAACATTAGAGCTCTACTTGCTCTTGTCATCATCCCTTGGAAGGAAAACCCACTGTTATTTTCATTGCCCGGTTTCTGAGGATTTACATGGCATTACAATAGATCAAATCATCATGATGGATCATCTCTCCCTGGAAGAAACGGCAAGTATTTCCCTCCTGGACGGCGAGTTATTTCAGGACGTGTACAAGCTCTCTTGGATGTGGGCCCAAAGGTCACCATCTTTTGCTTTTTGAGGAGGTCCCTGGGGACATTTATTTTTTGCACAGCAGATACCGTCCCTTGTACAGCAGATTCTTCCTCCACGCGAACAGGACACGTCAGATAAAGGAACACGGTGGTGTTCTCATCAGATGTATTTAGAACATCTGCGTTTAGTACTAGCTGTACTACTGACATAAGGTCAGTGAAATCAGACTGCGGGTTTCAATGCTTGCTTCACAATTTTGAAGGAAAGCAATATCTTTTAAAAGTCACTGGAGGTGCAGGTCCCAGAGTGCAGCACCGCCCACCTACCAACACCACCCATCAAGTAGCATAGACGAGTGGTTCTCAACCTTTTTGATACCAGGGCCCACTATTTATTCAGAATTTGAGACATGGACCACCAATTGATGACATTTCTGCCCCACAGACCCAAAACTAAAGATTTATTTGCAGTCCACAATTCCAGGCTGGATTTCAGAATCAAAACATAGTCAAACATACAGATCAAAATGACCATTAATCTCCTACATTCTCTAGTTGTGTAGACTTGGGCTAGTTTGCATGATTAATATTTTAACTCTTGAGAGTGTAAATATGAAGACTCAAAGAGTTACACCTAGTTAATCAACTTCCCATCATTTTAGCTGGACACCACCTGGAACTCTAGGACTCGAGGACCACTGGTGGTCCCCGGACCACTCGTTTATACAAAGAATGTTGCATGATATCATGTCCAAATTTCTGCCTGGTTTACATAGTAATCCCTCGCCCTTAACATGACATGTGGATGGAGGGCTTAAAACAACGTGGACAAGCAGTATGCTGACTGTCATTTTCCATTTGGGACTAATGGGCCTTGGAGCTCTGGATCTACATGCAGTCTCCGCCGATCAGACGGCTCTGATTGGTGCAGTGGATGATGAAAGATTTTGATTTGGAAAAACTCATTGATACACTATGCCAATCTTGAGATTAATTAATTACAAAACTTCAAATTAATTAGATCAAAAATTTTAATCGAGTCACACCCCTAATCTACTGTTACAAGCTGTGTTGGTTGTTTGCAGGTGGTATCAGTAGTATATTACTGTTAACAGAGAAAACTAATTTAACAATATGGATTTTCTCTTCATTCATGGCCTCTGTGGCTTCAGCAGTGAAATGTGATACCTCATTGACAGTACTGACAAAGAATTCAATATCTAATCTCATCTGAAAGTGCAAATGTTCTTTCTGTTCCTATACATCCGATTGCCTTTCATTAAGTTGAATGACAATCCTCATTCTCAGAGGTGCGAGTGTGCCAACCTTTTTTTAGACTAAAACCTAAAAGGTTCTGCAATGGTTAGCTTTAATGAGCCACTGTAAAACTTGTCTTGTAACTTTTCTAATAACAGTGGCCTAGATTTCGATCTAATAAAAGAAAACTTTGATGACAAAAAGTGGCCTAGATTTGTGAGTGGGGGTATGGGGCCATGATGTGCCCCCCGGCCAATGACCTGAAGTTGTGTGAGAAAGAAACGGCAGAGTCTACAGCCAACTAGAAGCTTCCTCAGCCACGTCAAGCCCCCCGACAGCAGCTCAGGAAGAAATCAGATGGCAGCTGTGCAGGAAAGCTTGAGAATCATGAGAATGCCCCCTTCTCAAAAACTCCCTCCTGGCTCACAAGCACCATGGGTTCAGTGCATGGCGGCCATGCTGGCTTGAGGTAAAGATTACATTTTTGCCTCAAATCAGTGACTACACAAGTTCAAAGACTCTCGCAGGTCAATTGGGTTACATTTGTACACTTGCCCTTGGAAATGAAGCGCCTGAGAACCGCTGTTCAGGTGGTCTGCAGTTGAATTATGGAGTCGCTAACCAAATGGATCTCCAATGCTTGAGAGCATAAATTGAACGGTCCACTTGGACTTTAGTTTACAAGTCTACACAATTAGAGAATGTAGAAGAAATGTCATTTTGATTAACAATTTGATAACATGGAAATGTGGTCAAAATCATACCCCAACAACAACAAAATCTTCAATTTATTATTGGTCTCGGATCATGGATCAACCTAGCTGTGTACATACGTGTTTACATTTCATGATAATTTGTTTTAAAGAAAGGTTTTCATGATTACCCTGTTACCCAGCTAGCACAAATTACAACTTTGCTTACAAACTATCTCAAAGTTTGGAAAGCTCTAAAATTTTCAACCATTTCAATCACTTTATCTGTTATTTTGGTTATAAATTAAGCAAAGGAGCACCAAAGTTATCAGCAGCCATTTTCTTTACAGGCCAGTTATTTACAAGATTCTGGGAGGGATGCTTTGCCAAAAATCCTTTATCTTTGGCAAAACTAACTACAGTTGTTAACTGTAAGTGCTTAAAGCCTGTGCTCTTGCAGTAATGATGCCACGGATGAACTTCAGCCTGGCCAAGAACGATCAAATATAGACACCACTGAGAAGCAGAAAGCAACAGAGCTCTACACCCTTGGGAACAGAGCAGAGAACACACAGAGAGAAAACAACATAAAGTCAATAGCAGCACCGATATAGAGAGAGAGGAGACAAACTGACAGAATGATAGAAGCTGTACGGGCACAGTGAAAGATAGCAAGCGACGGCAAGCAGTGAATTCACAAGCTTTACAAAGCTTTTGGCAGAGACAGTATAATATGGAGGAGAAACAACCCTGGGAAAACATGGAACTTTGGAAGTAATTTCAATAGTCCATATTGTTTACTATACACCAATATTTTAAATATAAAATTATGTGTTTAAGAGTTGACATTATTCTGCATTCAAAGAGATAGGAGTCTTGTATTGCTGCTCAGGGAGACATATTCAGAGTAAAACAACTTCACGTCCTCTGCACTCTATATTTGACCTACAGTAGCCTATATACTATAATAGTACAACAGAAAGACGTCTAGAAATTGCCATCTCTGTCACCACCCAGTCGCATTGCTGAGATTTTCCCGTTTTCAGTCCTTATTTGGAAGAGACAAAATCTCAACGTTACGATGACAAAATTGTGGTGTGTGTGTGTGTGTGTGTGTGTGTGTGTGTGTGTGTGTGTGTGTGTGTGTGTGTGTGTGTGTGTGTGTGTGTGTGTGTGCGCAAATATAAATGATCTAATGTCACAAACAAAAGGTAGCAATCATGGCCCAGGGCCCCAGTGCAACTCTTATTTTCCAACCATGGTATGACTACAATTCATAACTAATCACATCAGTGTGTCTTGCAAATATAATCCTTTTTTATTAATATCGTACATCACATTCATTTCTCCATTATTGATCATTGGGATGGAAATAATGGTTGTTTGTTCGTGCGATAGGTGGAGTGAGGGAGACTTGTGACCGATAGCCCACATTGCTCTTGGCATCATAAACAAAGAAAACAGAGTTTATGACGCACTCATGTGTGTGTACTTGCATGTGTTTGGAGGACAATGCTGTTATTTTCCATTTATACTGTGTGTGTGTGTGTGTGTGTGTGTGTGTGTGTGTGTGTGTGTGTGTGTGTGTGTGTGTGTGTGTGTGTGTGTGTGTGTGTGTGCTGCTCTTTTCAGGCAATGAGAGGTCCAGGAAGATCTTCTAGAGTGGATATCACTCAGGCGTGGTAGTGGAAAGCCGATGATCCACTGCGCTGTCTTAACCATCCGCTGAAGGTCTTTTCTCTCTGCATCAGTGCAGCTGGAGTAGCAGACTGTGCAAGTATACTCTCCATGGCAGAGTCGATGAGCTGTGGGAGTCCATTGTGTTTTAGAGTCCTGAGGAAAAAGGAGTCGTTTCTGGGCCTTGCATCCCTGGAACACCCAGCTATATTTGTACTTGCAAAAATGAGGTTTCAACCTTACTACTACTATGACTTATTATGTGTAAAATAAAATACACAGTATATATTAATTAATATTAATATTAAGTAATAATATATTAATGAATGGGGTTAATGTTGCCATAAAGCAGCATTGGGTCTTCTGGGGAGGTGCTGAGGCTCCAAGTCAGGTCCTCTTGAGATGTTCACTTGGAGGAATTAAAATTGCCATGGTGTCCAACATTATTTCCTTAAGTCTTCTTCATATTCTGGTTCAGCTCATTGTCCCTCCACCGACTCCATCTCTGTATGCCACCTCGTGACTGTTTGTTCTCAGACCCAGAACGGTTGAATCATCTGCAAACTTGACTTGTGTCGGAACTATGGTCAGAGACACAGTCACAGTTTGGTGAAAAGAGAGTAGATGATTTCTAAGATATGATGGCCCAGCCTGACCAGATGGGGTTTGTTTGGTTATGGTACATTTTGTGAACAAAATCTATTTTTATGCTAAGTTTTAATGCTGTTTTCTTGACCATAATTAACACAGAGTTCCTTATGTTCTGCGACCAACCGGGATGAGTCCAGAGCCATCCACCTTCTACAGAATGTGTAAGCCTGCAAACAATAACGCAAACCACCAACAACTACTTCATTAAGGTGTTAAGCTGCAAACTTGTCAACCTTGTCCAACCAGTTTTACTCCATTAACTAGAAATCAAAAATCAGCCATTCTGTCCAGTCACAAATCACTGAAATAAAAATGGCACACAGAACTATGTGTGAGCCATGCCTGCACCAAAACATGTAGACGTCTAATTTGTAACCTGAAATCTATGATCTTTTCATATGCCAAAACAGAATCATCTCTATGGGGCAGTCTACAGATTAGTGACCGTTTCACCCAGCAGGGGCGAAATCCAAAAGCGACCTCGCCCGCGGGCGCCCGGTTTCAAAAGCGGGCGCCCGCTTTCACAAAAACGGGCGCCCGTTTTTGTGAAACCGGGCGCCCGCTTTTGAAAACGGGCGCCCGTTTTCAAAAGCGGGCGCCCGTTTTCACAAACGGGCGCCCTTTTCAAAAGGTTATGGTTAGGGTTAGGTTAGGTTTAGGCATAGGTTTACTGAGGTTAAGTTTAGGGTTAGAGTTAGGTTTAGGCATAGCCTAGTTTGTGAAAACGGGCGCCCGCTTTTGAAAACGGGCGCCCGTTTTTGTGAAAGCGGGCGCCCGCTTTTGAAACCGGGCGCCCGCGGGCAAGGTCGCTTTTGGATTTCGCTGGCTCTCGTTTCACCAACGCGATATGACCATCGATAGAAGGGGGACCCACCGATATGACCCCCGATATGATCAGTCGTGCTTTACTACAGATCATTACCACCATCTTCCACCTATCAGTTATTGACGTTGAGGTTGATTGTTGACTATAGTTACCCAGATCTCATGGTCACGGGGGCAGCCGCTGTTCATTCATGTTTCACGAAAATCAAAGTCATTCTTTCTCACGTTATGTTCCCGTCAGTCATAACATCACCAATTAAATGTGACCTTGACATTTTAGACCCCAAATCATCCCATGCAAGCCAAGTCATTTTAACAAAAGGTTGAATAGGAGAGGTTGGCCACTATCTTCCACTTCTTCATTAGTGTGCGTGCACGCACACACATACAGAGTGTGTGTGGGAGTGTGGGAAGGTAGAGAAAGTGGGAAACAAACATTCTGTCCAGTACCAGTCGCTGAAATGAAAATGGCACACAGGGGTGCCATTTCATCACAAACTGGGGTGCCGAGGAACACTGTGCACAATTTAGATGATTTCTACCTGAAAGTTTATTGAAGAATTGTCACTGTGTCCTAGTGACAACATGAATGAGCTATGGATTTTGTGATTTCTGTATGTTTATTTATTGCTTCAAATGGCAGCATAGGATACTGTTTTGATACGTTTACTGCTGTCAACACTGACATGCCCTCATTCGCTATGATAAATCAGACCATGGCCTAGATTTTCGTCACCTCTAAACCCCTTATTCCTTAACTTATTTGCCTTATTCATTTTTTCAATAGTTAGTCTAGTCAGTCTACAAGCTCACAACGTGTCAGTAGATTGGCATATTGAACTGTTCCAAAAAGTTTATCAAAATAGTAAAAGAGGGATAAGGGGTTTAGCATAAAAACTAAAATGGAGACTAAAATGGTGACTAAAATGGAGCCCCATGTGCACCTGTATGGATACAGGTTAACATGCCCCGTGCATCAAACATTCATTTCTCAAACCTGCTCTGTATATTGTATGCTTAGCAGCATGCAGCCTATTTCCTTCACGCTGCCAGACAATTGCTTTCAATTCTAAATGCACTGCAATTATAAGCACAGTTATTCAACAATCTTTACAATGTTCGGTAAATTCACACAGACAGGAAGCCATGCAGGTTAACAAACTGCTCATGTGGAGCAGCTAGTGTTTCATCCGTCTGTGAACTCTTGTTTTATGTTTCGATATAGTGTATAAATCTGATTTTCAAGATCAGGTCCAGTGATCACCAGAGATCTAAAAGGACCCTTAAGGGGCTGTAACAAGTGACCATTGTTATCTAACAGAGTATTGTTATCTAACAGAGAGTTTATCGAACAGAGTATATGCACTGTCATTAACTTGTGTTGTCAGACGACTGATTACACCACATTTTATAGTTTCAGCTGTTAAACACATGATGAAACGCATCCAAAGACCTATTATTCATTGGTGTTGACATTGATGGGGAGGTTTAAAATTAGGTCCTAAATAGGCTATAAGGCCGAGTGCAGATTCACACATTACCTTCAGTACAAAGCAGGTGAATGTGCTGCACTATGTGTCCACCCTGAGACTGGGCGGTCGGACTTGAGCACTATTGGGTCATACCAAAGACTCATGGGGAACACGCTTGTACATCATGTACAGGGGGGTAGATTAAGCTGCCTCACGCTACTGAAACAGCAGATGGGCTCCTGCCCTTTGGGCCTCAATAATAATCTTAGACACCACCGCGGTACCAGGAACAATCTTCTCCCTAAATGTTTCACATCAGCCAGTTATTTTTAAACAGATTCAAATTAATTAGTGATTAATTGTGATTATGAAAAAGCACATGATTTATATTTGTAATTGTTTGACAGTGCTTTTGCAGAATGTTTTGTTTTATTTTGCTAGGTATGGTTACATATTATGCCAATCATGAAAACTGCTAAACATAGGCAAGTTAGCATCCGGTTTCTACATGCTGGGACCCCATACATACATTTCTAAAATAAAACCTTGGTGTACTCAACCAGTACTCAACAAGCCAGACCAAATCAGCTGTTGGCAAAAAAAATACCTGTCAGCAGATTGTCAGCAGTCCATTTCCTACTCCAGAGAACTGGGGTGGCCAATCAGGATATATATGTTTGCACACTGTGCACTGATTGGCCACCCCAATTTTCTGGTGTAGCAAATGGGCGTACAATTGAGCTATTCCAGACCAATTTGCTGACAGGCAATGTTTTGCCAACAGCTGATTTGGTCTGGCTTTAGCCAGGCTAGTACTCAGGGTTCACAATGGAGCTCAATGGGCTGGCAAGAAGACTATTTGGTCCGTTTATGTTAATAAGACTATAGAGACCCAGAGTAGTTTGCATCCCATGATGAGTATTGCCTCAAATGCCCGGAGACGTTCAAATCGAAAAACGGTGCTCAAAAAGACTTTCAGGGGCGCCGAGCTGCCCGCAGCTCTGTCATACTCCGTATCCCGATCTCCCCGCCTCGTCAATCCCAGCTTATTTTGCTCAGTGATTCTCCGGCGGTGTGCACAAAGTGCTGTGGATGAGATAGAAGCAGGGCACCCTATAGCTTCACCGCAAGAGGTTTGTTTGATGTTGACTCCTGAGGGGGATGACTGGCCTGATTTCTCATCACCCATTCCCCGGTCCACGGCTACTCAACACAGTGGGGCGATACTTGACCAGAATTATAATATGACCACCACTTATCCGTCGCTGTTAGGCAGAAATTCAGATCTCCATGTTTTTTTTTTATGAATGCCCCGTACTTCCTCGTATGACTAGTCTAGTGCAGAGGCTCTCAAAACATTTTGGGCCAGCGCCCCCTTCACCCTCCAAGCGGGTTGGCGCACCATTACTGTTGGCTGATTCAAGGTTCAAGAGTACAGCGGTCATCCCTAATAGTCTTCCAAAGTTAGTGGGAGGGGCCTATATACCAAAAAATGTCATAAATCAAGACTGATATGTCCAACCAATACAACTGCAAAGTGGCCTCACAAAAAGTCTGCTTTGATCCATAGTGGGCGCCACAAATCTAACCAATCCCTTCCAGATTACTTTTGAATGCTTCCAGCCATGAGTAACGTGACAAGAAATACTCTCACAAATGGCAACTACTGCCAATTACATTAACACTCATAACACTATACAGTATAGCCAATAAATATAGCCAATATAGCCTATGAATCGGGATGGAATATGAGAAATCAAACAGATCCATCTTGATCACTTGACTACAAAGATCATGTGCACTGATCTGCGTTATATTTGGAGTAATATAAAAAAATGTTTTACATAAGTCAGCCTCCTGGAGGTTCTATTAATAGCTTATGTGAAAAAATACACGTCAAAGTTTGTCCTTCACCTCTAGGAGGTGCGCATACAAAGTTTTGCACAAATCAGTGAAGTTACAGCCGGTAAAACACAAATGGGCCAGTTATAGTGCCGCGATGAGGCTGAATCATTGGCATTTCTTCCTGAGCAAAACATGGTGGCTGGCCATATCCACTCATTCCCCTTACAATAGGCTTGACAGAAAATACCATTATAATTACATATGCTGTAGGTGTGCTGGACCTGGCCCTTTGCTACCCACCTGCAGCTAAAGCTGCCAGAAGCACATTAGAAGTAAATGGTTTGTCTGACTTAGAAGGCTGTTTGCTACTTGCTTTTCCTCATGGGGTTAAGAGTGATGAGATTTTGATCCCTTGTGTGAAACCATTACCTCTCTTCTGCCCTCAGTGCACAGATGGCACTGTGCACTTCATTCTCCATTTGGCCCCTAAGTGGGAAGCAGGACAGCAGATGAAATGGGAACTTGGGATACATGTGAAAAGGAGGCAGAGAGAGGTATTAGCCTTCTCCTAGCACTTCACAGGTAACACATTCACCCTACCTAATCTACAGCATGTTGATTAACGGGAAAGTGAGCCAATTGGGGTTGTGGTTAAAGAGTGTATATTCTATCTGTTCAGCAACACCGATATTCTACTCAAGTGGAGTGTTAGCAATGTTCTTATGCATTTGTCAAAAACTGTGGTCCACTCCAGACACTGCTGCGTCCATTTGGTTTCCAAGAGTTAAATCTGAAATGCTTCATTCTCAAGAATCTACACAATTAAAGAGATGTAGAAAAAATGATATTTTTGCCAGTTATCTCTAAATCTAAAATCTAAATTGTGTACTTGAAAATCCTATAGGTTTTGGGTCCGAGAGAATAAACTCAAAATCAAACGGTGGCCCGTGGCTAAAATGCAGATTAAATAGTGGGTCCTGGTATGAAAATGGTTGCAAACCCCTGCAATAAGTGAATAAATACAGAATGTTGCTGTACTGTATCTTAGATGTATTGCATGTGGGTGAGTTCACTCGCATGTGCATGCCCTGGAATAATACACATGTACTGTATATGGCTGTAATGAGGACACTAACTGGATACAAGACACGCCGTGGATAATACTGTGAGAGTTGTTTGTTGTTATTGTCTCCACCAGGCCGAAGGCATGGAGAAAGACTTGTTTTGCACTCCGTCCGTCTGTGTGTCTATGTGTGTGTCCGTCCGTCCTTCAGTCTGTTACCAGCTAATCTCTGGCCCTGTTAACCCAGGTGATGTCAAACTTTGCACACATTCTTCCTGGATGCCAATGATGAACCTCTGCCCCAAATTTTACAAAATAGCCTTTTATAGTGCCACCATGAGGCGCTATAAAACAACACATTACACATTTTACTTGAGTAAGCGGAGCGGGTGCAAGTTGAGGGGGTGACGTGATTGAGACCTCGGACAGAGACTTAACACGGAATGTCTTTCATTTCGCAAATTCGGGAGATGGAGAAAGGGTGACATAATTACGAGGACTTGACTAATGTTCAGGGTATTTCCTCTCCGAGGATTGGAGTTGGGGGTCAGTCGGTGGTTTGTTTTTGGTCATTTCTGATTTGCCCACTCCGCTCACACACGTGTAGGCCATGGCCTACGTGTGCGCATGGAGCAAATATGCAACCTGCTGATCTAGTTTGGATATTACTCATTCAGAATCTGTCCCCAAATCATGCAAATTGTTACACATTATCTCTAAAGTCATGTGCTGAAGACAGATCTGTACGATACTTTATATTCCAATTCCATCCTAATTAGCAAACAATGATTGACTTACACTGAGGATGCAGGATTGCAGGATTGGCTCGTTTTGAACAAAAAGCCTCAAATCAACGCAGCGTGCAATTTAAATGAAATCTTTCACAAACTTTTCTACTAGGCCGAGGAATATATCCCACTCTTTTCACATTGGCCTGTTAGAGCACCACCAATAGGTGGATTGGGGGGGGGGGGGGGCATTTTGGGAACAGAATGACTCAAGAAGAAATGGCAAAATGGTGTGTGTTGCGAAATGGCAAATCTATTATAGCACCACCACAAGGCCACTGACAGAACACCTGAGACTTTTTCTAGTTGTTTTTGTTACTCTCAGTTACTCAAGTATTCTCTTTGTTCTTGGGTTCTTCTACAAAAAATGCCCCATATGATTCAACAAGAAGTAATTCACAGGAAAAAAAGGTGAGTTTAAAAAACAAGTCCAGAAATTTGGTCAGACTGAAATTACTTTTGAAAGCTGCCATTAAAAGATATTTATCTTTCAAATAAAATACTTATCTTTCAAATACTGCATATAAATTAAAAAATGAAAAAAGTAATGGAAAAGTTGCACTTCCGCCCGCATTCAGGCAAGAAGGCAAGAGTGACTTTTGTATGATGGTTTGGTTAAATTTGGTTAAATGTGTTTAATGTGTTTTATATGAAAGTGAAAGTTCAAAATTGGTGTCGAAATTCTGAAAATAGTCATGACCATTTAAAAAAAGGGGACTGCGAATTGCAACTGTTTTAAAAAGGTTTATTTTAGGGCTAAGGTTAGGGCTAAGGTTAGGGTTAGTTGCAACCAATAAAAAGGCCATGACTGTTTACAAACGGTAACCGTAACTGTATACAAGCCATAGAGTAAATAGGTACTCTTTTGGGACTACCATTGTATACTACAATTCTATGAAATAAGTGGATGTCATTTAAATTCAATGAAATTTCAGAACTAATTACAAAGTACTAAGATAGGCATGAGTGAAGTTTTTTCACCATTACTTCTCAGAGTTCGGCTTGATGCAAGACAAAGCGGCAGACATTGTACATTAAAAAATAACACTCTGTGCCACTGTTAAGCTATTACCTCTCTGTGCAAGGCATTGCACCATGTAATGGAACATCCCTGCTCAGTACACCATCTCTCTACATTGATTATATGCAGAACAATGTACTGTACTATACCTGGGGGCAAATGCATTTGGGGGCATTCTTGTATAATAATTACTCTACTGACCACCAGGGACAAAATACAAAACCCCAAACTATTTATTATTACATTAAGGGTGCAAAAAAGAGGCACATGGAATAAATAATTGAGCAATAAAGGATCACTGAACAAAAAGAATATCTCTAAAATGTTCGGTTCAAAAATGTAGTTGATTGAGTTGACTAGATTGATGCCTTTACTGAACCATGCATACTAGAAGCATTCAATTTGAACCCTGTTAATCACATATACAGTTACATAGATTGACAAAACATACTAATAGCGGTAATATTTGTTTTACTTTGAAGAGAGTTCAAATGACTATCATTCAGGCCCATCAAGTAAACAAAGGCCCAGCCATCCCAATTAGAGCTGCGTTTTATGACGGATGAAAGGCCCTCAGTGTAATGGTTTGTTAATAATACACACAACCACCCTCTTGCACTACAATTGTCTAATTAGGGAATGGCTGTTGGGACATGACCCATTTATATAAAACATCTGCAAGCGCTCACACAGTTATTGCATTTCTCTGGCATTTGAAGCTCCCAAATTGTGACAGATGATGGCGGCAAACAATGGTTAAGAAAGAAAGCAAAAGCAGTGATATGAAATGGTGGGTAGGCAGCAACAGTTGGTTTGGGGGGGCTGCCAACATGCTTAACAGTGAAATGCATAAAGATGCATTACTTAGATGAAATACAATCTTTGCATCACAGTATATCGACACATTATTACAATGTTGTTTTTCAGTGGATTCTCACAGATTACCACATCATCGTGATTACCATGGAATTATTCTAACCTCCCATTGTTGCAAATTTACTAACCCTGTCTCTAACCGTCACCCTCAACATAACCGCAAGCATGTCGCAGTGTGGACACGCGCCACAGGGTGACCGACCGGCAGTGGCGATAGTGCAGGGGTTTTCAACAGGTGGTCCGGGGACCACCAGTGGTCCTTGAGAAGGTTCCAGGTGGTCCCCAGGGTAAATGATGGAAAGTTGGTTAACCAGATGTAACTCTTGAGAATGTAAAAATGAAACCATTTTTTACACTCTCAAGAGTTAAAATATTCATCATGTGAATTAGTCCTAATCTACACAACTAGAAGATTAATGGTCATGGACAGAAGCAAAGGAAATCTTTAGTTTTGGGGTCTGTGGGCCTAAAATGACCTCAAATGCTGGTCCGTGGCTCAAATGCTGAAGAAATGGTGGTCCCAGTTAGTGGATTCCCACCTAATGGTATTTCTGATCTATGAGACTTCAGATCTATCATCAGTCCCCGTGTTTGTGCATATCTGATTTCTCCCTTGTATGCATACCCTTACACTTGAGTATTATGTCAGAAACAAACCTGAAATTCTCCTCTCACATTCAGCTACAGTTTAGCATTAGAAATATCTCTCAATCTTGCAGTCATAAAAGACATGACACACAATCATCTGCTGCGTATATAAAAGGTGTTATCTCCTCTCACTGAGGGATTTGATGTTATTTCTTACAAAGACTACAAGGACATCTTCTCATCCATGCTGGTCTGTCTGTTAATTGCCTGTCCCATTGCCTTGCCCTAAGCTATAGCCAGCCCTTAGTTATCTTATCAATAAAATATTGGATTGATAGATTTCAATCACCTCTGTTCATGTAATGCCATTGAGGAATGAATGGTTCTATACACTACTGTAGAGCTCCAAACACAGAATCCTCATAATGAATGTTGATGAAGCAGGTGTGGGTTAAGTGCCAGTCCAGAGTCTCCAAACAATCAATTGTGATTTCTGGGCTCAGTTGCTCAAATTCTTTCCTCTGAAGATTTGAGACTTCCAGATTTGCAAATCTTGTATTGGAAAGTAGGTATTGGAGAAAATAATAATCGTACTTAGTATCTGTGGATTGGATCTGTGATTAGATATGATTTGATAAGAATTTGTGCAAACCAATGATATCCAAAGACAGCTTGAGGTGTCGACTTTAAGGGAAAAAATAGCCCAACTCGATAATATGTTGAAATAATAATATGAAAGGAGGAAAGAGGAGGAATTAAACATTTACCTTTGTTTTCCCCTTTTTTCTTTCTCTATGTGTGCGACGCGTGTATATAATTCAAATGTAATATTGGTTACTGTCACTCACGGACAGAAGTCTCCTTTGAAGTTTCCTTTGCAACTCTATCGGAGTTAAGCTTTAATTTAGGCAGCTGCATGTGCAGCGCGCTCTGGGCGCACGGCGTTCCAGCTGATCATTACGTACACGGATCAGTGTCAGAGGAATACAGAACTTCATCAACCAACACCTCCCCGGCCCGTGCTACAGTGACCGTCTTGTTCTTCGTTTCGCATTAGGCTACCGCACGGGACGCATGCTTCTGTCCGCGTCATTCTCATTAATTTACTGAATGAATCATAAAAGAAAAGCGGCGCGATGGTGGTGTTGGAGGAGGAGGAGGAGGAGGAGGCTACATGTAAATGGATTGTATTCTGCGTTCTAACGTGTGGGCTGCTGCGTATTGATAATGTTATGTGTTTTTATGGCTGGCCTGGGAGTGGACGATGTGCAGCTGTGTGCCAATATTGTTTTCATAGTAAGCTTGCCACATGCGCCATGCGTAGCCTCGCGATGTGTTTTGTATAAGCACCGCGCCGGCATATAGCGGCACCATTTGATCCCCACCCCCCCTCGGGAACCACCACGACGGACCCCCCCCCCCCCCCCCCCCCCCCCCCCCCGCGCCATAAAACGATAAATCGATACAACTTCGACTTGACTGTCTGACAGAGAGGTAAGTTCCTTTAGCATTGTACTGTAGCTACATGGCACAACAACAACAACAACAACCAAACTAATGGCACTCTATGGGGCGGACTGATACCACATCACATGCGACAGTGTTTTTTTCGGCTATTTTAGTGACATTAACCCCTAAGTGACTACATGGCATGATAGTCTGCAAGTTAATCTATGCTTATAGATTAAAAAAGTACAACACACGTTTTCGTGTGGGAAGCAGGGGACAGAATATTCCATCACGCTTTTTCGCGTGGGAAAACTGTAAACGTGTTAAGATAAAGTCACAAAAAGTATCTACTCTTCCACAAAGAAATAGCCATTGCAACCAGATCAGAAAAGTTCATAATACAGTTGAGAAGCAACTAATTAAAAGAGACATAAGAGCAAGCTCTGAGCAGTATTTGTTTATTCTGGATGTTTCAGCAAATTTATGATGCCCGGCAGCTTTGTGCTTTCTTAGTACAAAAGCAAAAAGACAATGAAGTAGAAAGGCTCCTATTTGTTAATGCCAGAGTTCCTTCACTTCGAATCAGCATTTCTAATAGATTTTTCACCCAGCAGTCCGTGGCAACTTCCTACTTCCAAGTCTAATGTGCCATGGCTGACAGTCTCTGCAGTTTGTCTCTTGGAAAAAAGTCTGAAGTCTGAGTCTCTTGGAAAAAAATCTGTGAGGAAAAGGTGACCTTTTGTAGCCCATGGCGACGAAGCAGGGCTATTTACGAGTATTTGGTGCCAGTGGTTGGACAACAAACCCTGTTCTCTTCACCAGGAGGTAGGTGTGTGTGTGTGTGTGTGTGTGTGTGTGTGTGTGTGTGTGTGTGTGTGTGTGTGTGTGTGTGTGTGTGTGTGTGTGTGTGTGTATTAAGACTGTCGGAATCTACTTGCAACCATGGCCACTTGGGGCACCGTTATGCATTTTACAATGGAAAAGAATCCAAGATGGCTGCCACATTTTGAGACAGAATGGGTTAAAATACAGTATGTTTTTATTGAAAACTAAAATATGTTTTATTGAAAACTATGGACCTTCGGATTCCAGAACCTTTGCAGTGAGAAATCGGACAGGTGGAAGAATCTGATTCGGGTTATACTTTTGAAGTTGTACATGTTCAGTGTTACAGTGACAAGCATCACTGATATTAAATCTATATTTTTATTGAGATGAAAGTTGAGAAGTTCAGGAGACTGAGGGATAACTGCATGGGTGCCTGTGCAAATTGGCAGTATGCCAACTGTCTGTGTTATGTTATGTCATATCAGCGCTCTGGTCAGCTCTGTATTATGCACTGGGAAGTATTTGCAAAACATTCCTTCCATCAGGGGGTTGTAGGCGTGGGTCTTGTCCATGCAGGTGAGGCCTTTCATTCAAGGAATGGAAGCAGCGAGAAATATGCATATATAAACTCCAACAACTACAGTTATGGACTCCAGGAAGCAACTGACGTGTCGGCTGATGTTGAATGTGCTAACAGCTGTGATCGGTTCTTTCCAATTTGGCTACAACTCTGGGGTTCTTAATGCCCCTCAGGAGGTCATTGGAATGTTCATCAGGGATTCCTGGTATGAGCGCTATCGGGAACCCATCTCAGAATCCTCCCTCATGGCCCTCTTGGCTGTCACAGTCTCCATATTCTTGGTCGGTGGCATGGTTGGCTCTTTTTCTGTGGGACTCTTTGCAGACTACTTTGGAAGGAGGAACTCTATGCTGACGGCCAACATTCTGGTCTTCATCTCTGCAGCTCTCATGGCGTGTTCCAAGCTGACAGGTTCCTGGGAGATGCTCATTATTGGCAGATTTGTGGTTGGCTTGTACTCGGGGCTGTCTACTGGCTTTGTGCCCATGTACATTGGTGAGGTTGCGCCCACTGCGATCAGAGGGGCGCTGGGAAGTGTCCATGAGCTGGCTATCAACATAGGCGCAGTGGTTTCATATGTGTTGGGCTTGGAGGCTCTCATGGGAAACGACACCCGGTGGCCGTTGCTACTCGGCCTCATTGCCATCCCTGCGTCTCTGCAGTTTGCCCTCATGCCCTTATTTCTCGAGAGTCCTCGATTCCTGCTCATCAACAAAAACGATGAAAGCAAGGCAGAGGCAGTGCTGAAGAAGCTGCGCGCAACCAAGGACGTGAGCAAAGACATGAAAGAGATGAAGGAGGAGCACAGGAAGACGATGACGGCGAAGAGGGTGGCCATACTAGAGCTGTTGCGCTCGCCCCTTTACCGCAAACCCATCTGCGTCGCCATCGTCCTACAGCTCTGCCAACAGCTGTCGGGCATCAACGGTGTGATCTACTACTCCACAAGTATCTTTGAGAAGGCCAAAGTGGAGCGGCCTGTTTATGCCACAATTGGAGTCGGTGTGGTCAAGGCATCTTTCACTGCGGTCTCGCTGGGTTTGATGGAGCATGCCGGCCGCAGGCCTTTACTAATGGTTGGCCAGCTGGGAATGGCTGGCTCCGCCATTCTGATTACCATCGCTCTCAATCTGCTCGACAAGCTGAAGTGGATGTCATTTGTTAGTATCATGGCCGTGTTGTCCTTTGTGGCGTTCTTCTGTATCGGGCCAGGGCCCATCCCCTGGTTCATCACAGCAGAGATATTCTCCCAGGGACAGAGGCCCTCAGCCATTGCTGTTGCTGGTTTATTCAACTGGGCCACTAACTTCATCGTCGGCTTAACCTTCCTGTACGTAGCAGAGCTGTTTGGCCCATATGTGTTTCTCATTTTCACTGTGCTGCTGGTCATATTCTTCATCTTCACCCTCTTCAAGATGCCAGAGACCAAGGGCAAAACATTAGATCAGATCTCTGCAGCATTCCGCCAGTCGGCCGAAGGAAAGGGAATGGTTGGTACATCATGTTCACCATTGCAGAGTATAGGGGCTAAAATCTACTGTGGTGCAGCTGGATCTCCAGAGTAATGTACGAACGCAGCCGGAAAGCAAGAAGAGGGATACGTGTCTTCAACACGTATCCCTCTTGAAAAAACACTATTGAATCACTACTCTTCACTACTACAAAATGTCTACACAAACTACCATTTCACTGCTCAATTGCTATTGTGATGAGTAGTGATTTCAATAGTAAAATGTAGAGAAATGTCCCATTTTAGTACTTAATCACTACTGATAATTACTACATAATTCCCATTCATTACTATTCATTCCTATTCATTACTTCAGCCTCACTATTGGCTTTTTGGAAAGAATTATACAACCACTATACATTTATTGTTGAATTACTACACAATGCTTACAGATTTACTGTTCTATCTCTACACAATCCCCATAGAAAATATTTATGTAGTGTTTTCACTACTGAATTACTTTTTGTTCCTACCCAAACCCTATAGGATTTGTGTATAAAATAACTAAAACTAAAGCATTTTTACCAAAATAAAAACTAGAAAAAATAGATCAGCACTCAGCAGAGTGCAAACATGCATGTTGCGCACAAGTAGGCCATGGCCTATTCGTACATGAGCGGAGCATGACATAATTCTAAAGATCTCTCACGTCACTATTACGTCATCACCTAAACCAGCCAATCAGAGTACCCAGAGGGACCGACCGCCGACCACCAAACACCGTGCAGGTAAGATCGTCTTACCTGCACCCGGCTGCCCGCTGTGCTCACACGACTACATAACTAGCAAACCTGCTCTAAAAACTAACTGAATAAGAAAATAATACCGGTATTACAGAACTAACTAAAACTAAACTAAAATGAAAAATCCAAAACTCTGTGGTGGGAAATAATACAAGTATAATAAATACAAGAATGGCAGTTTGGCACATACCACAGATGACATGTTTTGAGGAGGCAAACTATAGTGTTTATGTTGTTTGGTTTTCTTGATATGATTTGAGATTTGAAACCGCATAAACACTACTAGTTTCTTCTGCATAAATGAAATTAACAAGTTACAAGTCTGCATTCTGGAGCATCTGCTGTTGCGTGTGCCAACCTGCGTTCACCGCAAAGGGTTTATTTGGTTTCATTTTACCCTCTCAAGGGATATATTTAGTAAGTAGCGATGCCTGCAGCAGCGTGACAGGGACCTGCCATCTTTGACTGCTTCTGACATAGACAACAACAGGCTCTGACCAATCTGGGGCGGGTCATTGTCTAGAGACGGACAAGGACTATAATCATGCCTCACAAAAACATCCAAACGGAATGGAAAAGCTGTGGCGGGGATAAGGCAACAAGAGAAGCATTTAAAGACGTTGCACTAACCTAATATTGTAATGATGAGGTCTTCCACAACAATCCCTGACACTCTAGTAGCATAGTGTATAATAACAAAGTATGACAAAGACTAAAATAATGTTTTCTGTTGAATTTTAGCATCCAGTTAAGTGAAAGGTGTCTGTGTAAGTGATATGGGACTCAGTAATGGCTTTGTTATGAATTTTGCTGTTGTAATTACAGAGACAGCATGAACGTGAATATTTGAGCATTGAATATGCTCAGATGTTGGCTTTCAAGTATTAACATGGCATAAAATACAGTATGTTTACTCTTGATGATCTTGCCCTTTGCACAATATTTACAGGACCCAATGTGGATTTTAAATTATTTTTGCTGCAATTTCTGTCTCGCCTGACTATTTGAAAGTCGTTATCCTGGATGCAAATTAAAATATTTGACTAGAGAAAGTGCTTTGAAATGTCAACATGATTTTTTTTGCACAATGCACAATGAAACTAGGAATGGAACCAATTGTTCAGTGGGAGATACTGAACGAAAAGAAAATTGAGAGGAATTAGCATATTAACTAAAGGCTCCAAGACTCTCCAAATCATGCTTATATTGATTAATTTGAGGCTTTTGGGCTGAAAAAAAAAACTAAAAATAGTTAACTGATAAATAGAAACGTCAATATCAATCATTTCATTCAGCTATATACTCCATGTCTGAGGACCATGGTTCAGTGTCAAACCAATTATTCTTCTTATAAGAGAGAGTCAAACGAAAGTCTCAGACAATGTGCATCATTGTGTATATTCTTTGCCTCATGCAGACATAGCCCTTTCTCTTGTTTTGCTCTTTGTAATGAACACTCAAGTCCTAGATACCCTTTTTTCATCAATAGTGGCATTCTAACTCACAATCCTAAATTAGATCCAGATTCCAGTGTTAGCCCTAATCCTTTTTCCACAGACAGAACATTGCATGATTGCCTTTGCTTTACTACTTGCCAGGCAAGCAGTTTTGGCAGGGGTGGAAGTGATTTACTAAGTATTGTAACTCGCCTGGTTCAGACCCATTGACCTGGTTCAGACCAAGTCTCTTGGTCTGGCCTTCTATTGTCAACCGTGTCTGTTCAACAAATCGGAACAAACACGGTTGATTGGCCAGCAGCCCCGTCACTCAACAGTGCAACAGTTGGTGTCAAACAACAAACACGCTGGCTGCACCTGCGGTGGATCGCAGATGTATCAATCTGTCCAGTAAACCGACCTATGACAAATAGCTTCTTTAAAGAAGCGTCGGGTTGTATAAACATCATCATCCAACATATTTTACGTTAGCCGATTAGCAACATGATTGACAACAACCTCTGGTTTGTCTGATATGACCCAAACCCCTCCCCCTTGATATATCACAGACAGCGGACAATTTCAGACTCAAGCTTCAGGAAGCTGAACTCGAGTCCGATAATCAGGCTAGTACTATAATTCTGAGGTATTTGTAGTGTACTTGGAATACTTTTTTAGTTGCTATCCACTACAGGTCAGAGGCAAATATTGTACATTCCACTACAATTATTTGTAGTATTTGTAGTGGAGAATAAAATAAAAAATCTACTACGGTAGATTTTTATTATTATTAAAAGATTGACTATAACTCCAATTTTTTCCAACTGGTAGTGATGCGCGGGCCGGCTTTTTTTCACAACCCGCCCCAGTCCGCGGCGCCAATTCTGCCAACCCGTCCGCAGCAGCCCGCCCCACAAAATTTTAATCAACGGCCCGCCCCAGCCCGCAGCCCGCAATTTAAAAAAATGATATAATGATTAGCGCATGTTCTTGTGAGTACCCCAAGCTTTAAAATACTATAGCAGCTTTATAAATGATATTGTCATGGGCTGAATAAACAAGCATGTTGTTCAGAATGGTTCTGTAATGACAGCAAAATCGACAGTCTTGGCTCTAAATAGCTATGTCTTTCTAAGACGCATGGAAAATAAATAAAAGGCGGCTGTCGGTGATCGAAAATGATAAAACAGAATAGCCTATATAACACAAAACAAATTAAACTCTGTATCAACAATTAAGACCTGTCGCTTATACAGTAATGGGTCATTTAAACATTTATGCAGCGATTATTTCGCATTGATTTATTAACAATGAACCATAGGCTACATTTAAAGTAGAGCATACAGCGATGATAGACGTCTTGCCATCTCTTTAATCAAAACAACCAGATCGCCACGCATTGCCACAGCATGTGAAGGGTCACTCTCGTGTCGTGCGTAACAGCCGAGAACGCACATACGAAACCATACGGCTTAATACTCTATTAGCTGTGCGTCCAAGCCAGTCTCCTTTGCGACGGCCGGCTGCGCAGAAAAAGAATGGAATCAAGGGCTCCAGGATTTAATCTATTTCTACGTGAATGCGCGCTCACTAGATGCTGGAATGCACAACATGCATCTAGCAAGCAGGGAGAGGAGCGGGAATGTAAAGCGGTGAGGATGGCACTGTTCCACGGTGAAGTGAGGCTGTAGGTAGGCCTAATGCTGTACTAGGTCTGGTGTGTCCCATTCCATGAACATTCTCCGTCTTCTCAATGCAAGTTCTGGTAGTAAAAACAACTGCCCGTCATCACTAATTACCTGTCAATTTAGCCTCATATTTTCGTCTATTTCAGGGGTTTTCAACAGGTGGTCTGAGGACCACCACTGAGAGGGTAATAAAAACAAAACGAGAGCATGTGATTTCTTTGTTTTATTTTTTGCATGTGCAGCAGGGTCAGCCCGCCCCGCCCGCGGGGTGATAATTACTTAAAAATCATGAACCCGTCCGCCCGCCCCCCGCGGGGGTCCGCGGGACCCACCGGGTTCGGGCCGGCCCGCGCATCACTAATTTCCAACTATCTTAAATAATTGCGATTAGGCGATCATCATTTTCAGCAATTGGACATACAATGGTTCAGCCCGACAAAAAACCTGAATCTAGCAAATGTAAAATGTCTACATACTGTACCAGTGAGTCAGTGACATACCTTCAATGTCTCTAGCTGCAGAAAGTCTTCTTGCCATCCATTCAGCCGGAGCAGAGGGAACGTCTAGAAGGTCAACGCCTGGGCTGGAGAGTCGTCTGATGCTTCCAGAAAGGCCATGTGTGTCACAGGAGTCTGCAGTTCACAGAAGACAATTTCACCATGAAATGTACAATACTTAAGTATAAATGTACAACACTCAAACATTCCTGTAATCTCTGTTACAAATTCAGGATGGGTTGGTGGTATCTACAACCCCAAATCCGTTGAAATTGGGACGTTGTGTAAAATGTAAATAAAAACAGAATGCATTGATTTGCAAATCGTTTTCAACCTCTATTCAGTTGAATACAACACAAAGACAATATAATTAATGTTCAAACTGATAAACTTTATTGTTTTTTGAAATTATACAATCTTTTGTAAATTGATCCCTGCAACACGTACCAAAAAAGTTGGGACGGGGGCAACAAAAGACTGGGAAAGGTCATGAATGCACAAATAACGCCTGTTTGGAACATTCCACAGGTAAACAGGTTAATTTTAAACAGTTTAATATCGTTATTGAGTATAACAAGACCATCCCAGTCGCTCACAATCAAAGATGGGGCGAGGTTCACCACTTTGTGAACAATTCTGTGAGAAAATCATCCAACGGTTTAAGAACAATGTTTCTCAACATTCAATTGCAAGGAATTTGGTGATTTCATCATCTACAGTCCATAATATAATCAAAACATTCAAAGAATCTGAAGAACTTGCTATACTAAAGCGTCAAGGCCGAAAACCAACACCAAACACTTGTGACCTTTGATCCCTCAGGTGGCTCTGCATTAAAAACTGACATCATTGTGTAAGGGATATTATTGTGTGGACTCAGGAACACTCAGAAAACCATTGTCAGTTTACATAATTTGTCGCTACACCTGCAATTGCAAGTTAAAAATCTACCATCGAAAAGCAAAGCCATACATCAGAAAGGTTGGTTTGAAAAAAAACAGAAATGCCTTCTCTGGGTCCACTATCATTAGAAATGTGGACTCATCAGACCACAGCCCACTTTTCCACTTTGTGTATAACCATTTTAAATGATATTGTACCCAGAGAAGGCATTTCTGGTTGTTTTTCTAGTTGTTTTTTCAAACCAACCTTTCTGATGTATGGCTTTGCTTTGCATGGTAGAGTTTTAACTTGCAATCGCAGGTGTAGCGTCAAATTCTGTAAACTGACAATGGTTTTCTGAGTGTTCCTGAGTCCACACAGTAATATCCTTTACACAATGATGTCAGTTTTTAATGCAGAGCCACCTGAGGGATCAAAGGTCACAAGTGCTAGATGTTGGTTTTCGGCCTTGATGCTTTAGTATAGCAAGTTCTTCAGATTATTTGAATGTTTTGATTATATTATGGACTGTAGATGATGAAATCACCAAATTCCTTGCAATTGAATGTTGAGAAACATTGTTTTTAAATCGTTAGATGATTTTCTCACAGTATTGTTCACAAAGTGGTGAACCTCGCCCCATCTTTGATTGTGAGCGACTGGGATGGTCCCGTTATACTCAATAACAATATTAAACTGTTTAAAATTAACCTGTTTACCTGTGGAATGTTCCAAACAGGCGTTATTTGTGCATTCATGACCTTTCCCAGTCTTTTGTTGCCTCCGTCCCAACTTTTTTGGTACGTGTTGCAGGGATCAATTTACAAAAGATTGTATAATTTCAAAAAACAATAAAGTTTATCAGTTTGAACATTAAATATACTGTCTTTGTAGTGTATTAAACTCAATATAGGTTGAAAACGATTTGCAAATCAATGCATTCTGTTTTTATTGACATTTTTCACAACGTCCCAATTTCAACGGATTTGGGGTTGTACTACTAGAAAGGACCTTAAGGATGTTTTATCCACCTGGTAACATTTCAATTGGTTTACGGCAACTGTGTCTGCATGCTTCCTGTTCAGAAAGAGTCTGCACTGGGGCAGCGCTAACCCCTGGCTGCCTTTCAGATTGGACATCATATGGCAGCCAAGTCTAAGGACTTTTTATTTCTTGTCTTATTCATGCCCTCAAAATCAGCATTCCCCCCACGACATCATGCAGCAGCAAAAGACTAAAACAATTACGCTATCAAAAGTTACATCTGGTTAACCAACTTTTCATCTGGTTAACCAACTTAGCTGGGGACCACCTGGAAACCTCTAAAAGACCACTGGTGGTCCCCAGACCACTGGTTGAGAACCACTGCTCTATAGCATAGTTCTTGCCCAGCCATGCAGGCGTGCAATGGCTTGGTGTCTCTATGAACACAAACGTCCCGTGTTCAGGGGTTTGAAGCCGTGCGGAGGGGCTGATATTTTTCTTCCATTTTGGCTGGGTGGCAACGGTCAGCAGGGAGTATTGGGTGGGAGGAGTTGGATGAAGGCTGAGCTCTCTATGGGGCCGTTCACAAATCAGACTCACGCATCTTACACTGCTATGTGTTAAAGAGCAAGTTTGTCTCTTCAAACTGTGTCTTCCTTTGAAAATACATTCCGAACCGTGAGTTAGGGAGTTAAGACAGGTTAAAGGACAAAAACACCCATCTACCTTGATCCCTGTGACATCATATACGGCATATGGACTTCGACTAAAATAAAGCAAGATAAGATTTTCAATATTTTATCCAACACCATGCATGCCGCATGGTGTTGGCACCACGGCCACACAGATGTCAGAGGACTTGCACTTCTACACAAGGCTATGTGGATGATATCCATGTTTTGTGAGTGAAGTGACACTGCTTGACAGTTGTTTACACTTAGAATTGCCTGGTTCCAGATGGTAAAATCAAGGTACAGGAGGTGAGCGGTGGAGGTAGGGTTGGCTGGCTGGGTCAGGTGGATGATCAGACCTCAACAACAAGCTTCTCAGAGCATGGCATGAAGGCTCTTTGAGGACACAGTCTGTGGAGACCGTGTGTCAGTGTATTGATTATTTATTTTTGCTGGCGGAGAATAGTGATAGCACAGATGATCCTGTCGCCACTGATTTTGGAGCTAGACATCCGTAGACGTGCACAACGGTCAACACTGTCCCTTCACTCACAAAACAACTTATATATAGTGTTCATATCGGTGTCCAGACAAGCCGAAGCACCATAGATCAAACTCGAGTGTCCATGGCGGAGGTGGGCTGATATACTTTACCCCTGTGCCACCTTGATGCAAGTAGACTAAAGAAAAAGTGTAGTGTAGTGCATTCTCATGTGCCCACATTCTACAGAGATCCCTAGTGAAGGTAAATGGTAAATGTGTGAGATTTGGGGAGACACAAAGTTTACTGCCATACTTCACTCCCATCTCCCTCTCTGTAATGTAGCTGATACACTCCAAAAATAGCAGATTTATAAGCTTACCAGATGCATCTGCAACATGTTCATTGTGAGCTTAGAGGTCGACATTTTCGCCACACAAGACCACCATAGAACAGAGGTTTTCGACCAGTGGTCCCTGAGAGGATTCCAGGTGGTCCCCAGCTAAATGATGGACAGTTGGTAACCAAATGGACCCTTATAGATCTGTAACTCTTGAGAGCGTTAAAATGAAACCAAATGGACCCTTACGGGTCCATTTGGTTTCATTTTACACTATCAAGAGTTAAATTATATTTAAATATCTGAATTACTTAATTTTCCAGAAACTACACAATTACAAAATGTAGGAGAATTGTTATTTTTGACCAACGTTTTGCCAGTTATCTCTCTTTGTGGGCACAAACTTGAAAATCCTTAGTTTTGCGTCAGAGAGACTGAACTCAACATCAAATGGTTATCAAATGCAGAATAAATAGTGGGCCCTGGTGTGAAAAAGGTTGGAACCCACTGCCGTAGAACATATAAAAGAAGCACAACATCAATCAGGTCCTAAAATCAGTCACCACAGCCTTCCCTGGCTGCATCAAGCAGTGCCTGCCTCGGCTGCCTGGTGATATTTACTCTGAAGAGGTCATATTCAACCGGTGCCACATCTGGCCCTCTCCCGCTCCCATCCAATGTCACCCAGACCAAATGTATGCAGCCGGTTTTATTTGGCCCCAGCCAGCAGCGTGGCACTTGCCGCAGCATATAAATCCATGTCATATTGTAGCATCCTCAACCACAGGGGAGAAACGGAGGCAAGCTTTCTTGCTTTTACTTTTCTATATGAGCCAATAATACAGAGCTAGTAAAAAAAACACAACCTGGGTTAGGCTTGGGTTGTGCACTGGTTTGATTCATGCATCATAAATAGCATATCTAAACATTGTGGCGTGGTGTTGTGAGCTTGCATATCTGTTATTTCGATGCACATCTGCGCAGGGCAACAGGGTACAACTCAGGAAATGGGAAAACAAACTGAACAACCTTTCTTGCACTTGTCAGTCGTGAATGAGTGAAAACTTTCAGCACAACAACTCAAAAAAAAAGAAAAGAAAAAGAAGCCCAGCATACCACCGCCGGTAATTGGGTTTTGTGCTATATGCAATGTCACTGTGGGTTGCTCTTGCTGCAGTCTTTGTGCATTTCAGAGTATAAACCGAAAAAAGCACAGCATTGCAGAGAGTTGGGCATGTTGATAGTGCTTGAAGTAATTTACCGCTACACATGATGGAAAGTAAGATGGATGAACAGCGGAAAATGCCAGGAGAAGTTTCTCAAATTGCACAAACACACACACACATACAGATCCCTCTGTTTTCACGGTGAGAAATCAGCACAGTTTTCCTCACTGACACGCTGGACAACACAACTAATTGAATGTGTAGCTACAAGGGCGAGGTCAAACTGTTTGTGCTCACACTGCGGTCATGTAAATTTGTTTCAGGGGTAACTAATGTGCCCATTCATACATCGTCTGTCATCCTGACTGGATCACACACAGGTTACAGAGTGTGAAGAACTACAGCAACAACACGCTTTAATCGGCGGATAAGGCAGAATTTTGCTAACTTTTTCACATCAAGGACCCCACATTGACAATTAGGCTGCAGACCCCTAGTGGAAAACATAAACCGGGGACCCACAAAAGAGAAGGTTTCTAGCATTGATTCTCATCCAGCTTCATTTGAAGGGCCACAAGATTCACATGCATTAGGTTACGGACACCAATTTAATGGCATTTCCTATATCTCTGGGAGCCCAAACTATATTATATAATCTTTGGTAGTTAAATGAAAGTGTACAAATGAAACCATGGTCCATTCGGTTCCACTTGTACATGCTCTGAGTTACAAACCCATAAGGGCCATTTGGTGCCTAATTTTCATTTACGTGGGGAATTCCTGGAACTTTCTCTGTTAGATTCAAGTACAGTACTTACTGTTAAGTACAACTTTGTCACCTGATGTCAGGGTGATAATCGCTCAGTGCTGTGAATAAAGGGCTTTACAGACAGAAAGTAATAAATCGTGCCTTATAGTTTTCAATTTTCAACAGGACTGGCGCTTCCAAGCTACTTTAGCACTATATCCATTTTGAAATTTGCAAATAACCAATCTACAAGCAACCAACAACGCTTCGCATCATAAGATTGTAGAAGAGATTTCAAAAGCGCTTTTTATAGATACAAAACCTTTGCTCAAGTACATTTCGACTTTTACTTCAGTATTTCAGTAACAGTATAGCATTTGAGCACTTTTTCCACTATACTGTATTTTGTAAAAGGAAATGAAAACAACATTATAACTCTGTCCTTGGACTCTCAATTGATGGTGAAAAACTCAAAGAGTGAACTTACTCAATGAGTGAACCCACGCCTGACCTAACCAAGTCTGCTGTGCTACAAACAGCCTGGTTCTATCAACCCTTTTCATTTCAAGGACGCTGTCTGCAACTGAGAATTACAGACCTGTAAAGGGAACCACCCCGGGCCTGCACCCCACTGTGAGAACTGACTTCTGAAGTAGGCCAGACCACAGCAAAGAATATATGCACTGTCATTGTATCAGTACAACACAATCTCACCCCAAGTCGTATAAATAACACAGAGCCATGTTTCATAACCGTTCACAGTATACTGAAATAATTCCGTACACTGACCACTGACAATGTCAGAGTGGCGCAATCTCTACCGAACTTAAGCATCGTGAAGCACCACTGAGTGAGGCACTAGCCAAGCGGTTTGCGGTGCTGAGCGTTGCGAAGTTCGGTAGAGATGGCTCATATGTCAGAGTTATGATGTGTTAAGGACAGAATAGTAAATATTATAAAACCCAAACACATCCAGCGCCGAAACTTCCAGGTTTGTGACGTTTATAAAAGCACATACTCAAGTTACAGATTTCAATGGTGGGGACTTTAGTAGGATATGAACAGACATAGGCCTAGATTTTTGTCTCCGATAAACCCATTATCCTTAACTTCTTTGCCTTTTTAAAGTATTAACATAAGCAACATATTCAATAGTTAAAATTGACAGTCTACAAGCTCACAGCGTGTCAATAGATTGGCACGTTGAACTATTCAAAATTGTTTCCAAGATAGTAAAAACTAGCAAAGACGTTTAGGCATAAGGGGTTTAGCGGTGACGAAAATGGAGCCCTTAGGGTACCTACTCGTACCTTATGAACAGAACGGCTGTGTGTCAGTCTGTGCTCTTTACACGACTTGGGGTGAGATGGGACTGATCAGTAATACAAGTGACAGCACTGAGTGGCAAATGTCAACCCCTTGTCTGAAGCACCTCAGCCTAGTTGGTCCATGCTTGTACTTTGAGTTAACACCTGAGGCAGCTCACCAGGCATGCATGTCAATGCTGTTGAGTCCTGGATGATGGGGTTGTGTCTTTGAAGTTCCAATGGTAATTTTGTGGGCTACAGGACTCACAATAGTAATACTAATGATAATGATTGGGTCTGATTAATACAATGTCAAACTCACCAACAACAGAAAGTTTGAATACATATCCTCTTCCTGTCTGCAAATGCTACATTTCATAACTTACTAGGCTACTTTCTATCAAACCTCACGCAGGCTGCGCTAATTTAACATTCAAAACAACTGGTGCCTTGATTTCCAACAAGCACGTCCAAACTCCCAAACTAGTGGAAGTAGCCATGCCTTACATCAGTGGTTTTCAACCAGTGGTCCTTGAGAGGGTACCAGGTGGTCCCCAGGCTAAATGATGGAAAGTTGGTTAACCAAATGTAACTCTTTGAGAGCCTAAACCAAATGGGCCCTTGCGGGTCCATTTGGTTTCATGTTTACACTCTCAAGAGTTAAATGTTCATTGTCGTCTGAATAAGCACCACTTATTTTGTTTTGTGTAACCAAAATAAATCTTTAGTTTGGAGTCCGTGGGGCTAATGTCATCAAATGGTGGTCCGTGCTGAATAAATGGTGGTCCCTGGTATCAAAATGGTTGAAAACCCCTGCCTTACATGATGCCTTGAGGCTAACCTGGAAGTAAACACATAGGCCTACATGTCTATGGTGGATTAAAAATTATAAACACTGGGCGGTCAACAAGTCTATCCTAATACGGTACAACACGAAAAACAAAACTAGTGTTGCAAACTGCAGCTAATACTTCCATCTCCATAAATCCCAAACACAAATAAATACCGGTAGGCCTACTAGTTGGTTCATGGCAGCATTCACATGTTCACTCAAAATAAGTCAGACATGAGTGATGTACAGTATGTTTCATTTGTTTTGGTGACAAGGCAAAACGTAGCCTACCATATAGGACGCCTTGCACGAATATCATACGACGAGGAGCTTCAAGGCAGGTGTAAATTATGTCAAAAAGCTACTGTAGGTTACATTATTAGATTGGTTGCATAAAACGCAGACAGGAGGAGATACTAGCTTGTAGCCATTACAGTTTGCCTGGCGGCGACCTTACTTATACTGGAGTGCTGCTCCTCCTCAAACACGACTCAATGATGCCCCCAAGTGGCCTGAACCGCAGCTGCAGCCAGAGCAGCCAAACAGTCATGTTAACCATTGTCTGATGATTCATTAAGCTCATTTCTTTTTTTTGTCGTCCTTTGAATTATCATTGCAGTATATCCACCTTTCTTAAAAAAAAAAAAAAAAAAAAAAAAAAAAAAAAGAAAGAAAGAAAAGAAAAGAAAATCAAGCCTGCCAGCAGATTTCTTCTCAGGGTCTTGCAGCTGGTGTGGAAATTGGGGGTGATAAATCATGAAAGATGGTAGAGATATGGAGTTATTTAAGGATAGAGAGCTCTGTCCATGGCAGATCAAAATGCCCACATGTGTGCTGCTGAATAATGATCTGCTGGTCGTGGCCATTTAAACATGAGCCATAAACATGAGGTCCATTCATTGCAGTTATAAAAAAGTGAATTCCCCAATTGCACAAATGCAGAGGAAAAATAAAAACATTTGTTGAATTTATAATAGGGCTTCTGTTCAGGCATTCGGTTGCTTTCCATCTGCTACTTTAAATGCTTTATTTGTGAACTTTATACACCCTCAATACCCACATTCCCCAGGTATTATTATTATATTTTGGTCTGCAGTTTATTACTGAAGATAAGAGCTATTAGAACACAATGGATGTACTGCCATAGAAAGCAAAAAGGTGTTAAACAAACAGAATAAGTTTTTATACTTTTTTCAAGTATAACATCCTTTACTTTGATGGCATCTTTGCACATTTTTGCCATTCTAGTTAGTTTAGCCTTGAAGGACTTCCCAGAGCACTTGTTGAAGTGCTGCCAGGCACTTCCCTTAGACGATTTACAAGATGTGTGTGTCCGTGTGTGTGTGTGTGTGTGTGTGTGTGTGTGTGTGTGTGTGTGTGTGTGTGTGTGTGTGTGTGTGTGTGTGTGTGTGTGTGTGTGTGTGTGTGTGTCTGTCTGTGTGTGTCTGCCTGCATGCGTGGAGTCATGTTGATGTTGCCATGTTCAGAGAAACAAGCACAATGGGACGAAGTGTGTATTGTTGATGTTGCCATGTTCAGAGAAACAAGCGCAATGGGACGAAGTGTGTTTTAGTATACTGTAGCCACACATGCAGCACTTCATTTCACATGGGTGTGATTTTTGTTTTCTTCACTCAGTGTATTCCAACCAATCTATAACCATCTCAGTTAGGTTTAGGTTGGGTGATTGTGGAGTCCAGTCCAGGCCATCTGACGGCTTAGTCAATCTCTCTGCTTTTTGGTTAAACATAGCCTGGAGGTGTGTTTGTGCTGTTAGAAATCAGTTGAATCTCACTTGTGCGAAGAGAGGGTCTTATATCATCATACATCATCACATTCCGCCATCACTTTTGGCGTCCTCACTTTTCCATCCTCGCCTTTTTATCCTTACTTTTTTAAGCCCTCAGCCAATCATGTCAATGATCATCCCAAAGCTGTACATAACAAAAAAGGCTTGTCCATCCTCACTGATGGTCCACAGGATGAGTCTACTCTGCCGGAACACTGTGAAAATGTGTGTGTGTGTGTGTGTGTGTGTGTGTGTGTGTGTGTGTGTGTGTGTGTGTGTGTGTGTGTGTGTGTGTGTGTGTGTGTGTGTGTGCGTGCGTGCGTGCCTGCGTAAAAACTGTTATTTATTTTCTTCAGTGTCGTTGCTCAGCAACCTAAACCATAGAATGGTACAGTAGGGTTAATTTTGAGGGGCGCTAGCCCGTCCAATAAGCAGCTTTTTTTAAAACAATGTTTATTTTAAAAACGCCAAAGACAATAAAGAAAAATAATTTGTTTGTTTTTGATGCCTAAAACAACATTGTCACCTGTGGCTTAAACAGGCATTATGTTGTAATCGATGTAAGATGACAATGTAAGATGACAAGAGCGTCCCTCAATTCACAAGGGTGTGATTTTTTTAGGTTACAAAGGCTAAAGTTTTTGGGGACAGAACCATGCATCATTAATGTCCAGCGAGTTCCACTTTAAGTCGCTCTGTGGTGGCCTTACTAATGGCTTAACAATTTTCTTCTACAGTAATGATGTAGCCACAGGGAGACAAACCTGCTAGCTCCATTCAATTTGCACTGCGTAATCTACCATAGCGGGAAGCATGGGTATGGGAGGAGGTGAACAGTCAGGGAGGGAGGTTCAAGAGATCTGGGAGCAGTAATAGTCTATGAGCTTAGAGCTGGTCCAGCTATTGAATATCACAATATGCAGTATGTGCGTGGAACAATAGAACCGTTATAGGTGAAGGCACGCTGTACTCAGGGAGTAGAGCTTATAGTCTCAGCAGCTGACGGCTGCAGATTCTTGAAGATCAATGAAAAAAGGAAATATAAGCACTATCTTGTATACAGTTCATAGGTCTCTTAATTTATTTCAAAGGGTACAAAGCAGCAGTCCACCTTGGGAAACAGACGCGTTTCGGCACTATCAGGCCTTCTTCAGCATTTCAGACTATAGTCACTGCTGTGTACCCTGTGAAATAAAGAAGCTTATGAACTGTACACTAGAGAGTGTGTACATTTTTTTTTAGAATACCGGTATGTGCATGTCCAGCACATGTGCATACTGGTGGGTAGCAAACTTTCATACATTAGAGAGACAGAGAAATCAATTTGCGACCGTGATGTGCGTCACGACGGTTGGTAAAATGGTTGCGACCACTATAAATTTGTCCAAATTGACAGTTTGTCGCACAAACGGTCGCGACCGTGGGCCAAAACGGTTGACCATTCTCTACTAAACCTAACCCTAAACATAACCTAACCTTAAACCACTACTGTTGTGTCAAATGGCTGCACGACCGTTTGGCATTATGCCAAACGGTCGTGGCCGTTATGCCAAACGGTTATTTTCATGTGGTGTGACTAAAGTAAAGCATTGCACAATACAGCTTTAACCTTGACATATACATTGGCTGCCAACTGTATGTTGATTATCAATGATGACGACAACACTGCATACTGTAAAAACTTAATTTATTAACAACCACACAGATGCAACACAGTTTTTTTTAAATAATTTACAACAAAAAAGACAAAAACAATATTATTGTTTATTTGAGTCTACTACTATGGTTAATAATAGTTAAAAGAAGTCAAGGCTTTAAGGATAATTGTCATAGAATGTATACAACCATTATTGTTATTAGCACAGTCAACCACGAAGAAAACTGACCACTGACATCCTATTTTTATATCTGGACATTAATTTTGAATCTGCAGAACTCTGTTCCTGGAATTATTTTTTATCTGTATCATTGCACAACATACTCCCAACCTGCTACCTCAAAAATAATGACCTTGGAATCACAGAATGTTTGTGTAAAGAAATTAGTTGCACAAATGTATGGAGATTAATAATGACATGGAAACACACAAACTTCTAATTAAACTATTCAATCAGTCAATTAGCCTTAATCTTCAGTGGTTATATGTCTGCAGTGGTTGACAAGTACATGAACTCAGAGGTATCAATGCTAAAAAATAAAATACAAAATACAGTTTGTAAAAGTGAATACAGCATGTCAAACCGTAAACCCATTTGGCACTCTCCTGCCCTCAATAAAAATCATTTAACTGTACTTCAAAAAGAGGCTTCTGGTCTTCATGTCACAATGAACAAACAACCTCCACTGGTTTCCACAGCCATTGCAACTAGTAGTGACTACAGTAACCATACCGTAGAAACAGATCCCCACCTCCCTGATAGCTATCACATTTATTGTTCAGTCCATAGGAGGCCTAGTAATGACTAAATGGTGCCGTCTCCTTCAACTCATGGTACCCCTGGTGGTTTGGCTCTGTGAAGAGACAAAGAGGGCAGTTAGGGCTGGGAAGTACCACAAAGTCTACCTGTTTTTCCTAAGCCATTGTTCTCAGAAGACCCTTTTAGAAATAAAGGCTCTGCATATCGATTTTAAAGTGAAGGGAGAAGAACGGCCAGTTGTGTGGGCAATGCACAAGTTGATGTATGGCAGATTGTTTCTAATTTACAAGTGTGTCATTACTATACTCTTTGAGATCCTTTCATATAGTCTTCCTACAGTTGTGCTGTAACTTTGTTAAAGTTGTTTATTCTAGCCCATTTGGATTTTCACATCATCAGTTAGAGGGCAAGAACTGCTTCATACAAAGCTTTAAGGTAATAGAGGCAACTTTTTAGCCAAAAACCAAGACAGATATATACGTAGCTATATATTTTTTTGCCTTTTTCCCCTCTATGTTGCGTCTACCTTGATGCAGCTGTTTCCCTGCAGACAGACACCTGCTTTATCCCGCAGACGGTCCAGAAATTTGTTGTTGTCAACAAATCATGAAAACATAACATTCGTCAGGCTCAGGAGAGGCGGTGCTAATTTGTGAGGGGGGGGGGTTGTGTGGGGTGAGGCAGCGTTTCAGCCAATCACAGCACAGCATTCTCCAGCAGATTCATAATGAGCCAATAGAGTGGAGGTGAGGTGGAGTTACATTCTGTTATTAAACAAATCTTTTAAACACAGTGTTTGTACAGACTAAAGTTGCCTCTATTACCTTTATATCTATTGTTTTTTATATCTTGCAATTGTATTCTACAACAAAAGGCGGTCACTTAATAATTTTCTGGACATCCCAGATGATGTAGACAAAGCAGGCCACTAGCAGAATGCGTTTGAGAGTGTAGATGAGAGTTACGGTACCGAGGGTCATATTCTCCTCCACCAGGGGCCTCTGCTCACTGCAGTTGACCACCTTCCCCTGAGCCGCGCCCAGGATGGTCATGATGTCCACCAGGTTGAGCTTCCCTTCCTCCCGGGCCTCGTCCACCTCCTCCTTCAGCTCCAGCGCCGCCTCCTCGCGCTCCTCCATCTCCTCCTGCGTGAGCATCTGACTCAGGCCCTGGCCGGGGCCGCCGTTCCCCACCTGCGGCGGCGCCAGCGAGCACAGCGCCCTCACCTGGCCGAAGGACTTCAGGTGCACCACGTTGGCGCGCAGGAAGAGCAGCAGCACGTTGAGGTCGTTCAGCGGGCAGCCCAGCTTGCGGCCACTGATGAGGCCCAGCGCCGGGAGAACCTCGTACACCGAGAGGAAGGTGGTGTCCCAGACGAAGAGCCGCACCAGGCTGAACAGGACGATGGGGCCCAGCAGCACGTAGACGGCGCCGTTGGCCACGCTGATGACCTGGAAGACCAGCTGGCCGGTCATCTTGCACTGGACCAGCTCCGGGATCCAGTTCTGATCGCGCAGCATGCCCGTGCGCACGAAGCAGCTGAACTCGTCCTGCAGGAAGGCGGAGAGGTGGAAGTAGGCCAGGTAGAGGCAGGCGGCCGTCATGAAGGTGAGCAGCAGGAAGCCACGCAGGAAGAGCATGCTGACCAGGAAGTAGGAGTTGTGCTTGCACTGCATGTATCTCTCCAGCAGGGGGTACTCAAAGTAGCGTTTCCTTTTAGCCCTGGAAGAAACAAAAACAAATAATCACACATTAGTCCTGTATTTTAGCCTTTTTTTTTGTTTGCGCGTGCCAATTGCAGCACTGGGGATGTAACCTTTTGACAGGCAATGACAAAGCATTTTCTCTCCACTGTCTATAGCAGGGGACATCAGTGTTGGGACATTATATTACATAGTATATTACTTTTCTAGGTAATACATTACTTTCCTAAGTAATATGTCCTAAAACCGTTTTTCAACAGGTGGTCCGGGGACCACCAGTGGTCCCTGAGAGGATTCCAGGTGGTCCCCAGCTAAATGATGGACTGTAACCTAATGGACCCTTATAGAT
Organism: Benthosema pterotum; assembly: GCA_039105355.1. Taxonomy (NCBI): domain Eukaryota; kingdom Metazoa; phylum Chordata; class Actinopteri; order Myctophiformes; family Myctophidae; genus Benthosema; species Benthosema pterotum. Next base: position 17,050,157 of record CM076975.1, read on the forward strand.
CTGTAACTCTTGAGAGTATTAAAATGAAGCCAAATGGACCCCAACAGGTCTATTTGATCCAACATTTTGCCAGTTTATCTCTCCTAAATTGTGGACAAAAACTTGAAAATCCTTGCTTTAGAGTCTGAAAACTCAAAATCAAATGGTGGTCCATGGCTCGAATTCTGAATAAATAGTTGGCCATGATATCAAAAAGGTGGAAAACCACTAGTCTATAGTGTTTGAGGCACTCACCTCTCCAGCTCAGCCTGAAAAGTGAGCGGGTTCTTGGTGTTCTGGCGCAGGTCCAAAATGCTCTGGGCCATTCGGACTGAGCGGTTGTAAGACTTGTCAAGCTCGTCAATGATGAAGAGCAGGTCTGATCCCAGTGTGGGCATGACGAGCTGGCGCCAGATGAGAGCCGGCAGGTACATCAGGACTGCCATGGCCAGAAGAGAATAGGGGAACATCTGGGGGGATGGTAGAATGGGGGGAGGACAAGGGAAGAAAAAAGAAGAAGAAAACGGGAGTGGGAGGGAAAAGGGAGTTAGACAAAATGATGGTTTAATAATAGCCATTCTATATCTTTTAGAACTGCCTATTACACATTCAACCATCACATCTAGAATGTCAGGTTTATTTCGCAGACCGAATATTTTGGAAAAGTCTTCAGCAACAAAAGGACAGAGAGCGGAGGGCCCGGTTTAGTGCCGGAGGCTAACCTCAGTGTTTTAAATTGTAGTCATTCTCTGTCCACACAGCGAAGGAAAATGTTTCGCCATGTTTTAGCTACCCTAGAACAATTTTCGTGTAGCCACCCTACAATTACACAATTACACATTTCATGACAAAACATTTTCCTTTAGTGTGACTGCTACAGGCTCAATGGTATTGGTAGTCCAGAATAGTGCAGTAAAGGTCTATTCATAGTACAATTTCTGGTGAAGTGGTGACCATCAAAAACTACAACATACAAGTCACACTGCTCACAGCAGGCCCGGATGTAACATTTCCTACGTTGTAATTAGGGGGCAACCGAAAATGGTACGGGGGCGGCTTTGCCGCCCCCATTCGGTTACAGGACTTTTATTAGGCAAATAAGCGTCAATAATAACAACAGTTGTTGAGTTTTCTGTTTTGAATGATGAAATGCTCTTGGTTTAGTGGTGCCACAATTAGTTAGTTACAGTAGTTAGTAGCAGTAGTAGTGTTTCAAATCATTTTAAATATAAGCACCCAAATTTCACATCTGTGTGGGGGCATTGCCCCACCATGCCCATGCCTATATCCGGCCCTGGCTCACAGCATCACTCAACATGTATGTTTTTACTAGCCAGTGTTTCAGTGGTCACCTTAACTGTATGGTACCACAGGGAAATAAGAAAAGATAATCATGCCATTAGGAGGCTCTCCTAAATGTGTGCAGAGACGACTGAATCGTATGTATCTGCAATTACATGACAACTAGCCCCGGGTACAATTAATACTAGGTGTGACTTCCATGGCCATCATAACACTGTACAGTACATTCTGAAGTGTTAATTGATCTCGAAGAATGTAAAGGCCTGGGAGCATAATAATAAAACAAAACATAGCACAACCAAATATACTGAACACTGACAAAGTGAAAAGGCAAAAGCAAATGCAACTAATAATTATGTGGGTAACTGTTGTTATGCACCAGCTAATGAGGATCCCAATCAATAAACACAATAACAATAAAGTTAGGAAGTTTTCTTTCCGGCGTTGCCAAGTGTCTTGTTGATTTATGTATACAGTATATACCCCAAAGAATTCCCTCTAAACAACAAAGTCAAATGAACGTGATTACGATTTCTCAGCTCAACATACTTTGTGCACCCAGAGAGAGCGTTCCTCAAAGTTTCCGTTGGTGTCAAACTCGTGATGCATGAGGGAGTCCCAACAGTACGTGTCGACGTAGATGGCCTGCTTGATGGTGAAGTTGCTTGGAGGAAAACAGGTTATCTGTGGCCCTGGAGAATAAACAAACATGTGTTACATTAGTTCAATGCATTGCATACACATACACTGCCGAATAGTGAGCTGTACTGAATCGCACTGTATGGACTTGTGCTTCTCCTTTCCTTGTCATTGGAAAGCAAGAGAAATCACATATGCACTCAAATGGCAACCTCGCATTTAAAAGCTGTGGGAGGGAGCCCTCGATTCCAAAAATGAGCTTCTCTACTGTATACTTAGTTCACCTTAGTTTAGCCACAAATGGGCCGACCACTTGAAGACCGTGTTCCACACCCATCTCTCATCTCACACGGGTGGAGCTACCATACAGAGGCTGGGAGGGAGGCAGCAGCCTGGGCGTGGGCCCTCCACTTCAGAGCTTTAGGGAGAAGATGGTGCTTCTATATTTTACAAGCAGCCACCACACGTACCCATACCCAGCACTCTGAAAGCACAAACATGCTATCAGCAGATGATTCATCCAACTCATTACAGGAATGGTCGCATGTACATTTTACTGTATGTGTGTGTGGCATGCAAGGACAGCCTCCATCACGTTTGGAAACATGTTGTTAACCTGTGCTTCAGTCATTTACAATTTTCAATCTAGGCTTTTATGAGATGCTCTTTATCCAGAGTCTGCACTTTCTCTAACAATGGTTCAAGTGTTTGTTTAACCACATGAACCCTAGAATCCCTCTTCTTTGGGATAACATTTGGCAACAATAGCACATCTACAAGCTAAAAAGACACCGCAATGGCAAAGCGATGTATTGTGAGCTTGTACATTGTCTCTTTTCATCGAAGAGAATTGATTGAGGGGTATAGACGCCCAGAGGTACTCAGAGTACAGTATGATTAAACATATTAAATGTTGTTATTGTTGATGAAGATATCCAAACTGTGTTTGCTGTAAATGTACAAACCATCTCTATGCATATGTTAGCCATAAACATTTACTTTCAGTTTAGCTTCATCTCATGTTACTGGATTGATTGTACAATTATGAACAACTAATAACAATACTATTATTAACAATACTAGATACTGATTGAAACCTGACTATACTAGTCACTAGTCACTAGTACTAGTCACTAGTCACTACTAGCATGGTAGACACAATGAAAACAGTTGCCTATAAACAATTGTGACTGATTTGGCTTTTTATGTTATTTTTTATGTCATATAAAAGTAGGGAATCATAGCTTCAAATGTTTGAGTTGAGAAAACAGCCTTGAAAGGTTCACGTCTGTGTACTCTAACATTACATCTAGCAGTTTGTTTGTTCAATTATTTTATATTTACATGTCTAGATCAGTGTTCTAGTATGTGCAGAGTCTGCCTGTGCTATTAACTTGTTTTGGATAAAACATGAATAAATTCAGCTGGAGGTTGCACAGTTGCAGCCCCTCCAGGCCCAGTCAAATCAGGTCACAATGGCCTGCATACATGCAGTATAGTCACTATATACCGTATGTGGGACATTTGCAAGCCATACATAACGGTCAGTGTATCATTCTGCAGTAGGCCTATCTGTAGCTTTGAAGAGGCTGCTCACATTGGGGACTTTAGGTACAGGGAATTGCTCAACTTGGCAGGCACCAACCACTGATTTTATTGTCAGACAGGGTTTATGTACATAGGTTAATGGAGAGGTCCAGTAAGATGAAAGATCTGCCAAGGTCTCAAGAGTCTCAAATTGCCACCGAGATGCCACTCACTGTCAGCCCTTACTGGCAGCCATGTAGAGCCTTTGTCCTTGGACAATTTGTCTTATATTTTTAAATTGTGAATTGTCCCTCCATGCCACCATACATAGAAGGATGGCTGGGCTTGTTTCTAATGTCATCTCAGATGGAAACCAGGCAGGGGAATGTGTCCTTATGGTAACTTAACTTGTGCTATAGATAGCATGGACCTCCACATGCATTATGCCGCGTTCGCAAAGAAACTCCTCACTGTCGGTTTAAAAGGAATGATTGGAGCAGGCATGCATGTGCTGCTGTGTGAGTGAGTGTGTCATTTACATTGACAATGATCAACACAATAAAACATTGGGGGATTTGGCAGAGGCAAATGTGCTGTAATCGCCACTGCCACCTCAACTGTCAGTTCTGTCTCACACCCGTGTCTCAATTAACATTTCCGTTTCATCCTCACATTTTGTTGCTTTGTACAAGAAATCTTGGCCGAGGATGCAGGTGCGAGTGAGAGCCAGCCAGCCAGACAGACACACCAGTCAGCACAATCAGGGGCTGTTGTGAAACTGACACCGGCAAAAGATTAGTGCAGCCAAGATCCATCACTTTAGTTGCGTTCCTCCATAGCAGCAGCGCGTCATGTTCCGCGCTCCCCTGGTTAATCAACACATCCTCTCATTTGACTCAAATAGAGGCAGAGCCGCCGCACAAGGAGCCTGCATGTAATTACAGAGCGCCAGTGTTAGTGAACGCTGCTCTCAATCATCCCATGGCAATTAGCATCAGGCAAAGGGCTGATTGTGGACCAGCACGGTGGGGGTGGTGGAGGTGGAGGTAACTCAAAGTCAAGGGAATCAGCCTCCCTGGCTGTACTAGAAGACTTTGGCAGTAGGCTACACTGTGGGGCATGATTTGTGCCTTGTTGTACGATTTGCGGACAGAGAATAAGATGATCACAACATGTTGCAAATGTGACACATGGCCTGTTTAGCATAATATATCTGCTATTCATTTTCACTTCAGTCTATTAGCCATTAGACTGAAGAGTCAAGAAAGAGGCAAATGTGTTTATTTGAGAATAATGTTGTAATTATTTTGGAATGAAAAGGGAAAAAACACTACATGCTGCTAGCCTACTGCAGGTCTTTAAAGGGGACATAATGAAAACATTTTAATTTGTTTTGTGTTTTTGGTGCTCCATGTGTGTTTTCTGTCCCCACAAATTGTCAATCAGTCTTTCGTGTCATATAGAAGCTTTAATGTAAATTACTCTCAGGAACAGCTCATTTTATTTGGGCCTCATGATGATGTAATCAATGCACCCTGCTTTGTATAATTCCTCCTCTCCTTCAGTCCTCACTCAGTTCCAAATTTGCATTTCCACTTTGTTTATAATGTCAACCATTGTTGATTTTCCAAGTTGGCATGGAATTTAAACAAGCCTGGTTTTATCTATCAGTATTATAATGACTCTACTATGACTCTAAATATCCTCCATACCAGCGCCACCACCACCAGACATTGTGGTACTGCAGCTAAAGTGTCCATAAAGAAATGACAAGGACTGGCTACTGTATATCAGTGGTGATTGAGGCTCAAACCATTAGAAATAAGCTTGAGGGACATTAAAAACAAGGAATGTCCATGTTATATCCCCTTTATGGTCAAGCAAGGCCAAATATTTGCTAAGCTAAATGCATGTCCATCTGGTGAACACATTTGCAGTGACAGTGCCTTTATACAAAGTCAGACTGACAGATAATAAATAAACACAGCAGCCATTACAGTAGTTCTGCGATGCTCAGCTGAAAAGTGTCTTATATTCACAAATGCTGAAGTCAGCATGGAGTTGGCTCCCCAGCTCTATAATTAGAATTATGTCCCGAATGAATGGAATATAGTGAATATATTCATCGCTTCCCGGTGAGAATCATATCTATCCAAATCAGCTACTTTTAGGAGAACTGAAAATAAAAAGACCGTGTTGCATTGGATCCAGGGCAGTTACCATAGTCACAAGTTCTTGTTAATGTTCTACTTTGGTTAAATTATGTATCAATCCACGGGCAGAATTAACCACTATTTCAAAATGTTTCAAAAGTATGCAAATACCAGATCTATGAACTCACAACGCATCACATTTACGCGCACAGTAGGTCAATACTCAGATTTGATTAAGTGTATCGATACTGCAATGCATATACTATTATAGTAAAACAACATTGGTGTCAAAGTACCAAACGTAAAAGCACTCATTGTGCAGGATGTTTCATTCCTCAAAAAATGTATATATATATATATACAGTAATTGCAATATTTGCAATATTTGATGAACAAAATTGAAGACTCAAGTAAACTGCAAACACCACAACTTGATGATGTCATCAAGCTGTGTTTCACCATGTTAATGCCTTTTTTTTCAGACCTCCATTTCTAGGAAACACAGGGGGCCTTTTTTGTTATGTCCAACATCTCTAAGGTAAATTAGTGAGATGTTGAAAATGGAAGTAAATGAAGGTCTATTTGGTCACTACACACGAGTGCAAAGCTCATTTAAAAGGTGTCCAGCATTAAGTGTATCTGCGTTATGCTCACCGAGGGAGACCTCCCTGGCGAAGGCCATGGACACCAGCAGCAGAGGCAGGCCCACTGACACAAACTTGATGACCTTGTCCAGGGGCAGCTCCAGCTCCAGGTGTGTGAGGCGGCTGGTGATGGAGCCCTCCTGGAGCAGGGCGTCAGAGAGCATGGCCTTGGCGGCCTGGCTGGCGATGGACATGATGGTGCCTGGATGGCCAAGAGAAGAGACGTTTCAGGATGGGTTGCATTTTATAGCCCATTTGATGCACTTGAGTGCTCATTTAAAAGAGCTTACAATGATCCATGCATTCTTACATTGGGAGGTGAACCATGTTGTGCTTAATTAGCATGACTTTATAAAAATTATATATTTCAAAGAAAAGAAAAGTAAAGAAAAAAGTTTAAGTTTATTTCATCACTTTAAATATTATATTATGAGTGGAGAAAATAGCAGTTCTACAAGCTGTGTTGTGGCCTTGCTGATTGCCAGATGCCAAATTTTCTTGGTCATACAAGGACATGTAAGACTTAAATGTTTAACCAACTTACAGCTGACTGTAACCTGACCACAACCATAATACTGTAATACTGTACTGTACTCATACTGTCCCTGCATTTTCTTCCAAGTGCATTTTAGGTTGTTTCTGCTGCTATAAAGCCCAACCACTAATCACAAATATAGCAAAATTAACATTATACCAAAGATACTTTCCCTCTCCATAACGCATTACATAAACCATTGCCATGTATCGTGCAAAAGCCATACGAAAACTCCATCGCCTTACCTTAACCTTATGTTCTCCAAGCTATGATGGGTGACTCCAACTGAAAGTCTGTTATACACACAGTTATACAGTAGTAATGCCACTGTAAGGACCAGGATTCTGTTGGAAAGGGCCTTAAGTATTTAGGGAGGGACCTTGTTTAAATGAGAGGTTGAATCTGGGCTGGACCCGACCGAGCCGAGCCAAGCCAAGCCAGGCCTGTCTCTAATTAAAGAGAAGGACATCTGGGAGCATGTTGGAGCCCAGATGGCACTGTTAGCAGAGACCTCCAGTACTGAGCACTGCAGGGGGCGGATGTAACATTTCTCAATTGGGGGGGTAGGAGAAAATGGTATGGGGGCGGCTTCATCACCCGTGGCGCGAAGCGACGCGGGCGATGAAGTCGTCCCCATACCATTTTCAGGTTACAGGACTTTTATTAGGCATCAATAATAACATCAGTTGTTGTTGCAACAGACACGCAGCATGCATAAAGCTAAAGGTCTGACTCAAAGAGTTTTGTGCTTTCAATGATAAAATGCTGTTGGTTTAGTGGTGAGATAACTGTAGTGAATAGCAATGTCAGCGTCAATGTCAGTGAATGTCAGCGTCTCAGAGAAAAGCTCCATGTTGTTGCTGCTGCTGCTCGTGAATCAGCTGCCTTTTCATTGCCGTGTGAAACTCGGCACTGAATTAACCGCCAGAACCCCAGCAGCATCCATAATCTGGGGCGGGAACAGTGTAGCCCAAAAATAGCAGATCTCCAAGCCCGCAACATGCTATACCGGTGGGTTTTCAACCATTCTGATACAAGAGCCCACTATTTATTCAGTATTTGAGCCACGGACGACCATTTGATGGCTCCACAGACACCAGAACTAAACAGTAGAGCAAAATGAACATTCTTCTATATTCTCTAGTTGTGTAGACTTCAGGCTAAATCAGATGATGAATATATTAACTCTTGAGAGTGTAAAAATGAAACCCGCAAGGGTCCATTTGGTTTCATTTTTACGCTCTCAAAGAGTTACATCTGGTTAACCAACTTTCCGTCATTTAGCCTAGGGGACCACCTGGAACTCTCTCAAGGACCTCTCGTGGTCCCCGGACCACTGGTTGAAAACCACTGTGCAACACTGATGAGCTCGGTTTGAAAATGAGGGTTTCTCAAAAACAAACAGAAATAATTCAACAGGTTAGCATTTGCACGTTATGAACATTTTGGTTTGGACGTGAGACGGTGGGAGGTAGACCGTGTCAACATGGCACCCCATCTGTGTGGTTGGGAAATGCGGGCGGAAAACAGCAATGTGACAGTTGTTCATACTTACTAATTAGCTTATTGCTGGAGCAAAAATGTGTTCCAGCAACTAGGGCCACTTTGGACGTCTCTGAATAATGAATAGTCATAATAAAAGGGTATCTGTGGGGACAAAATGCAGTTAACAAAATCTTCCATTAAATATACATTACATTATGTATACTGATAACTTTGTCTCATCACCAAACCCATACCACATGACACAAAACTCTATTCTATCACAGTGCCTATATGGTGATGATCAATACCAAGTACGCCTATACTGTAAAATCAGAAATGCTGGTTATAGTACGAGTAACTGTGCTATTTTATACCATGCACCCATGATATAAAATCAATGCAGAGGATTTCACTGTGTTTACAGGATGCCCTTGGAATACATCTGTGCTCATACTGGCTCTGCCAGAGTGAAGGTGGGACAGCATTAGGGTGGTGCCTGCCAGCCCAGCAGCAGACTCAAATCATAGGCATGGGCAGTAGGCTAACCAGTGGGTGGAATCCTAGACATGTGACAGGGAAATGGGGAAGCATGGGCCAATATTTAGACTAGTTCAACTCTGTAATCTGGGATGGTATACACTATACAGTATGTCACAGTGAGACACGAACAGAGACCCCCGCCCCCAACCTGACCAAAACTTAAAGGAGGAATCACATGGATTCCTAAAATTGTTTTTAATGCTTAAAGGACCACTTCACCACTTTTCAACACATCTTCAAATAATAGGTCCTCACTAATGTACATGATTTAATACCACCATTTTTTTCCTACTCAGTCTGTGTCTCACAGGAGGGCTGTGGGCAGTTCCGAAACTTCTTCCGATGACAACATCATTTGGCAGATTTTTCCACCATTGTTGGTGTCATTGAAAGAAGTTTCTGAACTGCCCACAGCCCTCCTGTGAGACACAGACTGAGTAGGAAAAAAATGGTGGTATTTAATCATGTACATAACATAAGTGAGGACCTGTTATATGAATATACATTGAAAAGTGGTGACGTGGTCCTTTAATATCATGTTGTATATGTCCCTCAAGCCTATTTCTACTGGATCAACACTGATATAACCAGTCCTTGTCATTTCTTTATGGACAGTTTGTGATACTGCAGTGGACAGCTGCAGTACCACAATGTCCTGAGGTGGTGGGGGCGCTGATACGGAGGATATTTTAGTCGTTATAATACTGATGCTGTCAACTTGGAAAATCAACAATGGGGGGCATTATAAACAAAGTGGAAATGCAAATTTGGAACTAAAGACTGAAGGAGAGGAGGAATTATACAAAACAGGGTGCACTGATTATTATGAGGCCAAAATCAAACAAGCTGTTCCTGAGAGCAATTTCCATTAAAGCCCCTATATGATATTAAAGACTGATTGTTCAAACTAGATACTTTGTGGGGATAGAAAACACACATGGGAGCACCTAAAACACACAAAAAACCATCACGCTATTCTACCTTTAAACGTTTTAGGTAGGAGCATGATTGCTTTACATTCATGTTTTACGTCAGAAATGTTCTATTCCAGAATTCCACTTTACTATTCTTTCTATTCAACAGTTCAGTCTGTCGATCTTTCCACAGCCAAAAACGTCTACTCCCTACTGTGACAACTACATGGTGCGATTCATGCTAGTCTAACTACATTTAACCCTTACAGGGTCTGCATATGCTAACGCTGTGCCACAGTAAATGTTAATATCATTCCACCAGGATGCTTAGCTTTACATGTTTTAATTATTAAAGTTGGTCTATTGAAACACAATAGATTATGACAACAAAGTGTACAAACGAAATAAAAAATATTTCTATTGTCACTTGCTCTGGAAGATCCATTAAAAAAAGCAGTCCAAAAAAAAAAAGAAAAAAGAATATTAATGTAGAACATACTTCACGATGAACAGTCAGAACATTCAATATCATGGTTTTTCTTTTCTAGACATCTTCACATTAGCAACAAGCGTCTCCCTTTTTGTGGCGCTTTGTGTTTTAAGCACAAAGCAGAGAAGCTGATCTGAACTGTTTCACAGTTTCTTCTCAAATCCTTCACATAAAATCGAGGGAGATACTGTAATTCTTGGAGGCTGTTTTCTCCCTCAACATCATCTTCTTGCTGCAGCCGTTTGTCAGTAAAAGCAATTGGTTGTCACCAATGGAGATCACATGGTCATCGCCTCATCTGAATGCCATTGATAAAGTGTATGGTGATTGTTTGCCATTATCATTTGTGACATCATCCCAAGTCACAAAAAAGGGTGATTTTGAAAACAATCACTTTGAACCATAGTGCTTACGTTAACCAGATTCCCAAGGGCAGTACACTAGGCCCCCCTTGTTTTTTACAAAATATCTTGAAAATAGCTACATCTACATGCTCATAATGGGTCGATTTGCGACGCATTGTGAGCTTGTGCATCTGCTATGTTTGCCAAATGTTAGCCCCTAAAACAGCTAGGGGTTCAAGTGATTAATGGCTGAAGTCAAGTATAAATGCATGGCTGCCAGTCAGGTCTCATTCAGAACACTTTGTAATACCTATAAACATAAGCGACTAGTTGTTTCTTCAGACACCCTCTGAGATCAGGCGGAGAAACCGAATGCAAACCTTAAACACCATAATGCAGACATAATGTAAAATTCAATATACACATATTGTGCAGTCAGTATACACTGGTTCAGGTTTTTGCTCATGGGAGAAGTAGAAACAAAATGTACATTATTTCAAAAGTCATGCTCGAGAAGTTGTCGCTGCAACAATGAGTGCATTTTTCATTCACAAGGAGAAACATAGAATGAAGCCTTATTTCACCTGAGAACCTATGAGTCATTGAAAAGGCGTGAATGAATTGAATGACATCCAAACAGTGGAAGCAAAATGTATCTCAGTGAGTTCCAGAACGGTTTGGAGAGTAACATTATTTTCCTGTCTTGGCTCTGTGATTTGAATCATTTGGGACACAATACAATGCCACATTGACAAGGGTTTAAAGTGCAGACGGTCTGTTGTAATGTCTATATTTCAGCCATTACAAATGAAAAGTTCTGTAAGTAAGTAAAGTACTGTACTAGGGGCTCTTTTGAACTTTTGTATGTCCACCATTGTACTGTGAATCATCCTGTGAATCATGATTTGATTTTCAGTTAGTCAAATGATTCAATGAGTCTGCCATCGCTAAGTATCAGGTTCTCGGTCCATTCTTTTTTTTTTCTTGCATGTTATAGCTTCCACACTTACGATATAAAGTATAATATAAAGTAGATGTAAAGTAAGAAGGAATTGCTTCATGGGCCTGGTTGTTTCCTTCTGTGATTACGTTTCAGTCAAGAAACATGTAGGCATAGAACAACCAACCTGAAGTATTCATTCTGTGTACACATTCCTAAATAAAGGGATAAAATCTGATACACTGTACTGTAGTCTCGCCACTGTTGTGGTATTTAAGCAATAATACAGCGGAGGGAGAGCCATCATGGACAAAGTATCACAACATAGCATGACCTCGAGTGTATTATTGTTATTATACCAGTTTCGGCATTGCAAAGTGAAGAAAATGTGACAAAACGCAGGTAGAATCCTTCGCTAGGTTTCAGGTGACGCAATGTGGGTGCGTTAGGCGGAGTGCTGTCATTGGGAGATGATTTGACGCCTCTCAGCCAATCACCACGCATGGTCAGAACTAACTGTGGTAATAAAAAAAAGTGTTTGGCACCAAAAACAAAAGCATGTTACTATCCAAACTAGTAGTGCTCTTTGTATGGACAAAGTACAAACGTACGATGATGCAACACATATTCATCAACAACTTTTCCCCCACCCCGCATCATCATAATTATAATAATGACACTCGTCGTAGTCCGATCAGACTCCAATCTGCTCTTCCCAAGAAGTCTCTCTAGGAGCCTGTGAAATTCCACAAATTTGTAGAAAACCTAATACGCCCTCGAAGGCTCTCAAGTGTTACCGTTTTCTTTTTGACAGGTCAGAGTTAACGTCGTCCTTGTCCACTCTCTCTCTTTCTCTCCATCTACTCCAGTTCTTCTCTGTGCTCCATGCCCAGGTCTCTCCTCCGTCCGCCACCTCTCCCCCCGCCGCTCTCCTCCACTCCATCCAGGCCGTCCTCCTCTTCCTCGTCCTCCTCTTCCTCCTCCTCCATCTCCTCCTCCTCCTCTTCCTCCTCCTCGTCCTCGGTGCCGTCCATGGAGTCATCGGCCCCTAGCATGGCCTGCTGCATGGCCAGGGTGGCTGAGTCCGACGACAGCGGCTGCAGTCCGTCCATGCCCAGCGGGTCTGGGTGGAGAGGGACACGTTATAGAATGTCACTGCTTCTCAAAACCCCTTAACTCTTTCACAGATTAGCAGAAAAGCTAGGCTTATCTAATCTCATTCAGAGATAAATGCAATTAAAGTTACAGTATATAATTCATCATTTATCAATTATAGTTGTAAAGTGTGTGAGGTGTTTTCTGCGTTTTGTAGTGCAATCATCACTTAAAGGACTTCATGAGGTGGTGTGCACTGTGCAGTGAGCTAATGAGCTTGTTAACAAAACAAAGCCTAAAACGACTTTTGGAGTCATAAGCAGACATCAGAGTAATCAATCACTCACAACCCCAAAAGTTGTGGTAAATCTGTTAAGGTGTAAAATCAGGCATCATGATGGAATTGTATATTTAGTCAGCTTTATCATAGTCCCGTTTTCGGTGAACAGGTGACCATAGCAAAACGTGTGTGATGTGATGTGATGTAGCAGCAGTGACAACTGCAGTGTGACTCCATTTTGTAATTTTCCGTGGTCATCTCTACACTGAAAAGTGGACTATAAATAGGCCTTTAAACTACACTAAAACTTTACTGGCGTGTATAGCAGTGAGACAACAGAGTGCTGGCGTACTGTCTGAGTTGTTGCCCAGTTGGGACCGGTGCGTCTGTAGAACTCCGGCCACGATGGAGTCGGGCCAGAAGCGCTGCGTGGGACGGTGCTGGGACTTCATCTTCTTGGCCTTGGGGGCTGGATCTGGGTTACTGGCATCCAGCATGGGCTGCAGTATGCGTCTACGAGCGTTGATGAACCTGGAGGAGAGCAGTGGTGGAAAAAGTCTAAAAACTGCAACGTACTGTAGATGCACTTCGTTAGAAGTTCCATATTCCCAATGCACTCGAATGAAAGTAAGCAAATGTATCAGCATCAAAACGTGCAGACACTCAATCCCATAGCATAACAGAAAGTACTTTCAGAATTGGACTTGAGTTACACCTGCACTTTGACTTCTTCTATTTAGAACTAATCTTGTTGCCAAAGATATACTGTAACTGATCTACAAGCTACAATGCTGTGAGCTTGTGGATCTGCTATTTTCAGTGAATGATAGGCATGCCAAGGTTGCTTCCAAGTGGCTAATAACTAACACCGGTTACAGACCATTTTTGAGACAAAATTATAGAGTTTACATAATTTAGCACAATATTGGATCCCCGTTTAAGATAACATTCCTAGATTTCCTCACCAAAAGTTATCTCTCTCTTTGTTTACAATAATGTAACATAAAAAATGACAGTGTTGTACTTGATATATATGGCCACAAGATGGAGCCACAACACTGACAAAAGATACACTGTCAGCCTTAAAATCCAAGCTGTAATTCAGCAAATATCAGTGAAATTCTATACTAGGGGCACAAAGACAATCTTATATAAAACGCCAATGCCTTACCAGTTGTTAACTTGTAGCAGAGTTAGATTTGTTTGTCCTGCAATCTGCCTCTTCTCATCTTCTGTTGGGTAGGGATGCTACGAGGAAGAAAAATAAACCACAACCACCACCTTAGTGTTCCATATTCACTTAAAATGCTGGTCATATTCAGTTTAGTTATTATTAAGAATGAACTTCATTTTGGCCTTAAAGGGGAATTCCACCCATTTTCAAAATTTTACTGGGAAAAAAGGTCTCTGAAAGAAAAAAAAATCATTAACTTGATGAAACACATTTTGATGATGTCATCAAGTTGTTTCTCCATGTCAATGATTTTTTTCAGACCTCTATTTCTAGGAAACACAGAATGGAGGGACTTTTTATCATGTCCACAAAACATTTCTAAAACAAACAAAAGGGCACGCACATAAAAAAAAAACTAAATACCAGGTGCTGGGCCGAAAAACAAACTAGGAAGAAATAAATAAGGTCCGCACACTGGACTGAAGCTCCAAATTAAAGGTGTTTATTTCACCATAAACATGATGACGTTTCGAGCCTCACGGTTCATCATCAGAAGGACGGCTCTTCTGATGAAGAGCCGTGAGGCTCGAAACGTCATCATGTTTATGCGGACCTTATTTATTTCTTCCACAAAACATTTCTAAACTATATTAATGGCATATTCCACTATTTAGATTCCTGCACGCGTGCGCGCGCGCACACACACACACACACACACACACACACACACACACACACACACACACACACACACACACACACACACACACACACACACACACACAGTGTTCCTGGCCGAATAAACCAGACCCACAAGCTCACAGCAAGTTGTGGTGCATGGGCTTCTATGGCTTGCTATTGTCAGAGTGCAAAACGCTGTGGTGTGATAAAGCATGCTTTGAAGGGGAATTCCACCCATCTTCAAAAATTTCCTGAGAGGATACAAATGTGAAGCGGGTCCATTTGGTTCCATTTGTACGCTCTCAGGAAAAAGGGGTCTGAAAGAAAAATCATTAAACATGGTGAAATGCATCTTGATGATGCATCAAGAATGATGTATCTCACCATGTTAATGATTTTTTCAGACCTCCATTTTTAGGAAATACATAATTGGGGGAACTTTTTTTATGATGTCCACACAACATCTCTAAGATATATTAATGACATATTAAAATGTTGAAAATTGGTGGAGTTCCCCTTTAACCTTTCCTCCTGTCTCACCATGAGATGCTGGAACAGCCAGGAGCGCATGATGTTGGTGGCGTGCTTGGGAAGTACACCTCTCTTATTCTTGGATTTCTTCTCATCGGCGTCCAAGAGGGAGGACAGGTCCAAGTTCACCTGTAAAGCGGACAAGCCGAGAGGCACGGCCCGAAAAAGGCAAGACCACAGTGTATTAGCGATTGGGTTAGAGTTGCCACGGAAACAAAGGAGCGTGCCAATTACCTGTCTTTGCTTTTGATGCGGGCAGAAACACCTCCTCAAGCATCACCATGGCAACAGAATTTGAGTAATTACAGTTTAAGACATAAAACAGCCCCGTTGGTGACTTGGTAAGGAAGGAAAGAGTGTCGGTAGTCTGAATTACATGAAAATGAATTAAAAATAATAATCTCATAATGCTTTATGAGATTATGCTTTTAATGTGGAAAAGCCTCTGAAGAACCATCCTTTAATCAACAAGTTTAGATTTGACATGAGCAAACTATGTTTTGTCCTGCTTATGGTAATTGTTGTTTTTTAACACATTCTATCAGGTACAGAATTTATTAGGTGATGTGTGTGTGTGTGTGTGTGTGTGTGTGTGTGTGTGTGTGTGTGTGTGTGTGTGTGTGTGTGTGTGTGTGTGTGTGTGTGTGTGCTACGTGTGTGTGTGTGTGTGTGTGTGTGTGTGTGTGCGTGAGCGTGCGTGCGTGTGTGCATGTGTGTCCTATTTTCGTATACAGTGTACAAATAAACACTAAGTACAAACACCACAAGTAAGAATGTTCAAATTAAACAATTCTCTGTGTGTGTGTCATTGTAGAGTGTGCAGTTATTTGGATCCTTCATGGTGGATCTGTGTATGACTTTAACACCTTGAAGCAGACATATGAACATGATATCAAGCATAACATAAACACAGAAAGGACAACATGCGGGAATACATAAGGTAAGTCTGAGGAAAGAACAGATTCATGTAATACAGAGACTGGCTCTGCAAATTCACAGGGAAAGAATCCTGACTGAATTTGAGATCACACACGCACGTGTGTACAGAGTCAGAACATATACTGTATTCCATCTGCACACACACACACTTCCCTCCACACAGCCCCATCTACCCATACATAGTAGTAAATCCCCCGCAGAACTCAACACACAACAAAACCAGCCTCATTACGGTAGCGAGTCGGGGCGGTCACGTGCGCCCTGTCCTCCTCCAATCCCCCTCAGAGCCGGTGAAACAACGCGTGTTCCGGGGTTAAGGCGTGGTTGAATTAATTGGCAGCACCGAAGGTTTGGAGTGTGATTACCGGTGGAGCTCGCCGGTGCACATGGCTGTGGGGCCGTGTGTATGTGTTCAATTCCCAGCCCGCATGTAGCAGCGCTCTGCCTTCATGGCTGGGTCCTGGGTATTCACCCAGGTCTCCTCTGTCTGTCAAACACTGAATTACCTGCCTGACACTCTGGCCCACACGCGCTGCTGACACCACTTTGACAGATTGAGCGCCGCTAAAGTCCCCTTGCTGCTCGCCGCTGTTTTTTATTCATACACCATAGGCCAGTGAGCTGGTTCACTAGGCTTGATAAAATAAAAAACGCCTGGATAAAAAACGCCTAAATCTAACGGGGGCAGTTGGTAACTTGCTGTATACAGTAGTGACTACTGAAGCAAGAGCACTGTTTGTAGCCTATGGTAATTTACTACGCATTATGCCAGTTATGATCACTGCAATTGTACTTATGGTTAACCTGCCAGTTACACTGGCTAGTATAGCGTGCCACTGCATATCTCATATTCTAATTATTCACCCCGGCCGGGTCCAAGACATGGCACATTGGACTCTGAAACGAAAAACAATCTACAGCATTCCAAAACTAGCCAATAGGAGGGGGCAAGGCAAGCTTTTGTTATCTAGGCACTTTTTTGATTTAGCTGATGATGTATTGATGGCGTAATTAAAAGTGTTGTCATGAGTATTATTTCCTGGAGGTGAAAAAAGTTACTCTAGGAAAAGGTTACTCTAGAAACAAGAATAACGTGGCACAACAGTCTGGCTGCACTCTGCTACACCACCACTGCCTGGCTGCTTAGTGTGAAAGGCCGTTTTAGGCTGCTCAGCAATGCCACTTTAGGTCATCCAGTGGTACTTCAGATGATTGTACCCCAAACCTACAGACAGACAGACAGACAGTCTTGACCAGTCATTGGAGTGGTTAGGCACCACTCAAAAAGGGAAGAGTATAGAATGTATTCATCCTAGAGTATAGCATGTCTTCATCCTACCTCTTCAGAGAACATGATGGTTGCCTGTGAAACATCTATTGTATTGCAAAGAATGCACAGTACATAAGAATATAGCCGGATTCTGCTATATTCATTTGCATTGCCTCTCAGCCTATTGCATTGTGAGGTCAGAACAAACCATGACATCATCATCACCCACATAAAAGAGATTCCTCCAGCCTTCCCGCCTCAATGCCATAGGGGGCGGCGTTAAATGGAAGATACTTAACAGGAAAGCCCTGCCCTTGGAGTTTGAGCTGAATGATAACATTGGTGGGTCTGATGACCAAAACTTAGGTCAAACGCCTTTGACGTGTCCAGGTTAAAGAGGACGATGGTGAACACGTTCATTAGGATCGAGGTGGAGAAGCTGCAGGAAAGACGTGACCTTATCCTGAGAAGGACCAACAACCAGACCTCCAGCCCCAGGGCCTCGGACACCCGTCTCTACATCTTTCTCCAGCCTTGTGTCCGAAGACCAACATTATACCCTTGGAAGGAATACGCCGATCTTAACCACCAAGCAACTGGAAGATGGCCCTACCCTGCCTGACAACATCCACGTATAGAACCCGAGAGAAATTCAGATCTTTGTCAAGAGCCTCCTTGGTGAGGAGCATGGTGGTGCAGTCGGTAGTCCCGTCGCCTCACACAAGGTACCGAGTTCAACTTGAGGCTTGAGACGCCGTGTTTTTTGAGCTATGAAGCCTATAGTAATCATACTGCCTCCCTCTGGCCAGCCGGGCGGCCTGACGGAGGGTAAAGGGACTGGTTGGAATGACATTTTCCTTCCACACAGAATGTCAGAGCCAAGCCCAGGACCACAAGAGCATCCCCTGGCCAGCAAGATGCATCTTTCTGAGCTTGTACGCAGGATGCAGAAAGGGTGCAGTAGTACAGTATTCAGTCTTCAATCTTAAAGTCTGTCCATTTTCCCATATTGTCCTGAATCTGAGAGTGGGGCAAACAAGTGAATTGGAGGTTCAAAAACAAACTGCACTTGTGTGAAGTGAGGAGTGCTCTTATATCATACATCACCGGTGATATATGATATATGGGTCCATTCCAAGTGCACACACAGCTGAGGGACTGCCCCTTAAATATACATTATTATTTATGACACACTGACTCCATTTGAGCCTCTCAAAATCCAACCCTACGTCCTCGCCGCGAGAGGTGGAAGCAGGTAACGCTGACTGACAGGGCTCTGGTAAAATCATTGCGAGAAAGTACGAAACGAGGAACGCACGACAGAACGTTTAATGGACTTCTACTGGTCTATTTGCCCGAGTGTAATTCCAGGCATGTTGAATACGGCCAAGGGTCTCCAGCATGTATAAAATGCTAACCTGTATATGTTGAGCAATTTTCGTAAATGGCATAATAACAACCTATAGAAGGCAAAATTTCACCGTGCGGCAGCGTTATATAGCATGTAATATCTCTAACCGGTGTTTTCATGATGCTGAATCCATTCCAAGTATTAGTTCTTCTCAAAGAACAGTTGTTGGGCTAAAAACAGCAATACCAATCATGAAATATGCTTAGTCTGCACATTTGGGCAAATGGTATGGCCATTTCCAGTCCAAAGAGTACTTTTTTTTTGGCAAAACTAATGCTTGGAATCGGTTCAGCATCATGAAACCCTCGTAGTTAGACGTATCACATGCTACATAACACATGATGAAATTTTGACTTTTTTTCCTTCACTAAGTTGTTAATGATATGGTGACATTATGCCAATTATGAAAATTGCTCAGTATATGCAAGTTAGCGTTGGGGCTGTTCTACATGCTGGGGATGTACTCAACATGCCTGGGTTCACAAGGGCTGATTCTCATACTGACACACAGGACCCAAAATAATGATGAAAGACCCAAAATAATGATGACTGAACGAATGAATGGATTGGGTGGATGGCTGGAATAGCTGGAGTAGCTAGCAGCGAATGCTAATGCTATAGAATCAATGGCTGAATGGACACTGAATGGATTAATGACCGAATGAGTGAATGAAGGAACGACTGAGCGAATGAATGGATGAATGGATGATTGAATGAATGAATGAATTATTGAATGAATGAATTATTGAATGAATGAATGAACGGTTCTTTTTAAGAGCCACCTCCTCTCCTGTTGCTGTGACCTTGCCGTGGTGGAGAGGCTTGAGAGACTCAATGACCCTGAGAGTGTTGCCGCCCCACTGGGACCGGGGACCACCGGCGTCCCGCGGGGGACCATCGACCGAAACGCTCGCAGGCGAGAGTCGAGACAAACAACAGCAAAGTCCAGTGGACCGGAGACCGCCATTGGTCCCTGAGAGGGTTCCAGGTGCTCCCCAGCTAGAGTATGGAGTTAGTAACCAGAATGGACCCTTAGAAATTAGAAATGTAACTCGTGAGAGTGTAAAGTGAAGCCAAATCGACCCTTTAGATCTTTAACTCTTGAGAGCATGAGATTTTCATTTCATGCTCTCAAGAGTTAAATGTTAAACATTTTACTTTCAATCTACACATGGTAGAAGAATTGTTATTTTGATGACATTTGGACTGTTTTTTTTCCTCCAAAATATAACATGGAATTGTGGAACAACAAACAAACAAAAAGTCTTTCGTTTTGGGGCCTGAGAGACCTCTTCAAATGGTGGTCCGTGGCTCAAATGCATAATAAATAGTGGGCCCTGGTATGAAAAAGGTTGAAAACTACTGGCCTATCGGACTGCTTGGGCAGATTTATAACTGTCCCTCGGTGTGATGTCGGTGCCGACCTACATTTTATTGTAAGATAGTTGGAGATAGGCTGATAGTTACAGAGGTTATATCTCCACAGTGATATGTTCTTATCACTGGTGTTTCTATGTACAGCCTTTTATCATTTTCATCAGCCACAGGCTATCATCGCTATGGATGCCAAGAAGATAGAGTATATTATAGTGAAGCATCAAAACAATAATATAAATAGGCATGTGTTACAATCTTTCGGGGTGTTCATAGGCAAACAACACCATCTATCCTTTTCATCAGCAAATGGCTATTGTTATGGTTGCTGAGATACAGAATATTTTATTGAAAACAAAAGCAATAATATAAATAGTAATGACTGCCATTTCTCTCTCCCGTTCTCTTTTTCTTTTCTCCTTTTGCTTTAGGGTGTACAGGGAGCTCTAGAAGTGACAGTGACTTTTCTGTTAGCTATTTGGGCTCCATTTTTTTGTTATTATGTCAAAGTGAAAATACACATCGATCCTGATTCATGAGGTGCGACTACTGTATGAGATCAACTTTGAGGGAATGCCATTCATTTTATGCCAAATCAGATGAAGAGAACCATTTCTAGAGTGCACATGTTACAGTACTGGGACAGGTCTGAAGTAATAGGCCTATGTGTACTTTAATACAGCAGTCTGATTAAGGAAAAATAATGTAAAGCACATTTGGCAAAAACAAGAAACATTGTGCTCATGCACTCAGACAACTACAGTTTATAACAGCCTAGAGCTTCTACGGACAGCATCTATACCAGTTGTTTTCAACCGGTGGTCCGGGGACCACCAGTGGTCCTTGAGAGAGTTCCAGGTGGTCTCCAACTGATGGAGAGTTGGTTAAACAGGTGTAACTCTGTGAGAGCGTAAACATTCGTTTACAGCGTTTACACTCTCAACAGTTAAAATATTCATCATTTGACTTAGCCCAACTTAGTCTACGCCACTGGAGAATGTGGAAGAATCCCAAATCCAGCCTGGTATTGTGGACAAAAGCAAAAGTAATCTTTAGTTTTGGGGACTGTGGGACTAAAATGTCCACAAACGGTAGTCCGTGGCTCAAATGCTGGATTAATATTGGGCCGTGTTTTCAAAAAGGTTGAAAACCACTTCATACAAAAAGGGCATGCAGTTATGAGTGCTGCCGAATTCTTTTGTTGGAATCCTGTAAGGACACAGCAGCGATCCGTCAATTTGTGTGAAATAAGATAATTCTATACTTCTCACCCACAGGCGAGGAGCCAAGGACGACGCGTAACTGTTCCAAGTGTTTCTCTACTCCGCCGGGGGTGTTGAATTCACATTGTTTAGACGTGTAAATCGTTCTCTTAAAAAATATGTGTGATATTGTTGTCAATCAATTTGACTTACCCCGTTTAACAACCGTGGAAAATAACTTTCTTCTCATTGGCTGTCAGGTGTACAAACGTGTTCGTTCGCAGTGCGTGCATTTGACACGCTTTTGGCTGCGTGTCTGACACCGGTGCACGTTGTAAATCTCCACATTATGTGCATTTGACACGGTTCCTGTTATGGCTTTAATTATTCACATGCCACCACATGTCTGCATGCACGCGGCACCTGCTGGACGAGGCTGTGTTCTGTACAGTAGATGTGTAACTTTGATTTTATTTTAATTTAACCGCTGACCCTGTATACTTTTATTTTCTCTTACTGAAAATACGGTTTGGAAGTTGCCAAATCCAAAGTCCACTAGTGGCACTTCCAAAATGCACTGGAATGCGCTAGAGCAGTGGTGTTCAGAGCCGTGCTTTTCAACCGTTTTCATACCAGAGCCATCTGAATTTTAGCCATGGAGGACCATTTGATGTTGAGTTTAGTCTCTCTGACTAATTTAGGAGAGATAACTGACAAAATGTTGGTCAAAATAGCAATTCTTCTACATTTTCTAAATGTGTAGATTCTTGAAAATGAGGTAATTCAGAATTAAATTTAGAATTTAAATTAATTTACGTAACTCCAGAGAGCGTTAAATGAAACCAAATGGGTCCATTTGGTTTCATTTTACGATCTCAAGAGTTACAGATGTACAAGGGTCCATTTTTTTACCAATGGTCCTTTCTAGGAAGGGAGGAGGACTCTATCATAGGTGAAAAAAGGAGGGTTTCATCTCTGGCGCCTGTCAACGAATTTCGCCCCAACTCACCAGCAAAAAGGCACTAGATTAGAGTTTTTCACTAATTTTGGTGTTAGGGGGCTCTGGAAAAAAAGCTAAATATAGTGACAAATGCGCCAGGTTGGCAACACTAGATGGTGGCTGCACAAAAACTAATTTTACCCACTTTACAGTGTAAAAAACCTTGCAATGCAACAATGAACTTGATTCTGTTCATGATGCATTTACCCCCTTGGCGATAACCGCCGCTGTGTCGGGCGTTAATCCTCAACGAGAGATTTACGCACAGAAACCTCACAGCATTAATCTCCACAAATTGTCCTTAATATCATGGAAACAAATTCCATTTTGCGTGTCAGCAGGCGGCGGGGGGTTCGTTCAGAGACAGAGAACGGAGGACCCCCGCGGGGGGGAACCTCCCTCTATGATCACATAAAGTGACCCTTTAAAGAGAACAAATGGTGGCAGCGGGTGGGAGAGAGAGAATCATTCTGGACACATAAACACAGATGCTCTCGGCAGCAGCAGCAGCTCACTCACTCACCTGCGAGTTCTGGATGTGGATGGTTCCCGGGGCCAAAGCCGGAGTTAACACCTGCCCTTGTGATGTAACCATGGCAACCGGCTGGTACAAGGTCCCACCTGAGGGGATAATTTGCGGTTATGAGTACCAAGTGGCTTCTCTAAGGCAGTGAGCAGCATAGAGTCTGCTGTGGCAGCCAGGCAGCAAAGCAGCAGTCTCATCCCCACATGGCTTGATTGGCTTATTAACTTTTTTCCGCCAGACAACGCGAACCATGTAAACAAGAGAAGGGAATGATAATTGAATGTGTTTTCTTCTACTTAACCCCGAAGACGAGATAATGTTGGAGCTGGTTGGTATTGATCGGGACACCCTTCATTAAAGGCTAGTTAGAGGCTTGAACGTTTTAGTGATCAAAGGCAGAGATGTCGATTGACTTTCTGTTGAAAGGTGTTGCCGACGTTTCCTTGTGTAGACACTCAACAACGTTCATGAGGTGACAAGCTTGTCACCCTTCCTTTGCAACGGTTGCTAAACTATTTCTATTTGGATTGGCATTGCATTGGACAATCATATTTGGGGCGGTGTTTAGCGAGGGACCCAATGAAAGCTATGACATTATGCTGAATGCTTGACTTTCTGACTTACTTTTAGGTTGAGAGCTTGGTGAAGAGATGAGTACTCAAAGGAAAGTCATTTCGACAAGTTGTCACTGGCTATTGTGGCATTGAGTTCAAATAAAGTCTCAGAAAATACCATAGAAAATAGCTCTGAAACCTGCTTATATTGACCACTTTCAAACTGAGAGCTAAAAGATTTAGGGCTCCATTTTCATCACCGCTAAGACCCTTATCCCTTAACTTCTCTGCCTTTTTAAACTATTAAAGAAAAACATTTTTCAATAGTTTAAATGGCCAGTCTACAAGCTCACAATGTGTCAATAGATTGGCACGTTGAACTATTCCAAAAAGTTTTTCAAAATATTAAAAAAATGATAAGGGGTTTAGAATAAGGGGTTTAGATGGTAATGAAAATGGAGCCCTTAGTTTTGTCTTTTGTGTACACAGAATTGCATACATTTTCATAAATCTAGAAGCAATTTGATTCATTTTAGCAAGCTATCTGTATACTGTAAAATGAGGCTTAAATGGTTATGGTTTAATTTGAAATGCGTATCAATGGGGATGTCATCTGCTTACATGTTTTTGTAGTTGCATCTGATTAATAACAGCTGTACAGTATACACTGAGCAATTACAGCAATAATTTGAGAATGCTTGTATTGCTTTCACACACTGAATTACAAACAAATAATGATTCAGGGAGACTTCACAACCCTCCTTGACAATAACGCAGTGTAGTGAACACAACGCTCGGATGTGATTTTAAACTAACAGGAGGTCTCAATGGCACTAACGAGCGTTTAACGCACGTCAATATATACACAAACACACCCACACTGGTCTACTCACCTGATACCACCTGGGAGTTAAGAGTTGCCATGGCCACGTTGCCCTGTTGCAGACCCCCAGCGGGCACCACAATCCCTGAGGGGTTAACAGAGCTGGAGACAGAGGTCATGGATGGAGAGGAGGTCTGAATTAGTTCCTGAGGGATCATAAAGAAGAACTAGTGAGAACACCTAAAGAGCTCCGTGTGGTAAAAGTATAGTCGTCTCTTCCTCATTTGAATGAAGCCTAACTCCCTCCTGTCCCAATTTATCCAGCGCCGCGGCGGCCCAGGGTTATTAGAGTTTACTGAAACTACTGACGCAATGGAAACTAGACTTGACAGAACATTCATGTTAACTGGGGGGAAAAACTTTCAAACTGTATCGTCTGTTTGGAAGACTAACTAACTCACTCAACTATTTTGACAAATTGTGACATTTGTTATACATGACATTTAGCGGAAATAGCTGATCTACAAGCTCACAATGCTAAAACAAATATGATCTAAAGTATACCTAAAATGGTCCATAAATAACTAAACTAGAAGAAAATAAATTCTTAAATGTCAAAACAGAATAAATATAAAAACGAATTACCTTTTAAGAAGAGCTTTGAGACAACTCACATGAACTCTAGCATCCCTAGTCTGGGTATTATCAGTATATTATCAGAATATTGTCAGAATAGATAAATAGTTGCATTCACAATGTGTCACAGCGCACCAACATGAGCTTGTAGATCAGGTATATTCGACTAAGAGATTAGTGTAGAGGGAAGAAAGTGAATAGACCTCTGGGTACTGGGGGGTCCCTGGTCCATAAAATATGAATGTACAGAATGTATGCACCCCCCTGTCTCTCTCTCTAGCCTATAGGACTGTGAACATACAGCAGACAGGAATCATATCTGACCTGCTGTAGACCCAGAGAGGTTTGTGAAGGAGAGTAGGGTCCTCCCAGGTCGTTGCGAAGCAGGTTGTCGCTGTGCATCTTGGTCTTGAGGCAGGTGATGTAACGGTTGCAGAAGTCCTTGCAGAGTTCGTTCACCTTCTCCAGCTCCAGCAGGTGGATCCTCAACACCTGAATGGCCTTCACCATCTGACAAACAAAGAAGGATTTTTACTCCTGCATGTACTGTATGTAGACAAGACGTAACAAAGAAGAAACTGGAATCCTTGGACCCTGAGTATCGCATGACTGAGCTACGCTAGACTTTCCGCATCCGTTTTTGGCAGCCGGATTCATTTAGCAGGCTTTCACACAGACAAGTTTTGCTGATGTTGGAAACGCGCAAACCGCCAAGTATCAAGAGACCTGGACCTTCTGCTTCCACCATTGGCGATTTTAGGAGGGTGCCAATTAAGGGGCGCACTTGCCACTCACGGTAGCAAAAAAATATATAAAAATAAGAATATATAGAGAAAATATTTCTATAGAAAAAAAATGTCAGCTGTAAATCATGCAATTGTAACCCTTTTCACACTAGTGCCCACTATTTATTTTGCATTTCAGCCACGCATTTCAAGGACCACCGTTTTTATGTTGAGTTTAGTCTCTCGGACCCAAAACTAAGGATTTGTCCAAGTTTCTGTGAGAGATAAACTGGCAAAACGTTCTTCTACATTTTCTAATTGTGAACATTCTTGAAAATGGCGTAATTCAGATGCTTAAATATAATTTAAATCTTGAGAGTGTAAAATGAAACCAAATTTGGTTTCGTTTCAACACTCTCAAGAGTTACAGATCTATCAGGGTCAAAGTGCCCCCCCCCCCTGCGTAGACAGCCTAAAATCGCCTATGGTTTCCTCCATGTCCACAAGTTGGAAACTTTGTTCTGCAGACTATCGCATTATGGACTTTTGCTGATTACACTGTTCACCGAGCTTTGTTTGAGCTTTCATACCCCAAAGGGGATTTTTTATTTTCATAGTAACAGCTGCAAAACAAACACGATGTGCTCATATCCCTGTAATATCATCCTGGATACTGTACTGTAAATATTTCCAAAAAGCATGTCATCCATTATTCACCCATGGCACGGCTCCAGCTTTCTGAGAAGTCTGAGGCTGAGCTGTCCACAATATCACCACCAGTGTTATTATGTATGAATTCTGTTTAAAGGGGGGGATTTATTTTGAGCATGATCTACATTCTAGGATACTACGTTTATCCTAACCATGTGCAATTTTTCCAACCCACTGGAAAATATGAATCTAATATTGTGTGTTAGCTGTTCAGACACTTGTATACGTGTATGTTCTCAACTTGTTTTAGAATTGAATACAAGCGTGCACCATCTTGTATAATCCCCCCGCAGTGTTGTCACTGCTGATGCCCGCAGCCTCACTCCCCCCGACCTCCCAAAATGGCCATTTGTGTTCGGATAGACAGCCAACAAAACCAGACGCACTATGGTGGATTTCAACCCACAAATCTCTGTGGTGGTGGTGGGAGGGGATGACCTTACCACTGTGCCACCCGGACTTTGTGTTATTGAGGGGTGCTAGCCCTTCTTATGCCCAGCTTTCACTGCTTTGTAAACACAAGCAAAATATAGAAGACAACAGTCAGGAGGCAAAAAATGTGATTGTATGATGATAAAGGTATTCCTCACTAGTCGTGCGCGCGCGTGCGCACACACACACACACACACACACACACATGCATGCACACACGCACACAGGCACTTATGGGAGGAACATTTACATTTCTATCACTTAAAGTTTGGCATAATGATCATTGTTACAGCCCAAGTCTGTTGAAGAAATATAGGTAGTCGGAGTTATTACACAAGATCTGAATTTAAAGAGCCATAACCTGACAGAGTTGACTAAAAAGATGGAACAATACAATTGAAATAATATACATTCACAGAAGAAAAGGTTGTGTGTGGGGAGGGGGGGGTAGTTTTGTTTTTCTTCTAGTGGGGTCCCACGACACACCGTCATTTACAACTCTTGTAAAAGTTTGACTTTCACTTCTAATTTGTAGATGATGACCTATAGAACAATTTTAGTTCGAGTGGCCCATCTGTAGATGAAAAAAATATGCATTTTTTGCCTAATTTCAAAATTGACCAAAATCGGATTTTTGTTTTTCTTAAAAGTCTTTATTTTCTCACAATTGCTGTTTTTTCTTTGTTTTCTTTTGCTATATCAAGTCAATACTAACCCAGGAATTAACTGGATTTCAAATATTAATGTTTGGAATATGATATGGAAAAAATGGACGCCCATGTACATCAAATTACTTCAAATGGCACCTAATTTAAATTCTGTTGAACCTAGAAGGATGAAGTTAGTGCCTACCTATCATGAATGAGTAATGGTATAAATTGTAAATAAATAGAAACAATACAGTATTGGGGGGATTAAAGTTAGGCATACCCACTTATAGCCCAGCCTCTATGTGTGAAAATTGTGCACTTTTCAATGAAAGCATGACATTTGGCACAAAGTTAAAGCCTGCCATAAGGAATTGTTTTGGCTATGGGTCTGTGATGACAGCTATGGTGGCCATCATCTGCTGTTATTTTACCAATTCAGCTCATACAACATACAATCTTGATTCTGATGACAAAACGTTTTCAAGGATTATGATTTTTTATAAAATGCTAGATAATAGTCAAATCATCAAAATGTGTAATATTGATGTAGGCAGTAAATCCATGTCTTCTACCCTATATGTGAAAATCAAGTGAGCCCATGAAATCAGCTGACATATTCTTAGTACTCACTCCAACTCAAACCAGCTCTACCCGATTGACCAGTACCCAGTGAGGTCAGAACACCAGTCTGTGTATACTAACCAGATATCCATCCAGATCCAACACCAGTGTACTTCTAGCCAGATCCCCACCCAGATCCAACACCAGTCTGTGTACTTCTAGCCAGATCCCCACCCAGATCCAACACCAGTCTGTATACTTCTAGCCAGATCCCCATCCAGATCCAACACCAGTCTGTGTACTTCTAGCCAGATCCCCACCCAGATCCAACACCAGTCTGTATACTTCTAGCCAGATCCCCACCCAGATCCAACACCAGTCTGTGTACTTCTAGCCAGATCCCCATCCAGATCCAACACCAGTCTGTGTACTTCTAGCCAGATCCCCATCCAGATCCAACACCAGTCTGTGTACTTCTAGCCAGATTCCCACCCAGATCCAACACCAGTCTGTGTACTTCTAGCCAGATTCCCACCCAGATCCAACACCAGTCTGTATACTTCTAGCCAGATCCCCATCCAGATGTGTACTTCTAGCCAGATCCCCACCCAGATCAAACACCAGTCTGTGTACTTCTAACCAGATCCCCACCCAGATGCAACACCAGTCTGTGTACTTCTAGCCAGATCCCCATCCAGATCCAACACCAGTCTGTGTACTTCTAGCCAGATCCCCACCCAGATCCAACACCAGTCTGTGTACTTCTAGCCAGATCCCCATCCAGATCCAACACCAGTCTGTGTACTTCTAGCCAGATTCCCACCCAGATCCAACACCAGTCTGTATACTTCTAGCCAGATCCCCACCCAGATCCAACACCAGTCTGTGTACTTCTAGCCAGATCCCCACCCAGATCCAACACCAGTCTGTGTACTTCTAGCCAGATCCCCATCCAGATCCAACACCAGTCTGTGTACTTCTAGCCAGATTCCCACCCAGATCCAACACCAGTCTGTATACTTCTAGCCAGATCCCCATCCAGATGTGTATTTCTAGCCAGATCCCCACCCAGATCAAACACCAGTCTGTGTACTTCTAACCAGATCCCCACCCAGATGCAACACCAGTCTGTGTACTTCTAGCCAGATCCCCATCCAGATCCAACACCAGTCTGTGTACTTCTAGCCAGATCCCCACCCAGATCCAACACCAGTCTGTGTACTTCTAGCCAGATCCCCAACCAGATCCAACACCAGTCTGTGTACTTCTAGCCAGATCCCCATCCAGATCCAACACCAGTCTGTGTACTTCTAGCCAGATTCCCACCCAGATCCAACACCAGTCTGTGTACTTCTAACCAGATCCCCACCCAGATGCAACACCAGTCTGTGTACTTCTAGCCAGATCCCCATCCAGATCCAACACCAGTCTGTGTACTTCTAGCCAGATCCCCACCCAGATCCAACACCAGTCTGTGTACTTCTAGCCAGATCCCCAACCAGATCCAACACCAGTCTGTGTACTTCTAGCCAGATCCCCACCCAGATCCAACACCAGTCTGTGTACTTCTAGCCAGATCCCATCCAGATCCATACAGTAAAAGCTGTCTGGTGAAAACCACTGCTGAAGTGCTGTACCTTCACACACAAGCTAGTTGACAGGAAAATAGTCATACTCAAAGTAGTTATATTGCACCATGGTGACCATTCTTTTCGACTCTCGTGTCCTTCTTGAAGATGGTTCGGAATGCATAATGCCTCCCCATGAAGACTCAACAACAATGTCAATTGAAGGAGCCTTCACCTCATGATACCTGGTGCTGGTGAGAAACTGTCTCCTGTATATAGCCTCCAAAACAAATGCAGACACTTGGCTAGACTGCCACAGTTTGAAAGGGTCAAGCCCCTAATCCTGATTGCGGCAGTCAACCCCACCTAATCACACAAACTGGGGCCTCCAGATGAGCCAGCAGCCATCTGCATAAGTCTGGGTTAGACCTTGCAGGGCTGAGCTAGAGACTTGGAAAGAAACCTTCAGCAAAGACAATGGCATTGACATAGTTGACATAGCCCCAGAACACTGAGGCCATAAGAAGTGAGGAGAAACTCTGGCTGGAAGCCCTCACCCCATGTCATCCTTTAGACCTCGTCCTTGAAAACGTAGGATTAGTTACCAGAATCAGGATCAGAGAATTTTAATTACTGTTAAAATATCAGCAGGTGGTGGCCATTATGAGAAATATCTACCATGGTCACAGGACAAATGTAAATAGTACCAATGAATTCCTCATCATTGACAATGTGGGACTATTTACTAGAATTAATATTTTAGAAAATAGCTGTCAGGATTACCAAGGGACAAATCTGTGATGGTGCCATAGCCAACAATGCTCCTAATGACATGCTCCAACTGTGTTCCAAAATTCATGCTGTTATCATCAAAATACTGCACATAGAGGCTGGACTACATGCTATTCTTGTGGATACACACAAGGGGGTGGGGAGGGGGGCTGGGGTAATATGGTCTAAATGACTAAATACTACTTCTGAATGTGAATATGTCATATGTTCAGATTGGATAAGTTACGACAGTCTTATATCATATTTTGGAAGCCCCCCCTAATAATCTTTATCTGCGTGCTGGCCACTCTAACCAAAATGGTTACCTCACCTCACTTCGGTTTTAGCTAATTTTAGCTTGTTTTGCTTGCTATTTTTGTCGATATACACCAATAATGGATGAAAAAATATATTTTATGTGTAATTAGGTTTAGGTAGCAAATGCTACTCCTGATTGTGAATCCATAGATATCCCATATGTACAGATTGGACAATTTGATCAAAAGTTACAACAGTTTACATGTTTTGGTAGGGTTGGCACCTTGTTACGCCCCCTACAGGCCAAATATTTAATTTGTGTGCGGGCCACTCGAACCAAAATGGTTCTATAGACCCTCACCAACAAATTAGGACTGAAAGTGAAACTTTTACAAGAGTTGTAAATGACATCCACATTTAACATGGAGACGAAACCCCACTATTCATGTCCCTGATAAGTTTATTGCATATGGTAGACAGGCTTGCATCTATACAGTGTGTGTATTAACTCTGATTGTACTTTTAATTAAAAAACTTAAGGCAGGTGGAATGTCTGTGTCCACTTAATGCATGAAAAAGTCCACATCCCCCATGTGTCAGGCAACAGCACACTGCTCAGCCTTTTCCGTTGCAGTCACAATCTATATTCTAGCATCAATATGGCTCTCTGCATGGCTTACTTTAGAGAGGCCTCTCCACCTCAAAGTCAGCCCTGAAGGTCACCTGAATGGGCTGGAAAAAGTGCTGGGCCAAGGAGGAGATAAATCAGCTAATTAAACCAGAGCGCGTTTAATCAGGGGACCAGTAACTCTGGGTTTTTACCCATCGTCAGTCAGTCAGTCTGCGTCTCCCGTCCTGTGGATGACTTAGTGTCCGCTGGGAGAGCCTTGCGCCTGCGCTGGCTGCTCATAAACCACCCCAGATGCCCAGTTAATTGACTGTTCAACACTTGTCGGGCTCTACCCCCTCGCCTTTTGTCTTCCAGCGCTGCCAACATCTCTCCCGTCACAGTGAACACGATCGGCGCCCACACCTACCCCAGCGCTTCTCCTCGTTTTTTAATTACAGCTTTAGCTGCTGCGTAAGGGGGCAGCGTGGGGGGGGGGGGGGGGGGGGTTGAATGAAAAAGGAGGTATTGTTTGGCAGCCAAAACAATGAGACACCCTGCGAACAGATAGGGCCATATATTTTATGAACGGCTTGTAATGTTTTATCATCTCCTCCTCTCCCCCCGTTCGGTCGAGTTATATAGGGAGGTTTAACCTAAAAATCACTGCAATGCAGGGCAGACGGACGGGCACAAGAACTGCAACGTGCCACTGCTGGCGCATGAACCCGAGTGTCCTTACTGTATACTGTATATCGAATGCTTTGTGAAAATATTCCCAACATCCATCACACATGCAACTTTTTGTGAGCTTGAAATTTTCTGTCGATGATTTGTTGTACAGAAGGAGGAAAAAAAGGAAGGGGCCAAGTATAAGCCTGTGCCAATGAAGTAGAGTTACAGTATAAAACGCTGCGGCGTTTGGATGTGATCACCTAGACCAGTGGTTTTCAACCTTTTTCATACCAGGGCCCACCGTTTATTCAGCATTTGATCCACGGACCACCATTGAGGACATCTTAGCCCGACCAACCCCAACACTAAGGATTTCTTTAGCTTTTAACAGGAAAAAAACATACAGACCAAAATGGCCATTAATCTTCTAGTTGTGTAGACTTGGGCTAATACACATGATGAATATTTTAACTCTTGAGAGTGTAAAAATGACACCAAATGGACTCGCAAGGGTCCATTTGGTTTCATTTTTACGTTCTCAAGAGTTACATCTGGTTAGCCAACTTAGCCATCCCCCCACATCCCCCCTCCACTACACCCCTGAAAATGGGAAATGTTACATCGATGCCTGCAACCCATGCAGAGAGGGAGACTCACCAGGTTGTCCAGCTCTGGGTCCTCGCTGAAGAAAGGCTTGTGGTCCTGCTCCTGCTGGTGCACAAAGTTCTCTATGTCCACGTCGAAGCTGGCCGAGGTGATGCATTCAGAGCCCTGTGTGGCCTGCTCACACTTCTCAAACAGCAGCGCCAGCAGAGGGAACAGCGGATGTCTGCAAGAAAACACATGTGGGACAATAAGGAGAGAAGGGACGAACGTTACATTATCATCATCATATGCCG
This sequence comes from Benthosema pterotum, assembly GCA_039105355.1. Lineage (NCBI taxonomy): Eukaryota > Metazoa > Chordata > Actinopteri > Myctophiformes > Myctophidae > Benthosema > Benthosema pterotum. Next base: position 17,083,002 of record CM076975.1, read on the forward strand.
ATGTTGATGAAAGACAGTTGTCACACGATTTTTCAAAAATTGCATAAATAGCAATATGGTACAGTATCTGCTATTTTTGATAGGCCAACGCTAAGATTTAAAGTGACGCAGATGTGTCATGTTAACAGAGTTAAACATTCTATTCCATTCTAGGGTGGAATACAGATCTACAAGATCACAACTCAGTACGGCTTGTTGTGTATAAATCAGCATTTTTCACATTTCATATGTTCACATCCATACATTTTGAAGCTCAAACAATTCTATCAATCCCGTCCAGTGAGCCAAAGTAGGCTAAATAAGTAAAATATTTAGATTTAAAAAATGTTGTTGCTGCTTGTAATGGAAATTGAAATTAAAGCTGATCAGATACCCATTTATACGTATCTATTCTGATGCCTCAATGTTGTGACTGTTATCATTGTTGTATGGCCTATGGCAGTTTAAAAGAAAGACTTGCAGAGAATGGATTCAATATTACTGTACAAAAGAATAATGCCACAATAGCAGCCTCAAATTCAACTGTTCAATATCAACAAGAATTTATTCAGTATATATACAGCATAAACTATCTGTTTCCAATGGATTCAGTTTTATGTTTGATATCTAATCATGCAGTTGCATACTTGCCAATACTAGTGGGGAAATAAAGCCAGTCATATATATAGCTATATAAATATAGCAAGTCAATTTAAGTGCTATAGAGTATTTCTCCTGTGAAGCAAATATTTTACTATTTACTCCATGATTATTTGAAAACTTGAATTACAAGTAACATTGTTGATTTGGATTACATACAGTACATACTGTACATTAACCAGTGAAGCTCTACTATATCCTTCAGCTTTTCAACATAGCCAATCTATAAACTCACTTATTACATGGCTTGAATGAATGCTCCAATCAGAAGCCAGCATTCTGGTCATGTGAGCGGTCACATAATACACTATAATCACCGCTCCTCGCCATTATTGACCGCTGCATAAACAAGTTCCCCAAAGTGCAAACAGCTGTGTTCATATCAATCCGTGCTGCGCTTCTGCATTTAGCTCCAGCACGCCGTTAGCGGGTCCATTTGGTTAGCTACGTATTTGGTTGTTTACATGCCGTTGTCGTCACCCTCTCAAGGACCACTGGTGGTCCTCGGACCACTGGTTGAAAAACCACTGACGTAAGCCCGCGGTGCGCCGTTAGCGGGTCCATTTGGTTAGCACTTAGCTACGTATTTGGTTGTACATGCCGTTGCCGTCACCCTCTCAAGGACCACTGGTGGTCCTCGGACCACTGGTTGAAAACCACTGACGTAAGCCATGTAATAAGCGGGATAACACCCTTCGAGCCGGTATTTGTTTCCTAACTAACTGACCTCGGCTGCGCCTCGGTCAGTTAATAGGAAACAAATACCGGCTCGTCGGGTGTTATCCTTACTTGTTTGTTGCGATGGGTGGCATTATGACCTTCTAGACTACAAATTGACAACTGGGAAAAACTAAACTTTTTCTTTGGTAAACTCACAAAAAGTGAATTCTTGAATACAGAACTAGTATTTGATGTATTGTTCATTTACTTAAGTCCTTCCATCGCTCTGACAGTTAAAGGCAATCTAATGTAGACAACATTAAACAGAGACGTCTTTAAGTGGGTTCAGCAGTGTGACACAGCGATGGGGGAAACATTTGTAATCGTTTGGTAAGCACTTTACAACATGCCACACATTGACAGCTCCTGCCGAATGTCTTCACAACAAGCAATAAATGATGTGTTCCACATTTGTTTGAGTGGAGTGAGTATGCCTCAAGGCTCCAGAGGGTCTTCAAAGAGGTCCTATAGCCTGCAAACACAGCAGCTGTCTGCTTCTACTTGGTGCATTGGGCAGAATAGAGTAATACACCACAAGTTTAAGTCATTGTGATTTCTTCTAGAAGAGAAAATGGATAGAAGCATGCTTGTTTTGTCTATTTTAATTTACAGTATTGTTAACCTTAAATTGCATCTTTAAAGGGGAATTCCACCCATTTTCAATTTAAAAAAAGGTCCTAGAAGAAATGAAACACAACAACACAACTCGATGAGTTTGTTGTTGTGTTTCACCATGTTAATGATTTTTTTCAGACCTCCTTTCTAGGAAGCACACAATGGGGGGGTTTATAAAGGTATATTAATGACATAGTAAACTGTTGAAAATGGGTGGAATTCCCCTTTAAAGCACAACTCAATACGTATTTTTTCTCCCTTGCCTTTAGATGTGTTTTTATTTCATCTCTGTGCTGTTATTTACACACTCATTGTGCCTGTCTCACTGCTTTTTTTTAGATTGTTTATAAATCTCTGTTGCTATTCATGAATTCACTCTTTGAATTTCTTTGCTGCCTTGTCTTGTGCTATGGTGGTGTTGTTTGAATTTTGCCATCTTCTTACTATTTATTTGCTGCGTAAAGCACTTTGAGACACATTTCGGTCATGTTATGACACTGACTGTTATACAGTATGTAACGTGAAAATACCAGATATATACAAGCTTGTCTATATTTCCTGCCCGGTGACACCGTCGTACGACAGCATGTAAAGCAGCAGGCTTAATGTGGCGCTATACGCTGGGGGGGGGGGGGGCACTAACCCGTGGCTCTCATTTGCAGCCTTTAATAGTCGTCTATATTATACTCTAATCTGAATGATCCCAATTTAATGTCGCTCCCTCAGCCGCACGCGCTAGGAATACTGAAGAGGGGAGGTCACGTGCACAGTGGGCGGGCTGCAATATCATTAAATGATGTCTGTGTGGCGACAGAATGAGATTGAGACATGGAGAGAGAGGGGGAGAGATAGAGATGGAGAGCAGGGCGGATGTAACATTTCCCAATTGGGGGGGGCAGGGGAGAGAAAATGGTATGGGTGCGCCTTCATCGCTTCATCGATGAAGCCGCACCCATACCATTTTTGGTTACAGGACTTTTATTAGACAAGTAAAGCATCAATAATAACATCCGTTGTTGTTGAAGTTGCTGGTTTGGTGTTGGTTTAGTGGTGTCATAATTAGTTGTTAGTTAGTTAGTAGCAGTAGTAGTGTTCCAAATCATTTTAATTATAAGCACTTTGATTTGAAATTTGGGTTGTTTGCATGGCATCATGTTTGGTGTGGCAGTCAGCCCCCCCCCCCCCCCCCCCCCCCCCCCCCATGCCCATACTTAGATCCGCCCCTGATGGAGAGTGAGAGGGAAAGAGGGAGAGAAGTGGAGGGAGGAAGGGAGGGAAGGAGAGAGAGAAAGAGAGAATGTTTGTATATCTAGGAGGGTGAAAGGGGGAAGGGTATAAAGTGCCAAAACAGCCCCATTAGCACATAAGGGGTGCTGTGTGGGGAAGAGTGAAGTACTGGATGTTTAGATAAACTGTTATCTACTTTAAATGTACCATGTGTCTCTGTGTGTGTTATTACGGCTGTAATACACATAACTCCAGAACTGTTCGCTCTCCACTGACTTCAAGGGCGACACGCGCTCGACCTCCACCACTTCATATTTGTCCATGTCTGACACTGACTCCTGTCAACTTAACCAAATGGACCGACCCATGTGTTTCCTTTTGGTTACATCTATACAAGTAGACATCTATACAGTAGATTATCACAGTGGATTGTATTGTGTACTGTATACTGTAGTGTATAGCAGTTGTACAGTATCCAACTTATAGATTCTAAGGGCTTATATGCACATGCAGCTTTGTGTCTTTGTACCAAAGGATGTGCTGATATGACTGGCTAAGCACAAATGTGATGATTATGATGATGAAAGCACAAGTGTGATTTTTTTTTTCTTATATACATGTCTTTGTCCTAGCTTTTGTCACATTTTTATATACAGGTACATGCTCAGTGAATGTACTGTAAATGCACCCAAGGGATATTGGTAGCACATTATAAAACATTCACAAAACAATCATTCAGCATTTTTGACAGCTACATTCCATTGACTTTAGGACAGAATTTCCTTGTCTGCATGCAGCATTTTATGCAGATCACTTCTGCTCAGAATAAGATTGACCATAGACCATTTATTGCAAAGCTTTTGCATGTTTGTATGGCGGCATGGCTCTTGCTCATGTGATATCAGACGATCTATGAACTGAGTCATAGGTCTGATATCACATTTGATATCTCCGATTATCTGTGCATCAAGACACAGCTTGAGATATCAACAACCCCCTGAGCAGAGCCAAGGTACAGTAAAATACAAGACATTAACACATGAGCATTGTATCCAGTGCAGACTGACATGAGACAGTACAACATTTATCCAAAATGCATGAACTACATGAATACAGAAAATACCATAGTCCACAGTAAACATGGATACCATAACAGAATTAGATACCACAATAGTTACAACCCTTAAATCATGATTAATCAGAGACTCATGTACTCTGAACTGGTGCCACAGGGAGGAGGCCGGGGAGGGGGAGGAAATTTGAACACATCTGATCAACAGGACAGAGTCAGCTTAGCAGGGAGAGAGAGAGAGAGAGATAGGAGAGAGAGACTGCTTATATAGAGCACATGATTGAATGTGGGTGTGACTGACTAGCTGACAGCCAATGACAGTGAGGGGAGTTGACATGGGGACAGCCAATGAGAGTGAGGGGAGTTGACATGGAGAGACTGCAGATTTAAAGGAACAGAATGAATTACTGATTGAAAATAAGGGGAATTAAATAAACCTTCTGCCCTCCGTGCCTCAATGAACTGACGCTCCGCTGGATTTCATTGACACACTTCGGCTCAGAATAAGATTGACCATAGACCATTTATTGCAAAGCTTTTGCATGTTTGTATGGCGGCATGGCTCTTGCTCATGTGATATCAGACGATCTATGAACTGAGTCATAGGTCTGATATCACATTTGATATCTCCGATTATCTGTGCATCAAGACACAGCTTGAGATATCAACAACCCCCCCAACACACGCTCACGGCAGTGAGCCAACATCGGAGCCACAACTAACTTAGCTATATGGGAATGGAATGATAGTCAGTGAAAGCACCGCAGCGGCATGGTGCAATATCATTTAAATCCACAAACCCCATAATAAGACGGGGAAGGCACGACCACGTAACCTCGATTTAAATGAAACATCCTACATGAAATTAACTATGTGAATTTCCATTACAAACCACTTGGAGCAACCGGGACCTTCTCATCCATTGCCAATATTCTGCATGGCAGCGACAAATAGATGAACATGTGGCATGCAACAGAAATATCCTATAAATTGACATTTAATTATGTGAATTTCAATCATAGATGGCCGCTGACCACACCATGAAAGAAATATACTATACTAGTGTACCAATTATGTGTAAATCCTTTTACATGCAAGTCACTGGTTCCAGGTAGTGACCTGACATAGAAGGATATATCCTATTTAGTGAGAAGCTGAACTAGCCGCCATACCAACTAGATGTGACAGGGCACGCCAAACCAAACCCCACCGACCCGCGCTCCGGCAAGAATCAGATGACCATAGACCATTGTTGCAAAGCTCTTGCATGATTGTATGGCGGCATGGCTCCGCTCATGCGATATCAGACGATCTATGCACTGAGTCATAGGTCTGATATCGCATTTGATATCTCCGATTATCTGCACACCAAGGCACAGCTCTGATATCAACAACCCCCCCAACACACGCTCACGGCAGTGAGCCACCTGGAGCCATGCAACGGGTGCGACTATATGAGAGTGGAGTGTTAGTCAGTTGAATGCACCGCAAGATGCAATTCCATTTAAATCCCCGCATTAAGCGCGCGCAAAATGCGACCCTCATTATGGAAAAATACCTCTGGGACTGGGTGATGAGGAAGGCACGGCCCACGTAACCTTGATTTAAATGAAATATTCTACATGGATTTAGCTTATGTGAGCATTTCCGAAACACGCCATTAATGCAACCTGGCCCTCACATCCAATACCAAATCTGAGCCGCAGTACCAATTAGATGAACTGGAAGCAATTAAGAGGGCTGATGCAACGGAAATATACTATAAAATGTGAAATAACTATGTGAATGAATTTCGATCATAAGGAAGTTAAGGAGCTACTGGAACCGGAGCAGTCAGATCCTGATATGAACGAAATATACTAACTGATTGAGCTAGCCATGTGTAATTCCCTCCCCTGCACCATAGAAGGAATATCCTATTTAGTGGGACCGAACTAACCGCCATACCATCATGAGCTTTTGACCGGGGCAAATGAACGACAGTCCTCCCCTCCAAGGGTGAACTAACCAGGAGTCTAGTAAACCAAGAGTTGAACCACCATGGTACACCGAATCGTCTGAGAATGAAAAATACCACCACAAATCATAATGCACATCGCTGATGAGGTGCAACCACTACTGAATACAAGAATAGTTAACATAAACACACAAGCTTTATCTGAAGACACACATCCGCATTTAGCAGATACAACTCCAGCAGCAGGTGTCCAACACGGCTTCAGTGTAGATCCTTGGACACGGGACCCCACTGCACCGATCCAAGTGAGGACTGGGCTCATCACCTGGCAGCAGACCAAAACTTGACATGGCACGTTATGTAGAGCTCCCTTCCAGAGTGACACCGTTGTGCTGGACATGGGACATAGAAGAGATCAGAGAACGCGGCATCAGATCTTAAATGAATAAGATATACCAAAAGAATGCTCAGAACAACCACCGATGCGGCATGCAAGCAGCCTTGACACCTGGAATATGACAATGTGATCCACAAAGCCCTATGGACAATTAGCAACCCGCTTACATCCCCCTGGCCTGATGTGAGCTGATTAAACGTATATCTTATGCCTACTCAAGATGTGTATGTGAACGAATGTGGTGTAATCTCAGTTGCACTGTGAGAGAGGGTGACTGGTAACGACATTTGGGCAAGATAAGGTTCAATCGAATGAGCCACCCGGACACTTATATAATCAAACAATGGCATTTAGGTGTAAAAGGGGTCACCAGAAATGTCGGCCCAAATAAAAGTCGGACCAGCCGAAATGTTGCGACATTGAGGGGTCAGAAACTGTGCGGGAAGGCTGTTTCAGCCTGAAAGAGGGACAAACTGGAGCCTGAAATACATAGTTTCCAATGATGGCGGTGCAAATTAGAACTATGTAAACATCTGTTATAAGCATTGCACAGCGACAACTAAAGTCTCTAATGTCTAGGCTGTAGGCCTACTAGCAGTACCATAAAACGTTCTAAAATAAAACGATGTATGTATAAGCATCAAAGCTGGGTTGTTAATGTGTATGCTGTAGTAAATGACGTAAAATAAAGGGATTTATGAACATCAGGCTGTTGCCTGATGTTTTTACTATATCCTATAGTATTACAAAACAATCTAAAATAAAGATAATATGAAGTCTATGTAGGAGAGCCGCCATTGGAATGATCCCATTTAGTGATCAGGGTTTGCGACAGCGTAACTCTGTCTATACTCAGGGTCCGACTTTGCGGCGGCCCGACTTCTCCGTACCCCTGTAAAAGTATGAGTGCAGGAGAAGACACTGAACTCGAGGAAATGAGTTGTTGAGCTATTAATGCAAGGTTAAAGTGATAAGTCATCACTTATGTGATTGTACAGTTCCAATCAGTGGCACACCCTGACTCAGTAGACTTGACCAGATTGAGTTGATGCAGAAACAGTTTGATAATGGATAACCTGCCTCTGGCCTCAGAAGTAGATCCAGGTGAACCACCAAGGTGTGCTTGAGCATGGTCAGCAATGATGCGGGACCGGGATCAGACGAAGTCTGGCGGCAATGCAAGAGGACCTTGCAGTAACCACGATGGGCAGGAAATCCACGCTGAATCACCATGGAGGGCTACGAGAAGAACTTGCAGCAACCGTGATGGGCAGAAGGACAACCACGGTGGATCACCATAGAGGGCGGGATCTCGATCATGAAACAGAAACAGAAGCAGTAAGAGTTCGAGCAGTGAGATCTTCGAAATGCCAATCTGAAGATAAAATACGAGTTGATTTGGCACCTAGGAATCCGCTTCCTCCCACTGAGCCAAGACACTGAACACCACAGCAATGCTTAATGCCATCCACTGCGCCATAAAAACGCACCCCCCTGAAGCAACACCACGACTCACAAGCTTTTGACCCCCAAAACTAGACTATGTGATCTCCTACCAGAATGCCCTGACTGAATAGTTAACTTCTAGATTCGGAGTCTTCTAGGTTAAAAGTCACCATGGAAACGGCTATACTTTACCCAACCCCCCGAAATGTATAAACATGATTCAGGTCTTATGATCACGACGAAATGAAGCTTAGCCCCCGGAACAACCAGAATACAGTATAGTAAAACACATAAATATGACGTACTGATCATCATGGAAAAACTTGATCTGCAGTATAATTACAAGTCAAATTAGGACAACGCCTTCTTCTGAAACAGATTCAATGAGCAACAATCCACAATAAAATGTCACCTTAGCAACATGGCTATAGATATTAGGGTTGAGACTATAAGTACAACTGCAGTACCATCCAGAAGCCACAAGATTACTAATTCAATGGAAAGTTGGGATGGGGAGAATGGGACCATATAATATGCATAAAATGTCCCTATGCCACACAATTGAAATGGTGGGCATAGACATTCCCAGAGAGGAATGATACGCCTCGACCACAGGGCAAATCATCCCAATGATTGGTCCACATAGGGTAAACTTTAGCTCTGACTGAGCATTGGGAGACATCAGCCATATATCCATATCATAGACTGGATATGTATACTTGAAATATGCTTATTTTCCCATCTGAATGACAAGTAGAGCTTAAACAACTGGACCAGTGACATAAGAAAACAGTTGCCTAGAAATAAATTCAAGGATGGTCTGAATTATGAGATTATATTTATAAAGTAAAGTTATTTACAAATGTGGCCAATAGCCAACAGTGTTAGCATCCGGCTACTGCAACCACCATGTGGCCCTGAGCAGACAGTTAGCATTTGGCTATGCTACTCAAACAACACCATGTGGCCAATGGCAGTCAGTACTTTATACTCAACAGCATGGTGCAAGTTGCAACACAACATGAATCTCAAAACTCCTAGTCAAATGCATGAATATGGAGGACCGGCTGCCTGTACAGAAGGGAGCTTCCTATCATCTTACCATAATGGGAACTTAGGAACAACACCACTAGAACAAAAGATTTGCCCTGACTGAGTGTGACATTACAGATCCCCAGAAACACTTATATAGTATTATGCTACTTGCTTCTGACCAATCAAAGACTGGGACCTGGGCCTGCATACATGTTAATTTCATTTCCCATGAAAGAACCTATACCAAGGAACTTATACTCTCCCACCAACACTAACATTAAGCTACCTTTGTCTGTAATCCCATTGGCAAGTAAAATAAAACTTCAGTCCTCCTAATGCAGTTAGGTTGCATAGACTACAGTACCCATGATGCATGTGAGAGACTTCCTGGATTTCCCCACATGGCAAACAAACAATTACCCTGAAGATGCTAATGATATCTAACCAGTTATTGATCAGACAATGACAAAATCAATCACATATTTAGAACAAGGGCATCACCTGGCATAATAGGTCCTTGAAGAGAAACAGGAATCACTGATTGATGGGCTGGGATGCAAAACAATCCATGATGAGTAGTAAGATGACAAGAAAACCAGGATACATGGTGGATTTAGGCAGCCAGACTCCCAACCAACAACTACTCATCAGAAAGACAAATCAGAAACCAATCCAAGCTACTGGTGAGTTACACATGTGGTGAAAGATTAGCATGAAGAGCACAGACCAACCGATGCAAATTTGAACACATCTGATCAACAGGACAGAGTCAGCTTAGCAGGGAGAGAGAGAGAGAGAGATAGGAGAGAGAGACTGCTTATATAGAGCACATGATTGAATGTGGGTGTGACTGACTAGCTGACAGCCAATGACAGTGAGGGGAGTTGACATGGGGACAGCCAATGAGAGTGAGGGGAGTTGACATGGAGAGACTGCAGATTTAAAGGAACAGAATGAATTACTGATTGAAAATAAGGGGAATTAAATAAACCTTCTGCCCTCCGTGCCTCAATGAACTGACGCTCCGCTGGATGCAGCATTTTATGCAGATCAATGCTTCTATAGTTAAAAATGTGAAGAGCTGCCTCATGGTGGCGCTATAACGGGTTGTTCTAGAACATGTGGGGCAGGGAGTGTGTGTACAAAGTTTTAGATTAATGTTGCTGGAGATTAGCTGGTAACAGACGGATGGACGAACGGACGGAAACACAGAGTGCAAATCATACTCTTCACCATGAGACAACTATACACTGGTGACGATTAAAATGATGTAAGACATTGGATATGCTGATGTTATGGTTAATTGGAATGTTTTGGCATTGAAATAAGATTGTAACTGTTGTTTACCAGTGTGTATGTGTGTACCAAACACTATTCTCTACGCACAGAGCAGGACTGAGTGAAAACACTCTTTTTCGTCATGGCTGGGGGGCTTTCTCACAGCAGTTCAACCTCAAAGAATTTGCCGGAAATTGGAAACATTACCACTTATCCTTCATTGGCCCGTGGTCCCCTGGGGGTCTATTCTCTGCCCCCACCTTTTTAATAATTTCATTTGTTTAAAAACATGTTTAAAAACCTACAAGGTCATCGCAGAGCTAGTATTTTCAATGTTCAACTATTATAACTATTATACAGTAAATAGGGACGCTGTGACATTCTAAATAACTACACAGCTTGTTCTTATAACCACCGCCCGCTTCTGTGGCCAATGTGGAAGTGCCTCTTGCCTACAACAACTGTGGTCTGCCTTTTGGTCAATAAAATATATAGTATGTATAGTTTTACGGACCGCAACAGAAGCGCGCCATCTCAAGCAAACCCGAGTCACGTGAGGCACCACTGAACACGTCATAAAGTCGTCATATGCAAACGCAACAAATTTAGATTGAGTTGACTCAGCGCCATTCAAGTTGCGACACAATAGATACAGAATAGTGAATCATGTTCTGGTGGGAGATTTGCTCCGCCTGCTGCTCAAACTGGCGCAGGGAAGCAGGGAAAGAGGTAAAATTGCATCAACCGCTTTTAAAATTTAATAGAGGCAATCTTTTAGCCCAAAATCAAAATAGATATACTCTATAGCTATATTCCTTTTCCACTCTAGGTTGCTTCTACTTTGATGCGGCAGCTGTTTCCCTGCAGACAGTCACTTGCTTCGTCCTGCAGACGGTCCAGAACTTTGTTGTTGTCATGAAAACAAAACATTCGTCGGGCTCAGGACAGGCGTGGCTAATGTGTGAGGGGGGAGGGCGGTTGTGTGGGGTGAGGCAGCGTTTTAGCCAATCACAGCACAGCAGTCTCCAGCAGTTTCATAATGACCCAATAAAGTGGAGGGGATGTGGAGTTCTGTGGAGATTCTGTGTTTAAACAAATCTGTTGACAAACACAGTGTTCGTACACACTATAGGTTATCAAGGAATTTCACTTCCAATCCATGCCATGTTCTGTATGGAGAGTATAGGTAACTGCCTTCAGGAAGGAGATACTGTATGCTGTTCCAGCATAGAATAAGGTCAGACTGAAGAGGTCTTTTGTCCATCAGTCAACTTTGAGGCTAAATCAGGACTTTGTCCAGGACTAAAGTGAGCTATGAACATTGCTCTGTGCCCTTATATGTTTCTATGTATGTCACTGTTTTTCTTTTCCTTTCCTGTTTTGCGTCCTGTCAAATGTGTGTATATGTGTTGCATACAAGGCTGCTGTGTCGCAGTAATAAGTATAAGTAATACTGTATATCATATATCAATATATCATCATAGTTACCTCTATTACCTTTAATATGAGAGGCAACATTAAGATTTTTCTGTCTCGTTGTTTTCACTCAACCTTTTAGTATGAATAAAGGATGCACAAGCCTAAACCTAATGATAAATGCAGTGTGTGTTTCACGTTGAGGAGGAGGAGGAGGACACACTGGGCTCAGTCAGCCTTCACCTGCACCAGGCAAGGTGAAAACACTAGCCTAGGGGTGGTTTGTGTGACCTTTATACAGGAGGAAAGAAAAAAATCAGGCTTAGGGTAGATGGAGTGTGCAGTGGCATGCATTTTTATGAACGTAAAAATGGTGGTGCGTGTTTGTTCAGCCTCTGTTGTCTGCCAGGGGCGGATCTAGGCATGGGAATGGGGGGGGGGGGGGCAATGCCCGCCTAAAATCCCTGACTGCCCCACCAAACATGATCGCATGCAAAACAACCCAAGATATTTCAAATTAAAGTGCTTATATTTAAAATGATTTGAAACACTACTACTGCTACAGACTAACTACAGCTGTGGCACCACTAAACCAACAGCATTTCATCATTGAAAACAGAAAACTCTCTGAGTCAGACCTTTAGCTTTATGCATGCTGCGTGTCTGTTGCAACTTCAACAACAACTGATGTTATTATTGATGCTTTACTAATAAAGTTCCTGCAACCGAAAATGGTATGGTTGTGGCTTCATCGCCCGGGACGCTTTGCGCCACGGGCGATGAAGCCGCACCCATACCATCTTCTCTTGCTCCCCCCAAGTGGGAAATGTTACATCCGCTCCTGTCGTCTGCTCTGCCGCCGCGGCATACTGGGAGCCCACCTTCTGCCAAATGCGTCAGCTCCTATCTGCAGTGCGACGGAGTGGAGATTGCCGACTGGGGGATCATTACAAGGGCCATAAAAGAGCGATTTGCAGGACGACCAGCAAGTGGGGAGTCAGCAGCACATGCCCTCCTTCCACACACCTCCACACCTCCCCCTCCCATACCAGCGCCACCACCGCCACCGCCGCCACCACTATCACCCGGTCGTTCCGTGCCACGGTGGGTCGCCAACGGAATGCTCCAAGATGGCGAATCAAAAGCCAGCGGGGTACAGCATGACTTAAACATGAAGGGCAGGAACGTGCATGGCGGCTCCGTGTGGATCCTCCTCCTCTCCCTCTTCAGGATGGAAGGAGATGGAGAGCTTTTTAATGTGCATACTGCAGAGATGTGACGAGAAATGATGCTTGATAACAAAGAATACTAGTGACGAACGAGCGAGTGAGTGATTCTTAAATCCGTAGCTGGGACAGTGACATTCTGATGCCACAGAGATAGCAGGGAAGGAAGAAGTTATGATGACATGACATGTGGATCTTGGGTCTACTGTAGTATTAGGCCTATTGATCTCATAGGTTTAGGTCACGCCTGGGCATCATGCGGCCCGGGGGCCAAATGCAGCCCTTCATGGCTGACTCTGACCGGCCTGTGAAAGGGTTTTAAACCAGTGGTCCGGGGACCACCTTAGTGGTCCTTTTGAGAGAGTTCCAGTGAAATATGGAATTGGTTAACCAGATGTAACTCTTTGAGAGTGTAAAAATGAAACCAAATGGACCCTTGCGGGTCCATGTGGTTTAATTTTTACACTCTCAAGAGTTAAAATATTCATCATCTGAATTAGCCAAAGTCTACACTACTAGAGCATGTAGAAGATTAATGGTCATTTTGATATGTATGTTTGATTGTTGTGGAATTGTGGACATAAGCAAAAAAAGCCTTTACTTTTGGGGTCTTTGGGGCTAAAATGTCATCAAATGGTGGGCCTCTGTGGCTCAAAATCTAAATAAATGGGTGTCAAAATGGTTGGTCTTACACTTACTTTTATCTTGAAATTAAAATAACATTATGCAGACTTTAGTCCAGCCTTTAGTCTTGGCCCTACACAATATTTTATGTATCTCATTTGGCCCTTTGGGAAAAATTGCCCACCTCTGGTCTAGGTGATAAGGTTGACCAACGAAACAGTGGTAAGTGAACATGAAGACATGTGTTTGGGCAAGCAGTGAGTTTTCCAAACCAACCTTATAAGCCACCCTTAAAACTGGCGCATGAATAGGTCCTGGGGTGGGTCTAGCACCGGCCCCACGCACAGACTTTGTCAACTCGTAACCCCAGTCTTGCAATAACCTTGCAGACCACCCAGCGGCTGCAGGGGGGGGGGGGGGGTGTGCGGGGCTGGTTCAAGGGGGTTCAAAACGTGTTCATGCGAGCGTGCATGCGTGTGTTTTCCTGTGCATGCGTGCATGTCTGGGGGTGTGGGTCCCTTTCCCAGCGCGCTCCCCACTGTTTACCGTCCTAATCACGGCTGCTGTGGCTCCTACAGTATATTAGGACCCAGTTTGTGGTGAAGTCATGCTGTGTGCTCATACCCCCCTCACACACACGCACGCACGCACACACACACACACACACACACACACACACACACACACACACACACACACACACACACACACACACACACACACACACACACACACACACGCACGCACGCACACACGCACACACACACACACACACACACACACACACACACAGCCATCCATTCCCCTCAGGCTACATGTGTGACGTGTCGTGCACCTCGCGCTTCAGAACACACAGTGCAGGTAAAGTGTCGGGTTAGCCGATCTACAAGCGATCGATGTGTCGCGTGTTGTTGTGAGCTTTTAGCTATTTTCACTGTTCGTTTTTCCGTATTTTCACAACGTTTTTGCGACATAATGACCCGGCAGAGGAGATAGAGTGTGCTCAAACCTATACACATAGACACCCCCCAGTGGGTATGTTATTAAATTATGCCTCCATCTCTCACTATGCCCCCTCAGGTTATATCCATAACCTGCAATGCAGGATAAATGGTCCTGGTGCAGAACACATGCTGTACACTTTGTATGTGAAAGGTCCTGTATGGTGCACATTCTGTACACTCAGTACATGATCCTGCTTATCTTTATACAGTAGGCTATATCTTTGCTGTCAGGGAGGATCCACAAAAGGCTTAAATGTTCATTTTCCTGGAGATCCCGTTTTTTGTTACTTTCCATTGTTTTAATATTATAAACAAAGATGTATCTGTACTGTAAAGGGTGTTCAGTACAGCTATGATCTATGAGTTAGCTGCTTTCTGTCTGCACATGTTTGTGCCAAGAAGCCCTCTATATTACACTACAAGCTACAGCAGTTCTATCAGCTCACAACATGCCACACACAAAATAATAATACAATAGGGTAAAATATAGTACTTCATTTTTGCTGGGGACCCACTGTTACCCTTTCAAGGGGCCCTGGGGAGAACCCAGACCCCACCTTGATAGCCACTGGTAGGAACATGAAAAATTATGCCGGTAGGAACAAGGATGCTTTCTTCCCAGCACGATTGGCGGACAAGCTTTCGAATACAACACTGAACGTATATACTGTACCCTGTGGTCTTCTCAAGAGAGTTAAATACAGTACATTTACATTATGATCTTTTAAAAAAAGAAGGAAAAAGAAAAGACACACAGAGGGCTGACTCGGGCCACAAAACGTGGACTTCCTTTCTCATCCAAAAGTCAAGCAGTGAGGAAACTCATAAAAGCAAATATCTGAAAGAAACAAGCCAATAAACCACTTGAGCTTTGACACAGTTTCCTGCATTCAGCAGCGGCTGAGCAGCAACACATGCCGCCCTCTTAAAACGGAGGAGCTGTTTTCATGCCTGTCAAACGCAGAGCTCTCAAGGCTGCTGGTAGGGCGGTGTACTCACACAGTAACGGTCAAGAACACGTTGCGGTGGCTGCTGGGACGACGCAGTGTGTTGCCATAGGCCATATTTTGACAAAACGGATTAATTTAAAACATTGTGTATCGTACGGGTATGCTTTCTAAATTAATGTTTCTATCCACACAAGAACATTGTGTGTTTGATGTGGATCCAGGGCCAGATCTAGGCATGGTCATGTTTGGTGGGCCCTGACTGGCCCACCAAACATGATGGCATGCACACAACCCAGGTTTCAAAGATATTTTAAATTGTAAAATCATGCTTAGCTTGTTGCAACTTCAACAACTGCTGCTAGCAGGCAATGAAGCCCATTTTCACCTGCTCCCCCAATTGGGAAATGTTACATCCGTGACTGTGAGGATCTCAGACTTCATGTGGCCAATGATCATTTGTTTGATGTCACTATGATTGTGTACATATGTGTACATACATGCGTATCTATGATGTAACTGTGGTGTATCTATGAAGTATGTGTCTATGATGAATGACTAAGAATTTGGTCACGGTTTCACTTTCAGTCAGATCCTAATGACTTCTATTATAACGTACATTACTGTCAGGCACAAACCTCTTATGTCAAGTCATCAAAGTAACATGCGATTTGATCTTGTCGATGTGCTACTTTTTGCTATTTCTGAATTTGAATCTTAAATCAAAGCCAGTTTTTGACTCATGGGGTGTCCTCGTGGCAAAATAAATGCAAGATAAATATTTCAAGAAAATGTAAAACACATGGTACCTACTGGCAGCCCTCGCAAGAAATGCAGCACTGTACCAGTACAGCGGGAGAGCCTATGTGCACATGGACCAACGTAGAGGGCACTGTACAGTATGTATGCAGAGTTTCACCTTCAAATCATCACTGTATGAATGCTCTCCAACAACCAGTATACATAATAGAAGCAGCAACTTTCTTTATGGTCAGTTTCCATTTCTGTAAGGGTCAAGGCTAACCTCCTTACGAATGCATACTAAGTACAGGTGTAACAATATAGTAACTGCATCGAAAAAATCGATTTCTATTTCAAAAATAGAAGTATATTGAAATGAAAACAACAATATTGACTATGTATCGTATTGCTTTGCAATGCAAATAATCGGTATTGAATCATTTTCTTTGCAGACAATGAATTGTATTAATACTACATCAAATTTAGCATATTTAAAAGAAAATAAAAATAAAATGAATGCTTTAATTACTTAGTTTAAGTCATGTCAATGTATTTTAAATAGTTACTATATCTTTTTCCAATCATTGTTATCAGATCACCAGAATGACCCAATATCGTCAACCATGTATCGTGATACGTCTCAAATCGCTGTTAAAACGTATTGTTACTCTCCTTATACTAAGTCAGGCAGGCTCTGGCCAGACTGTTTTGCGAAGTGACATTTCAGATGTGCGGAATGCAGTAAATCAGGCTCCAGCCTGATTCACTGCGTTCCACACATCTAGTGTGTTCAGTTAAGATGCACAGTTATACGTGCAAAGTAAAAAAAAACAACAACAACGGAGATACAAGGTTTCTTGCCCTACCCTACACAGCAACGCTAAGCAGCCAAGTTCCAACCTCTGTACACGCTAAAGAGAGAGCATGTTAACCTCCTTATACCAATACATCCATGTATTCGCTCAAATCCTCAGTCTCAATGCATCAAGGTTCAGGCTGGGCAATGCAGCGTGAGAAAGGGGCTTTCAGCAGCCAGGATCCCTACTGTGGTGGCGAGTGAATGATAATATGTCCCAGTGGGAGATTTACATTACAGCAATGCTCTGTTTATACAAGGATCTCACCACTGTCAAAGAACTGGAGAAATCCGACTCCTTTAACCACGTAAAACCCTCTAATCGTAGCAAAACAGACCTGAGTTGCAACTATTCTTGGGACTCCCCCCTTCCCGTCTATACACCAAATCACTTGATAGCAAATAAAATAGAAGATCTACTGTAAGTCGTAGGTCGTAAGCTGTAAGTTAAGTTTCCCCAGATTTGTTTTCTTTCTTCCTTGAAGACGTTGAAGATGATTCATGTGAAAAGTGTGCAGTTGGAAATGGAAAGAGGAGGACTTCCCGCAGGACTGATGCTAACAAGGTCAGGCTCCTTTCTTCATCTCATTTCACAACATCTTTGCATGTTGTGAAAGCAACCAGCACTCAAACTTCTGGTACACTTCTTTGTGATTTCCACACAAAAAAAAAACAAATTTCACACCACTGTATGACTCTGTAATGTTGTGACAAGGCAATCCTGATTCGGTCTCAAAATAAATAATACAAACAAGAGGTTTCTTGTGAACCGGTAATCTTGCTTCCATCCATAAAATGCATTGTTTTAATCCAGTAGAAGACCTCTGTATCAGTGGTTTTCAACCGGTCGTCCGGGGACCACCAGTGGTCCTTGAGAGGGTTCCAGGTGGTCCCCAGCTGGAACGATGGAAAGTTGGTCAACCAGATGTAACTCTTTGAGAGCGTAACAATGAAACCAAAAGGACCCTTGCGGGTCATTTTGGTTTCATTTTTATAGTTAAAATATTCATGAATTAGCCCAAGTCTACACAACTAGATCTACTGTATGTTTGCCTGTTTTATGTTTTTGAAATCCAGCCTGGAATTGTAGATAAAAACAAAATAATCTAATAATCTAATCTAATAAATAATAATCTTTAGTTTTGCGTTCTGTGGGGCTAAAATGTCATCAAATGGTGGTCCGTGGCTCAAATGCTGAATAAATAGTGGGCCTTGGTGTCAAAAATGTTGGAAACCACTGGTCTATAGCAGATGTCTGCCTTGTTACAGTGTAAACCACTGCAAGGTCTGAGCTGCTCGGCTGCTTCTCTTCTCCATCCTGTATGAGTAGTATATGTGTGTTTGTACGTGTGTGCGCACATACGCGCGTGCGCCTGTCAGGGAAGAAGAAGGAGGAGGAGAGTGTGCTCCAAAAAGCCTGGGTGTGGATCCATAGGCGGTTGATTTGGAACCCCCACCCAAACCACCACCACCACCAACCACCCGCAGCCCCTCCAAAGATGGCTGCTCACATCAAAGGCAGCCTTGTATCTCAGAGGATTTCAGAAATTCCGCCGCAGGCTTGGTGAGGACTTTACAGCAGCAAGCCTCAGGGCTGAGCACAGAGGGGCTCGCACCTACTCAGACAGTGGTGGCGGATGCCCGCAGGGGGGATACCTGAGGAGAGCAGCCAGGGCAGAGAGCCGAGCACAGAGTGCAGCGTCATCACTACTAGCTAGGCCTGAGCCAATGTATGTATGTATGCGTGTATGTGTGAGTGTTTTTTTGAGCCAGCTTTTGTGTCTCTCTTTTTCGGTGAGAGAGACCAACCAGGGAGACTGCCGCGTGCGATTAAGAATGCCTGTATTTTGAATAATTTACTTCATAAATAGATAATACTAGCTCATTATAAGCGGTGCATCAATATTGTAACGATAAGCAGAGGGAGGACTGAGGTGTGTGTGTGTGTGTGTGTGTATGTGTGTGTTTTATTTAATTGGTGTTTGGTTTTCAGTTGCCGGTGACTTTCAAAGTGTTTTTTTTTTTGTAAGGCCAGAGTTATGCAGGTGAGGAACTGATGGTAACAAATCAAACAGAAAATCACCACATTCTCCAATTAAAAAAACAACTGAAAATAAACTAAATACTGTATGAAATTGTATGTACACCACCCATGTGTGTGTGTGTGTGTGTGTGTGTGTGTGTGTGTGTGTGTGTGTGTGTGTGTGTGTGTGTGTGTGTGTGTGTGTGTGTGTGTGTGTGTGTGTGTGTGTGTGTGTGTGTGTGTGTGTGTGTACATGATACATGATATTCCTCATATATATGATGATATTCCTCAATGATATCCTTCCCTTACTGTCAAATGTTAAGATTTAGATGTGGGGTTTATATCCAGAACATACACAGGCAAACAGGTGATTTGTATTTTCATTCCATCCATGCAGTTTAAAGACTAACACCACTAATTATTTGCAGCTACAGTAGCTATTCTGCCCAGGAGCGCTTGGGGCAAATGAGGCAGAAAATGAAGTGGTTTGCGTTTCTTAAAGGTGTAGTACTATGTGAAATACGCGTATATACTCTGTTAAAATACAACTTAAAGGGAAACTCCACCCATTTTCAACATTCTGTCATTAGTATACCCTAGAGGTGCTGAGTGGACATGATAAAAAGTTCCCCCATTCTGTGTTCCCAAGAAATGGAGGTCTGAAGAAAACCACTAATATGGTGAAACATCTTGATGTCATCATCAAGATGCATTTTCACCATGTTAATGGATTTCTTTAGACGTTTATTTTTTCTGAGAGCGTACAAATGGAACCAAATGAACCCGTTAGGGTTCATTTGGTTGCATTTGTACGCTCTCAGAAAAAATGTTGAAAATGGGTGGAGTTCCCCTTTAATATAGCTTTAATATAGCTATTAATACAACTTAAATAGCTCTATATTCTGATAGTAATTATGTAGTGGTTGTTCAATAGCAGGGGTATCTCCAGCTCTTAAAAAAATGAAAACATTTTGTAGAAAAAACAATCAGAAGAGCGTTGCACGCGGCAGCCATTTGTCAGCTTCATTGTGCTCCGGTTCCAATTGTGTGTGCTCACAATCACATCTTTGCATCGTCAATGCAATAGACCGTTATCCATATGCCGGGGAGCAACAGGGTGGCATTTCATTAACTTAATGGCATGATGGTCTATTGTTTACATCCTGTATGATTCTATCTCCTGTTAGGGTAACAATGGTACTATCCATCCATGCATTTTCTGTTTAATAAAGAGCTGGAAAGAAAAGAGAGAGAGAGACCCCACTAGCTGTTACTGAACACGCTCTAGCAATGGTTGCTATCATAGAGATTTTACTTCCTCACAAAATAAACTGTTTTAAACAAGAAATATCACTTACCCTACCGTTACTTCACTAGGTTGCCCAAAGCAAGCAAACACATAAAAAAATAAAATAGGCTTGTCTTGGACGGCTGTATCACAGTGGTTTTAAACCAGCGGTCTTAGCTAAATCATGGACAGTTGGTAACCGACTGGACCCTTATAGATCTGTAACTCTTGAGATCGTAAAATGAAACCATATGGACCCTTATGTGTCCATTTGGTATCATTTTGCGCTCTCAAGAGTTAAATTATATTTAAGCATCTGAATGACTTAATCTTCAAGCAATCCACACAATTAGAAAACGTACAAGAATTGTTATTTTGACCAGCGTTTTGCAAGTTTCTCTCCTCTCTTGTCTACACAAAATTGAAAATCCTTAGTCTCGGGGTCTGGGAGATTAAGCTCAACACCAAATGGTCATCTGTGGCTAAAATGCAGAATAAATAATGGGGCCTGGTATGAAAGAGGTTGAGGTTGCTGTAGCATACACAGTACTCTACTGTGATGTGATAAATCACAGATTTTTGAGATTCTCTCTCTCTCACACACACACACACACACACACACACACACACACACACACACACACACACACACACACACACACCGCTCCTACCTGTAAACAGCCCTCTTATCTGACTCCAGCTGGGCCTGGGGGTCCAGGGTCACACTGACTGGGGTGTTTCCTGCCGCCGAGGCTGCTGGGATGTGGACCTGTGGGGTCTTGGTGCTCTGTTGACTGGTGCCCGTCATCTGGGGAATAGACCAACACAAGCCTGTTAACTTTAAACAGAAAAATACAGAGCCCACACAGTGTGACTAAGCGAGGGAGAAACGCTCCGTTACTCACCGCTTGTCTGTTTAAACATTGCTTTGACTGAGATGTAATTTATTACGTGGCAGGGTTGAAGCTCTGAAGGATGGAAAACCGCAAGCTCGGTTGTGCATTCTTAAAGCACAAATAACATACATTACTACAATTGTTTTAAGAATTATTGTATATTCTACAAAACATTTGCTCTGAAAGAACATACTGAAAGATTTGTGCTGCATTCTCACATTCTCCCCAAAAATAGCAGGCCACTCTGTGGGGCGCTAGGAATCGTGAACACATGCTATTTTTCAATGAAAGTTAAAACAGTGCAGAATGGTTTAATATCATATTGTATATGTAACTTAAGCTTATTTATTTGTTTGAGCCTCAATTTCCACTATTATAACCACTCTTGTCATTTCTTTATGGACAGTTTAGCTGTAGTGCTACAATGTTCTAAGGTGTTGGGGGGAACTCATTATAATATACTGTAAAACAGGCTTGTTTCAATACCATGCCAGTACAGTTCACCTGTACAGAATCACGTCTGTGCCAAGGCTTCTATGACACTACATTTCAGTGTCTTCTGACAAACCAGGCTATGGTTCAGTAGGTAAACATTTGCGTAACGTGGTCACTGGAGGCAAAACATATTCATGAGGATCACACACTAAATCTGTTTTCTGGCAACATTCTACTGCTGTCGACACGCCATTTCCTTACATCAACACGTCTGACCCCGTGGCTACAAATGAAGAACGAGCAGCATTGAGTGCAGTTATTTCCTGCTCGTTCGCAGGCAGAGTGATAAAACTGCTAATTGCAATGAAGGAGATAAGATACCTTTGCTAATTGAACGAGACATGCTTGTTTTATATGGGCTACAGTACAGCATATTGTTCAGGTTTAATGCTAATTGACAATTCTATCATTTCAAATAATGTCTACAATCCACAGATTTTGGTTGACGGGGAGTTGACTGAAAAAGGCGGATGTAACATGTCCCATTTGGGGGGCAAGAGAACATGTCCCATTTGGGGGGCAAGAGAACATGATGGAGGGGCAAGAGAAAATGGTATGGGGGCGCCTTCATCGCCCGTGGCGCGAAGCGATGAAGCCGCACCCATACCATTTTCATTTACAGGACTTTTATTAGGCAAGTAAAGCATCAATTGTTGTTGAAGTTGCAACAGACACGCAGCATGCATAAAGCTAAAGGTCTGACTCAGAGAGTTTTCTGTTTTCAATGATGAAATGCTGTAGTTAGTTAGCAGCAGTAGTAGCGTTTCAAATCATTTTAAATATAAGCACTTTAATTTGAAATATCTTGTGTTGTTTTGCATGCCATCATGATTGGGGGGCAGTCTGGGCATTTAGGGGGGCATTGCCATGCCCATGCCTAGATCCGCCCCTGCAGGAGGGACAGAACAGTACTGCTGCAGTCAAGACCACCTACATCGAGGCCAAGACAAGACCTAGGGGGGTCGAGACCAAAACGAGACCAAGACATCACAGACGTGGTCAAGACGAGAACAAGACCCAGACCTAGAAGGGTCGAGACCGAGGCTGAGGCCAAGACCAAGACCTAGGGAGGTCAAGGCCAAAAAGCCGCAATTTTGATTGTTCTGTAGTAATATTACAACATAACACATTCCAGAGACTTTAGTTATTATTGTACAATACTAGCTGTCGGTTTGCGGACTACTAGAGATATACACGTCATCTATCACTGTGCTCTGTATAAGACAGCTGTCTTTATGAATGGGCTCCTCGATCCACACAATGGATATAGAACATTTCCTTTGCATTGTCTCGTCTCGAGTGGTCTCAGCGAAAGAGACATTTGCTCCGAGGTTGTGACAAGACCAAGTCAAATTGAGGGTGAGACCAACACAAGAACACAAGACTGAAATGAAATACAGAGCGTCAAGACTGAGACAAGACCAAGACAACTGAGGGCGAGACAAAAACAAGACCGAAATAAACCAAAATTGTAGACACTGGACTCGAGACAAGACAATGAATGTCTCGAGAACTACAGAGAACACTACAGAACAGAAACGCGAGAGAGGACGTTCATACAGGGCAAAAAAAAAACGTTCTCTACATCCAGCGTCATCTTCACCGCAGGAACTACGAGGGAAACCTCTTCCCAGGGGGCTGACATGCTTCATGAACACGGGCCATTGTCTACGCGCCCTCTACCTCCACTTCTCAATTGCACATCCCCTTTCGCCTCTCAGGAAATGAGACTACACCGCACCCACCCTACCCTGCACCCTACCCCACCCCACCCCACCCCATGCATCCTCTTTCCCATCACCCCCGCCGTTCGTTCGTTCGTTCGTTCTGAAGCGAGCGCACGTGCGTGCGTTGCATTGCAGGGCTGAGGTGGTGTGGTGTGGGTGTTTTTTGGAGGGGGAGGGTGGTGGTTGCACTGACGAGGGGAAGCTTCAAGTCTTAATCCCGGCTCCAAATGGGAAATAAATTAGCTTCTTCACACTTAACTAGCTCTCATTTGCATCTGCCGAGCGCAGAATGCTGCAGCTCAGGAGCCCTCTCCCCTGGCACTAATCCTCTGGGCGAGGGGGAAGGCGGATGTGGTGTGGACGGAGGGGAGAGGAGAGGTGGTGGTCCGATCAAGCTGCTCCACTTCCCATCATTGGGGCGGCTACAGGGGCGGATGTAACATTTCCCAATTGGGGGGGGCAGGAGAAAATGGTATGGGTGCAGCTTCATCGCCCGTGGTGCGAAGCGACACGGGCGATGAAGTCGCACCCATACCATTTTCGGTTACAGGACTTTTATTAGGCAAGTAAGCAAGCATCAATAATAACATTAGTTGTTGTTGAAATTGCAACAGACACGCAGCATGCATAAAGCTAAAGGTCTGACTCAGAGAGTTTTCTGTTTTCAATGATGAAATGGCGTTGGTTTAGTGGTGAGACGACTGTAGTTAGTTAGTAGCAGTACTAGTGTTTCAAATACTTTTAAATATAAGCACTGAAATATCTTGGCTTGTTTGCATGCCATCATGTTTGGTGGGGCAGTCTGGGGCATTTAGGGGGGCATTGCCCCCCCCCCATGTCCATGCCTAGATCCGCCCCTGGGCAGCTACGTAAACAAAGGTTTTTCTCCTCCCAGTGCCGTTCGCCTGCGGGTGAAGGCCGTCACTGATTGCGCTGACCTACCTGGAGGGAGGTATTAGGCCACGCGTTAAACACCACATGCGAGGCTTATTACTGTTTCTATTTTTCAACCCCTCTCTTTTTAAAACGCAGTGAGTGAGATTACTATGTAAGCCAGGCAGAAAGTGGACTGTGCGCCTGTCCATGCATCACACGTAGGCCTATAACCCAAATATGGAGAACTCCATACAGTATATCGGAACTTAGCGGACACCGCAAGTAAGACAGGGCCTAATCTAAGCATGGGCCTCGGGGGGGACTCATGCCTAGACTGCTCCACCAAACACACTGACTGCTCCACTAGACAAGATCTTTCAAATTAAAGTGCTTATACTTAAAATTATTTGAAATACTATGCTAATAACTCACCGTCACACCACTAAATCAACACCATTTCATCATTCAGAAAAGTCTCTGTCAGACTTCAACAACAACTGATGTTATTATTGATGGTTACTTGTGTAATATACACAAATCTTGTGGATCACAGAAAAAATATAACAGAACATTGGGAAAGCTTACATTCAGGCCAGAAGTAAGACGTACGTGCAACATCTTACTTGTACTACCCACGTTAACAATCCTGCTGATAAACAATGCTAAGTCATAGCCAGCGCTAACATCTACCCACGTAACGCAAGGTATTAAAACGCCACCTTTTATTATAACATAGCCTAAGCTGTCAATGTGGTGTAATGCTTAGGTATAGGCGTAAGCATTGTGCTGAATGCGGCTGTGAGGCCTATAGCTGACCTGTTGGCTCTCCTGGTACGTTGGTGGAGGAACACTCTGGGTGGCCATCATCGTCACTGCTGGTGCTGGGGACACATGTTGCATCATGGGATAGCTTCACATCGAGACTGAGAAGAGACATGAAGAATGATCATGTCAATGTCAGGAAGGAAACATGAACTGCCACAAGTGGGTGAACTGAATGGAACATAAGACATTTTAAAAAGGTAGAGGAATTGTACAGCTAACTGTTATTAACAGTGAAGCTGAAGAGGCCAGTAACTATTTCAGCCTCAACCACTAGGTGCTGCTGTGATAAAATAATGGAACAATCTCTAGTCTCACTCATTTGATTTTGTCATGTTTTTCTTGTGCACAACACCATTTCCTCATGTACCCCCCCCCCCCCTCTCTCTCTCTCTCTCTCTCTCTCTCTCCCTCTCTCTCTCTCAAAATTGCAAAGCATAAAGAAAGCAAATTAGTTTACAAAGTCAACCATGCAGGCAGTCTTGTTTCCCATCCTAGCATAAAAAATACCAGTGTTCACACGGACACAGTATAAAGAACAACCCGAGTTTACATGTTTACCAATTACATGCAGGCCTGCAAGCCTGTTCACCAATTACAGCTCGTTCCAAACAGCATGCGCCCTAATGAGGTCACCTTGGTGACTGTGCATTGGTTGCTGGAGTTGTCTCGGCCACCAATCCAATCAAGGGGCTAATTAGGGCTCTTGCCAGTGGGTTTTATTGCCATTGGCCGGGACCCCACAGGGCTGAAGGCTGTACTCTGTGGACCCCCAGCACACACACACACACACACACACACACACACACACACACACACACACACACACACACACACACACACACACACACACACACACACACACACACACACACACACACACACACACACACACACACACACACACACACACACACAAACACAAACAAACACACACACACACACACACACACACACCACCCAGGAGCTAATTGGTTCAGTATTGTGTTGCTTAGACACGTAGCCTACGTACGTGGTCGCACCAGGGGCGGATCCAAGCATGGGCAGGTATTTTAAAAGATAATTGAAACCCTACTACTGCTACTAACTAACTACAGTTGTGGCACCACTAAACCAACACCATTGAGTCAGACCTTTAGCTTAACCACTAAACCAACTCTCTGAGTCAGATGGTATGGTATGGGTGCGACTTCATTGCTGAAGCCGCCCCCATACCATTTTCTCCTGCTCCCCCCAATTGGGAAATGTTACATCCGCCCCTGGCACACACACACACACACACACACACACACACACACACACACACACACACACACACACACACACACACACACACACACACACACACACACACACACACACACACACAGGCATGGAAGCATGCACACAGATGTGTGCGCCAGCGAGCACACAAGTACAGATAACAGACTCGACACACCCACGCAGCCCCCCTACCTGTATCCCAATTTACCATAGGCAAACACAGCAGGTGCTTCACCCAGCAGCTATAATCAACCTACAGCATGCGTCGCTATTTGCTGATGTGTGTTATTAGTTTGTTTTAAATTTATTTAATTATCTTTTGTTTTTTTGTCTGCTTGAATTGCACGCTGCTCTGGCTCCACGAACGCCCACATAAATCCTAAAATAAGAGTAGTAGAGTGTAAGAGTATAATAATAGGGGTATGTTATTGCTTGCTTTCATCAAGGTTAATGTAATTTTATCAGACTCCACCATCTTTTAAATTCACATGCAAAGCAGTTACACAGAGAGTGCATGGCTTGACATTAAAATCCAGATTTTAGGCCGTCAATTGATATAATCATTACATACTGTATTCATAGTGCTCACTAGAGTACACAAAGATTAACTATATAGTGTTCACTTGCACATTCACAAATCCTCAAACATTGGCCGCCAAACACAAGTTACCTGAGTTTTTTTTTTTTTTTTGCCGACACCGGTTGGCATCATTCACTAACCTAGGCGTCTTCCATTGGTTTCACTTGTTAATGACATCACAGAAAAACAAAATGCTTTTCCAAGCCTGCAGGTGACCGGGGAACCACATTATGCATTCCTGCAGGATGATGTGCTGTTCACAAGAGCCTGTACGTGTCTTTCAGACAAAGTGTTGCTAACACATCAGAATCATTTCCCGATTCTAGGACACCCATTAGCCACCTTTTGAGGGCACACAATGGAGCGATGCAAAAATATTCTATAATTTTCTTTTTCAAAGGTTGGTGAAAAAACGCTCTGAAATCCTGGTAGTAAGACTATACCAAGGATTAGAGCAGGGGTTTTCAACAGGTGGTCCAGGGACCATGAGTGGCCCCTGAGAGGATTGCAGGTGGTCCCCAGCTAAATGATGCACAGTTGATAACCAAATCGACCCTTATGGATCTGTAACTCTTGAAAGCATTAAAATGAAACCAAATGGACCCTCACAGGTCCATTTGGACCCTTATGGATCTGTAACTCTTGAGCGGATTAAAATGAAACCAAATGGACCCTCACAGGTCATTTGGACCCTTATGGATCTGTAACTCTTGAGCGGATTAAAATGAAACCAAATGGACCCGTGAGGGTCATTCATTTTATGCGCTCAAGAGTTAAATTATATTTACAGACGTGTAAATATAATTATAATAATAATATAATAATACGTGTAAATATAATTTAAGCGCTCAAGAGTTAAATTATATTTACACGTCTGAATTACTTAATTTTCAAAAATCTACACAAATAGAAACTGTAGAATAATTGTTATTTGCCAGCTAGTAGACACAAACGTGAAAGGTTTTGGGTCAGAGAGGCTAAACTCAACATCAAAGTCTAAACTCAACATCAAGGTCTAAACTCAACATCAAAATGCAGAATAAATATGAAAAAGGTTGAAAACCAACGGATCAGAGGACGTGTATGCCTCAGCATCATTTGGAAAAAAACGTATTGCGCACATTCATCTTCAGTAACCGTTCACAGCAGACAGTTAAGTCTAACAGACATTGACCAGTGCAGCTGCAGTCGATTGAGAACGCTGCTGCTGCTCCGGTCCTTTACTAATGCCAAGAACGTGGTTCATATCGCTCCAGTTCTCTTCACATCGTTACACTGGCTTCCTCTCTGTCCAATTTATTTAATAATTTATTTCAAAATAGCTCTATAAAGCGCCAAAATACATTTTTGACATTCTGCTACGATACGAACCCTCTAGACCAGGTGCTCTGGTCTGGCCTGGCCTGGCCTGGGACGGGTCTGCTTTCTGTCCAAAACCAAATGCTGAGAGAATAGGCAGGACTCTCAGAAAACTGGAAATACTGCAACTCTCAGTTCTCCAAGTATATGCTTTTTTGTTTGTTTGCTGCATGTCTTTTACTGACGATTTAATTCACTTCTTGGGCTGCTCTGTAGCTTTAATCTCATATTTCAGCTTCATATTTAATAGTGTTTCTATGACCTTTACTGCAGGCACACTGTGGGTACTTACGGTACTTTCCTCCTAAGTTTAACTGTCAGAAACACTTTTAATAGTTTAGAGTATAATGTGTGCAGAGTGCCGTCGCTACGTATAGGCGAAATATGCACTGTAGGGCAACACGCCAAGGAGGGCAACAAAATAGGCCAGGGGTTTTCAACCTTTTTGACACCAGGGCCCACTATTTATTCTGCATTTGAGCCACAGACCACCATTTGAGGGAATTTTAGCCGCACATACCCCAAAAACTAAAGATTTCTTCTGCTTTTTGTCCACAATACCAGGCTGGGTTTGGGAAACAAAACAGGCAAGCATACAGATCAAAGTGACCATTAATCATCTAGTTGTGTAGACTTCAGATGATGAATATGATGAATATTTTAACTCTTGAGAGCGTAAAAAAGGAAACCAAATGGACCCGTAAGGGTCCATTTGGTTTCATTTTTACGCTCACAAGAGTTACTTCTGGTTAACCAACTTTTCATCTGCTTAACCAACTTAGCTGGGGACCACCTGGAACCCTCTCAAGGACCACTGGTGGTCCCCGGACAACTGGTTGAAAACCCCTGAAATAGGCCAAAAAGTGCCAACCCGACCCTTATGTATGCACGCACACACACGCACTTCCTTACAGTCAATTCTTTGTTATGATGACAGCAACAACGTGGCTGTAGGTCAAATGACTAAGTACCCAGTGACGCCACTGGGAACACTTATTTTGGTCAAATTAAGCTATAACCTAAGCTATAACACACAGCAGGATCACACATGACCCTGCTGCAGGTGGTACAGCTGTGTGCCGTGCCACAGATATCCATCCACAGTCTGTGAATAGCGTCTGTCTGGGACTCCTCTGGGTGGATCTCTATACTGCCAGACACTCTCAGTACAGACAAGACAGGAAGTGATGATGGTAACAGCTCATCCCTCTCTGCTCCTGGGGATGCTGGACCATACGGAACACACACACGT
The DNA here is from genome assembly GCA_039105355.1 of Benthosema pterotum. Lineage (NCBI taxonomy): Eukaryota > Metazoa > Chordata > Actinopteri > Myctophiformes > Myctophidae > Benthosema > Benthosema pterotum. Next base: position 17,112,786 of record CM076975.1, read on the forward strand.
TCCCCACCAGTGAGCTCATCCCTCCTCCTCCTCCCCTGAAATCAGAGCCTGGCAGGGCCGCCGAGCGGAAAAGTCAACATGCCAGTTCCTCTTCCCACCACCACCACCACCACCACCACCACCTCTCAAACATGAGTGGCAAGCAGTTCAGTCGTTCCCATCCAAACCAAAATGTTAAGGGCGTTCTGTGGTGCAAAGTACATTTATCATTGTACTTAAGCAGTGGTTTTCAACCTTTTTGATACCCAGGGCACACTTTTTATTCATCATTTGAGCCACAGAGAAACCACCATTTGGGGACATATTTTAGCCCCACAGACCCCAAACTAAACATTTATTTTGCTTTTGTCCACAATATACCAGGCTGGATTTGGGAAACAAAACAGTCAAACAAGCAGATCAAAATGACCATTAATCTACTACATTCTCTAGTTGTGTAGACTTGGGCTAATTCAGATGATGAATATTTTAACTCTTGAGAGTGTAAACATGAAACCAAAATGGACCTGCAAGAGCCCATCATTTAGCCTAGGGACCTCCTGGAACCCTCTCAAGGACCACTGTTTTTTTCTTTACTTAAGTATTGCATTTACATTTTTTTTTACCTATGTGGCATGCACCTGGACCACTTGAGAAATTATTTGTATAAAAAAGTGCATAATGTTGGTCTACCAAAAAGTACTAATTATAGGCAGAATGTCCGATTAATTATAGGCAGAATGTCCGATTTCCAATGTATAAAGATCTTGAGACAATAGGTGATCTACAAGCTTGTAGGTCTAGTAAAGATACAATTATTGCTTCTGGAATGTGTTCGAGTCCCATTCCTGGCAACCTCTGCTGCGAGTAACTCGCCGTCTCTCTCCCCCTCTTTTCTGTCTCTCTTCACTTGATACTCTCAATAAAGGCAGAAAAGACAGAAACAAATATTAAAAAAAAAATACTATTTTTTTTTCAGGGGGTCAATAATGTTTCCTGTTGTGTTGACACATTCATATGTTTGTACAGCACATTGCCATGCATGCATGGTTTGCATGGATTCAGTGCCACACCACACACTACATTTTGCATGTGTGCACAAGTGAGCTCACACGTGTTTGTGTGCCGTATGTGTGTCTGTCTGTCTGTGAGCCATTTTGCTTTCTCTCCTCATTCCAACTGGTATCAGCTGAAAGGCATCTTCTCCGTTATCAGCGGCTAATTTTAATTGCAAATGCAGTAAGCGTGTTAGTGATTAAATGGAAAATTGCACATTAATTGATGAGACCAAAGATAAAGCAATTCCAATTACTGCACAGCATTTTAGACGGCCTCTCAAGTTTTGCCATCCCTCTAGGAATATAAGCCACCTAACGGCACATTGGAGGAAGCCACGGCTTGTGCGTGAACACACACACACGCGCACACACACAACCCTTAAACACATACTGCATCGTTCCAATAACACCAACAAATGAGACTTCCAACTTCCAAAGTCAAATTCAACACCCTACAAACTGTGCCACATGAATCTGAATGCATAAATAAAAGTGCAATTGTAGTTGGCAGAAATACTGTATATGTCTGCTAAACCAAGCAGAATCATCGTGCTTCATTTCTAAGTTCTGGCTGAACCCATGACTGATTTCGTATTTCGCGATAAATCATAAAATCATTCTTTTTAAATGACAATGTTTGTTCCTTAACAATAGAACTCTGAATTACCAGAGGATTCATAATGCATACACATTGAACATTGCCTGTAGTCATAATCAAAATTCAACAGCGAGCACATCACGGAAAATGAAAAGTAAGCATAAAATTATTCTTAAAAGAAAAAAAAACATCAAAGGCTTTTTTTTGTGAATTTGAAGTTGAGGCAGCTCTAGTCTTTTAATCTGATTCTGTAGGAACACCTCCTTTTCACAATCCAATTTTCCATCCGTTCCTAGCCATAAAATTGTCCCAAGGCATCCTATATTGATATACAGTCAGTCGGGGGCATTGTCAGTATTATCACACTTTCACCAACTTACCACCGGATTTAACCTAAGTTTCTGTTTCTGACACCAGATTATACAGTAGTTCTTTACACCAGATTATTGCTGCAGCAACATTCTGGCTTTTGACGCTAGATTCTAGTTATTGACACTAAATTATAGTTTCTGATGCTAGAATCTACGTTTTGACACTAGAATCTAGTTTCTGACACTAGAATCGAGTTTTTGACACTCTATTCTAGTTTTTCTGAAAAATCTGTGTTCCTGTGTCAGTGATGCTAACATATTTCAAGCCAAGGACCACCAGAATTATCCATATTTGGCTGCAGACCCCCATCTGAAAACATGTTGTTCTAGGGATCCCCCAGAAGCAAAAAATTGAGTTAAAAATGTTTGCCTCCAAAATAATGTATTCAGAGATTTGCAGCACATTTTCACATTTTTTCAAAAATAGCAGAACTACAAGCTCATATCGCGCCACTCGGTGGCGCGATATGAGCTTGTAGATCTGCTATTTTTCAATAGCTAAAACACCAAAATGTGTTCAGTACAGAAAGGGTTAAAATAAAAAAAAACATCTCAGGTACTACTATATCCAAATTATCCATCCATCCATCCATCCATCCATCCATCCATCCATCCATCCATCTAGTATCCATCCATCCATCCATCCAAATTATCCATCCATCCATCCATCCATCCATCCATCCATCCATCCATCCTTTGTATCTATCTAGTATCAAAAGTATTTATCCATCTGTTTAGCTGTAGTATGCGCATCTTAGTGATGACTATAGTCATCATCATTGGCTAGCCTGGCTAGCCTCTAGTCTAAGCCAATGGGACATGTACCCATAAAACCCAGCCAGAAGAACGCTATAAACCCCATAATGTAAGACATAGTGAAATAGTTTCGTATATCAATGCCCTATTTTGTCAGTGTCCCACAAACGGCAGATGAGATTCCACCCCAACAGCAGCGATGCATTGTTTTAAAGTCAGGCCTGTCTGAAATGAGTGGTGCTATGCTGTACTTGAGCTGTACGTAGTGTACAGTACAGTACGACAGGGGAGTCAATGATACAGCTTTAGTTATAGCTATGGTCGATGTGCATCTGTGGATTATCGCAGTCTACACACAGACAGGGGCGGATGTAGGCATAGGCATGGGGGGGCAATCCCCCCCTAAATCCCCAGTCTGCCCCACCAAACATGATGGCATGCACAACAAGATATTTCAGTGCTTATATTTAAAAGTATTTTGAAACACTACTGAAAATGGTATGGGGGCGGCTTCATCGCCCGTGGCGTGAAGCGACACGGGCGATGAAGTTGCCCCCTTACCATTTTCTTCTGCCCCCCCCAATTGGGAAATGTTACATCCGCCCCTGCACACAGAGTCAAATCAGTGTCCATTTGGTTCAAATAAAACAGAGGATATTTACTATGTAGCGCAGATAAATAGACATGTTAGTCATTAGCGTGTGCAGCGTGAGTTCAATACGAACGGGTGGGCACTATTTTGACGTTGCAGTTTAGCCCAGCAGAGGAGGGCGCAGATCACTTTCCTCACCAAACCAAAAACAGGTGATGACTGTGAGTCAAGGGGATGTGGTGAGATGAATGTAGTCGTGTGTGTGTTTCCAGCACTGCACGCATACTCAAACACGCTTGCATGTGGACACACACGCACACACGCATGTACAAAAGGAATGGATCTAATTCTAACATGAATTAATAAATTCCCTTGAAACAAAGAAGGACAACATCTGCCAGAGCAGCAGATCGTTCTTGTTGGTTTGTTGTCTGGTTTGCATTTCTGGATCAATCAGCAGGGATGTTGCTGACCATTTGGTTGCCCTACTTGTAGGATATTTGTGCTATTTGTGCAACCTATACGTATATGGTGCTGTTTATTCAGTCCCAAGTTCCCAATGCCAAATGGAATGGGTGACACAACACAGAGTGAGTTTGTAGATCTGCTATTTGCCCATTCAGACATGCTCAGAATTGCCCAGGTGGTTAAAAAGCCTCTATTAGCACATGGCTGCTTAAACTCTTTGTCGGAAATAACAGACCTACAAGATCACAGTGCATCACGCGGTAACTCAATATCAGCTTCTAGATCCGCTTAAATCAGGCATCATCAAGACCGTCACACATGTGACCAGTTAGTCGCCCCCCAAATAAGCTAAAAAAATCAAGCCTCCCCCCCTCCCAATCCCATTTAATCTCTCCTGTTTGAGCCTCGCAGTTTAAAGAGGGTTGACCTGGAAATGTAATGAATAACATTTGGAAGTGGGTCTGTCACCTTGGCCAACATATCATGCATCTCAACACACACCGGAGTCAGCGGCATTAGAGCCAAGATGAATAAATAAATCAGGTGTTTTGAATATGTGCAGGATCTAATCATCGCCTCATTGTCAGTGCCGATTTGCAATGCAAACACCGGCAGCGGCAGTAGGCCTTGATGGCATTGAGCGAAAAAGCCAGACAGAATGGGCTGAGCGGTAATGAGGTTGCGCGCCTGTGTGTCAGGGGCGGATCTAGGCATGGGCATGGGGGGGCCCCCTAAATGCCCAGACTGCCCCACCAATCATGATGGCACGCAAAACAACCCAGGATATTTCAAATTAAAGTGCCTACCGGTATATTTAAAATGATTTGAAACACTACTACTGCTACAAACTAACTACAGCTGTGTCACCACTAGACCAACAGCATTTCATCATTGAAAACAGAAGACTCTCTGAGTCAGACCTTTGGCTTTATGCATGCTGCGTGTCTGTTGCAACGTCAACAACAACTGATGTTATTAATGCTTAATTGCCTAATAAAACTCCTGTAACCAAAAATGGTACCATACCATTTTCTCCTGCCCCCCCAATTGGGAAATGTTACATCCGCCCCTGCTGTGTGTGCGTCTCTGTGTGTGTGTGTGTGTGTGTGTGTGTGTGTGTGTGTGTGCGTGTGTACAGGGGGAGGGGGCACTCTGTACTTGTGGTTTGGTGCTCGTATCGAACCGTGCGGATCAGAGTGGAGCCATACAAACGCGTCGTACACATAGTACACCAGTGTCGGTGGAACGGCGTTGCTAGGGAACAGCCCGGGTCCAAGTTTACTTCCTGTCAGCTACCAGATACTGACAAACACCCGCGACAACAACAGGAAATCAACCTGAGAATGTTTAGATCATCAAGTGAGCAATGGTGCTACGAAGCACACAACATAATGCATTAATTAGGGCTCAAATTCAAGACACAAAAAGGCTGAGCCGGCAGCATCCTGAGGGCAACACACATGCTGCGTGCCACGCACTCACGCAAACACACACACGCGCGCGCGCCTGCACTTGAGTGCGTTTGTTGCAGATAGCGCAAGAAGACACTCTCTCCAGTGGTCCTAAGGCTACAAAGCCCCTCAGGCTACGACAAGAGATCCTCATACGTACTATAGCAACGCTCGGCCCAAGTCTCCACTCCCAGACCACCTCATTAACCTGAGCCAGCAGCCAGCCGCCTCTCTCTCTCTCCCCCTCTCTCTCTCTCTGTCTCTCTAAACACCGTGCAGCTCACCTCTCCATACTTTGAATTCAAACCAGTTGCCTCTGCGCACTTTGAATTCAAACCAGTCGTCTATCATTTATTCACAGTCTCTTGTTGACGGTACTCATCCTCTCTGACGGTAGAAGTTGGGTTTGATGCGCCGTAGCTTATATGAAAGCAACTCTCGAGCCTCGGCATTGTTAGACAGCGCCGCGTTGAGCCGAGTTCACAGGCAGAGTAACGAAAAGCAAAATACGGCAGCGTTGTTGCAACCTGATTTGTTTATGGAAGTTTCTTTGTCTAGCCCTATAGCAGCACAGGGTAGTTGGAAGGCCAGCTAAAAAGAACCTTCACGCAAACGGTGAACAGGGTGTTTTGCTAGGGCAAATTTGTTAGGAGGTTATTGCGTTCGTGCAAGATACAGAAACTTTACTGGGAGTTTTGCCACCGTGGCCTGCCTATTTTGCCGTTAACCTACCGAATTGCTGTGCTATAATGTCCCAATTATCAGCCAGTGCAAGCTATTGCACCGATTGTACTCTTATGTTGAAGCTCACATCTCCAAAGCAGGAAGTTGTGTCAGCTTAAATAGTCTTGTCGTCAGGCCAGATGTCACGTCAACCTCTGTCTCATTCCTGTATAGAGTGCTGTATAGAGCCCAGAATTGGCGGTTAATGTGTTATTTGGGCAAGTGATTAGGTTACAGCTGTGCTACCCAAGCTTTTCTGGTTCTGGCCCACCCATCTTACCACTTAGCATAGCAGCCAGTATTTGGCTACTATGCTATAATAGTGGGTGGGTCAACTCCATTTTCAGACAACGTACTGTATATTCTAATGATCAATCATGGTATTCTGTCTTGGATCATTGGAACCAATATAGCATACTAGAAGTTCCTAATTATCAATAACAAAAATGAAAGCACATTTTAAGGTTAAAAGAAAAATGACACGGTTTCTTTTTCCCCCCCTATGTTATTACTTGTTATTTACATGTTATTGCCATTTAAATTTCAGTGTTTTGCCCCCAAAATTGGGAGGTTACTGTACTTTGTTGTACAGTAACTATATATACAAGCTGTAAGATTGGTATTTGGTTGGTATAGGTAGTTGTTCTCAATTCTGTGGGTTCATTGTGTTGATAATTAAAATGTAAAAAAGAAGAAGAATCTGTGGTGCGCCTGGCTTTGTCGCGCGTCTATACGAACACAATTGGCCCACGTTGGAGGGAACGAAGCTGATATTTTGTAACTGCACACTCACAACCAACAGCAACACAAGGAAATGCATGTAGGGAGGTACTAATTGGCGTATCGACTAAATTGCCGATAACAAGGGGTAAAAAGCACCAAAAAAAACAATAACAACAAACAAAAACGCCTCGACTCTCAATGACATTTTTACCCCCGACCTTAAAACCGCAACCATGGCAACATATTCTTTCACATTCAGCCTCCTAATGAACGTCCTTCATATATTCAAATATGCCCCACAAATATAATGAAGACACAAGGATTTCCCGCGGGTACGGCAGTGTGCAAGACGTTGTTTTCTTTCCTCCTCCTGACAATGGCGTCAGCGGTCCAATCTGACTCCAATTCTTGTTTCCATTGTACTTATGTAAATGACTGTTTGGATATTACCGATTCGGATTTGATTGTTTTTTTCCCCCTTCGTCCTGGTTTTTAAAATTAGATTAAAGTCTCAACTAAAATGGGTGATGGTAAAACTACAGTGTAGTGTTGTTTTTCCCCCCTCTCTCTCTCCCTTTTTTAATTCCCCAAGGGCAGACGGTTTGCATGCAAATAACCTTATTAGCATAGCTGAAAGCTCTTATTGTAATTAGGTGGGTTTTTTTTCTGAAGGGGCTACATGTACTGTACAAGGCAAAGATGAAAAGGCGATTCAAATCGCAGATAACTTATTTGACAAACTTTAATCAGATGGGTTAGACCTTGTTTTACCCCGTTTCAGGTTGCAGCAGGGGGGAGGCGTAGGGGTCGTCCCACTCTTTAGTGTCTACTACTAGTAGACACTAAAGAGTGGCTACTACTAGGGAAAGACAGGCGTTCCATATACAGTAGCCTCGATATCCAGGCTAGAAGAGGGTGGCCTGGGATTGGCTGACAGATCGGTGAGATCCAATCACGGCAAGCACCTGTCCAAGTCGGTTCCCACCTCAGATCAGCTATTTACAATACTACTGGTGGTTCAAACTGAACAACCAATATGTCAAATTGCAGCTATGATATCCTGCTTTCATATGACATGAAAATAATACCTTGGTTGTGCTGGGTCATATACCGGTATATCCTATTTCATCGTAGAACAGCTTTTTTTTTCTAAATGATGTTGGGAAACTCTGTTGACTGACAGAGTTGACTGTTGACTGAGAGGGATACTATTTCCACTTGCACCAAGAGCCACACTGAATATACTGTACTGTATATTATTGTCGTGCAGAAACCAGAGGACTTGTGGACAAATCTTAAATAATACAATCGATGAGTTCATAAGGCATGTGGGGACGTCCTAGCGCTATGTTATTGATATCAAGCAGATAGTGTAAAATCCAGACTTTTTGTTTGTCTGTTTATTTTTGGCCTATCCTTCCTCAATGTACAGTGTTTGTGTTGTTGGCGCACGATGATGACACCATTCACTTCCTTGCTGGTGATCAGAAACAAAGCGTCATCTGTCCTCTCCAAGAGCACATTGTGTTGTTGCAGGAATATTATGGCTAGATAATGATAGATATCCGGTAAGGTAAACACATTTTTTTTTCTGGGTTGGACTAGTCAGTAAGCCAATAAAATATTAGTATTGGTATATTAATCCAAGCTACATTTTACATGTGAAAAGTAACAGTGTTTGTGTCTACACGATCCAATGGAACACAGTTTCACATTTTGTGAAACATTTTCTGAAAAGTAACGGTCTTTCTTGAACATACAAGGTTTCGGCGCGACAGCGATGCTATCGTTCCTCGCTGCAGGTACGCTGCAGGGATGAATGCCTGTGTGTCCTGCGGTTGACACGCGGCAGCAGCATTTCCTGCCCTTAAGCTGATAACCATCAGAACACTGAAGGATAGAAAAAATTCTGCTGAAATTGGAACGGGCCGAGAGAAGCTCGCCGAGAAGGAAATGTAATCTTCAAGAGCTTCTCTGGCGAATCGTCTTGCGACGTCTCCTCTCTCTCTCTCTATACCGGAGCTCCTGCAGCGCCGGTCGTGTTTGCCTGCGACACATTGTGCATTTTATCTGCTATTGCATCTGCGTGGAGCCCTTCTTTTAAATGGATACCTCCCTTATCACAGAGCAAGTGAGTGCCATCTGTGTCACTCCACATCAACTTCAGCGTGTGGTGGGGCCTACGTGACTGAAAAGTGAATGCCATGATGCGAGTGTGCGTGTCTAGGTGTGTGTGTGTGTGTGTACTACATCTATTCACATCCAAGAAAAAAACATCAGATCTACAAGCTCACGGTCCAAAGCACTGTGCGCTTGGCATTTTCTGTGAGCGACACCGTCGCGTGAAGCAAAGTAGAAATCAGGCGCATGCTGATTTAGGTCTACGGGCTTCATGGAGGAAAAAAATAATAATCTCTTGAACATTTACAGCTCAATGGCCATGCAATGAAAGCTGATATTTCATGCACACACAATAGATGGAGTGTATGTACTTTATCTGCAGTTGGGTGCATCAGGGTGACAACGTCAGGGAGCATTCAGCTCAGAACTTGAGCTTGCCATTAATCTACATTTACAAGAGAAATAAACCAAGACGCCTGTTTTTTTTTTTTGTTTGTTTTTTTTTTTTTAACGGGATGGATCTGTGAGAAAGTTTGCACATACATAGGCCAAAGAAAAATCACAGCCACCAGGAGCATAATACAATACAATAGATTTTGGGATATTTCTGACACAGATTTTGTCCAAATGTCACGCAAGGATCTGTCGCATTTTAGCAGCTATGGGATAACTTTTCTGTACATTTGGACATATACCCACTAAACTCTGTACAGCTGCAAGCTACAGCCGTCTGCTTAAAGGGGAATTCCACCCATTTTCAATTTTTTTCCTGAGAGTGCACAAATGTGAACCAAATGGACCCTAGCGGGTCAATTTGGTTCCATGTGTACACTCTCAGAAAAAAGGGCTCTGAAAGAAAACTCATTAACATGGTGAAACACAACTTGATGATGTCATCAAGTTGTGTTTCATCATGATAATGATTTTTTTCAGAGCTCCATTTCTAGAAACACAGAATGGGGGGATGTTTTTGTTATGTCTACACAACATCTCTAAGATATATTAATGACAGTAGAATGTTGACAATTGGTGGAAATCCCCTTAAATTAGCACCTTAACTCTTTTACTGTCCACACCGATTCAGCATGTATGTCCCTCACTGCCTCTGGATGCAGTGGGGACTATTTTGAAGACCCCCAAATTCACCCCAAAATGAACCGGCAGCATAAATCACCTAAAGCTAGTGTGGCAGCAGACTTTTTGTAATCAGAAGCATTAATATTGTAACCGCGAGGTAGCAAGGATTCAGTAAGGGTTTTAAAATTGTGGCTTTAAGATAGCAGTTACAATAACCACTGACGGTCCAGATATCAGAGTACAAATCTAAAGAGATACGTCAAGGCACCATTAATTATAGGAAAAAAAGACGTCCAAGACTGCGGGAGATGAGTTAATTAGCTCCTTAATTAGCAAACAAAACATATGTATACCGGTGCGTGGCCACATATACATTCAAAACAGCATGTAAGCATGCAGCTACATTGATACCGATATTTTCCCACAACACCTACAGTTTACCTTCAGGCGAATACACAGAGAGAGAGTCAGTAATGAATCATTGGACCCTGTGTGTGCAATTACACACAGGCTGAAAGGGCAGGGTTAAACTGTCCACCCTGGTCCGCATATAGCTGATAAGAATATAGCTTCTGGACATCCCACAGTTAAATGTCACTTTAACCGCATCGTAATTTTTTGGTGCATAACATTACAGGCCAAAGGTGTGTGTGTGTGTGTGTGTGTGTGTGTGTGTGGGGTGTGTGTGTGTGTGTGTGTGTGTGTGTGTGTGTGTGTGTGTGTGTGTGTGTGTGTGTGTGTGTGTGTGTGTGTGTGTGTGTGTGTGTGTGTGCGCGCGCGCACACACACACACACACACTCTGCACACACACTGTGCACGCAATATTTGGAACGCAGGATGGAGTGGGAATGGTAGATCAGACATGTACAGTATAGTCTTCTAGCGTGTGAAGCACAGAGTGCAGACAAGTGACATCTGGGGGAATGGTTACACACAGCCATGTGTTCTTTCAAATCGCTATGAAGCAGAGATGTATGGAATGGATTTCTCATGGCCGATAGCAATATCTGACCAATGCGTCAAAAATTTTAACTGCATATATTTAAAAAGAAAATCGCAACCAGCGTGTACTGAGGGGGCAATCTTGTCGTCGTACATCATCTCATTGTGGCCAATCAAAATTTCTGTACAATTGCTCTGTAGTGTTTGCGCAATGTTTGTGTTTACACAAACTCTCAAAATCGTCCCATTCATTGCCAATGGGATTTAATGTTTGTATACTGTAGGACAAGGTTTGTGCACACAAACATACCAAAAGCTGGTGAAGGGGCAGCATTAATGCAAATGCCGGACTTCCCCGTCCAGCAGTTTCTGGGGGGATTATGAGACTCGGCTACCATTCACTTCCGCAACATGCGTTGTGTCATGCTTGTCGTTAGGCTTAGGGTGAGGGTTTGGAGTGTCTGTCTGTCTGTCTGTCTGTCTGTCTGTCTGTCTGTCTGTCTGTCTGTCTGTCTGTCTGTCTGTCTGTCTGTCTGTCTGTCTGTCTGTCTATCTATCTATCTATCTACACATTAAAATTCTGGGTGTGAATGTAAGCCTTTGTTACTAGCACTGTCTTTGTATTCTTGGAGTTGGACGCGAGCGAACATGTGCACCTGAAAGCCATCGCCACGAGGAAACACAAAACAGGAAGTGTTGAAAGGAGCGCGAGGCTGCATGGAGTCCGTGTGAAACGAGGAGACCAAATAATGAGGCCGGCGGCGGCGCTGCTGTTTGCTGCTCTTGGCCGGGCGGCTTTGTTTGTCTTTAGTGTCAGAGCAAAGAAGAGGCGGCAGCCCAAATGGAATTCTTGGAAACACCAAACAAACCCATATTAAATCCCCCCCTCTCTGTCTGAAATACTACGGAGGAGAAAGAGAGGAGCCGAACATGTGTGTTTGAGAGAGAGACACGAAGAGGGACAGAGAGAGAGGCGGGTGGGGAGGGGTTGGTGCTGGTGGCAGAGGGGGTTTGACATGAACCATAGAGAAAGATAGAAAGGACAGCCAGAGAGAGATGGAGGGTACAGACAGACAGACAGACAGAGGGGAGTGACAATGGGGGTATAAGGAGAACAAAATAAATAAAGGGAAAGACATCCCCTGCACACAGTGTGCAGGGGATGCTTTAAGGAGGCAGGAGCGGATCTAGGCATGGGCACAACTGTAGTCAATACTAACTACAGCTGTGGCACCACTAAACCAACAGCATTTCATCATTGAAAACAGAAAACTCTCTGAGTCAGACCTTTAGCTTTATGCATGCTGCGTGTCTGTTGCAACTTCAACAACTAATGTTATTATTGATGCTTCACTTGCCTAATAAAAGTCCTGTAACCGAAAATGGTATGGGTACGACTTCATTGCCCGTGGCACGAAGCGACACGGGCGACGAAGCCGACCCCATACCGTTTTCTCCTGCCCCCCAATTGGGAAATGTTACATCCGCCCCTGTAAGGAGGGGCCTAATGGGACAAGCAACGAGAAGGGAAGCTCTGAGAAAGAAAGAAAGAAAGAAAGAAAGAAAGAAAGAAAGAAAGAAAGAAAGAAAGAAAGAAAGAGAAGAAAGAAAGAAAGAAAGAAAGAAAGAAAGAAAGAAAGAAAGAAAGAAAGAAAGAAAGAAAGAAAGAAAGAAAGAAAGAAAACAGGTGGGTGGGATATACACCATCGCATGGAACAAGAGATACTCCTCATAGATATTAGCGGCATGCGCTAACGTCTGGCTATATTGTTTCGGGACACCAGAGCTGCAGGTGCGTCAACATCTATCTCCAGTCCAACCTTCTCAAACCACACACAGCACAGGTCTGCAGTGCACTACCTACACTATGTACAGTCGCTGTGTGTTTTAGGACGGCAGCACTGCATGTCAAACTTCTCCACTGGCCAAAGTCTGAGGATCTGCTTGTACTGTTAGCGCTGCAACATTCTCTCTGCTCCCCCCTCCCTCCGCTGCAGCCCAGGAGGACATCTGGAGCGCATTACGACACTAAGGACATTGGATCTCCCCAAAGCGGACTGCAGGATGGGTGGCCCGCTGTAGCCCCTTTTCAGCAGCAGGCCTGGATCTGCCTGATTGATAGAGGGGGAGCACACACACACACACACACACACTCACACAGAAATGCACATGTGCATGCACATGCACACACACACACAGCCAACCCAACAGACACATGGTTGGAGCACTGTTGAAACAAAATAGACCACATAATGTAAGGAACATTGGTTGATATGAAAAGATATTTACACTAAAGGGAACCATAGCCGTGTTGAGTCTGCCATAAACACACTTGGATTAAAGCTATCAGTCAACCCGCCGGACATTTTGATACGCAGCATTTAGTGGATAAATTAGCTGCAAAGTCACCACACCAAGCACTGCACATGCTGTGGCTAATGTACACAGTCAGTCACTGCACGGCCATGTTGCTCACCAGATTCTCACATTTTACATAAACAACTACTGTACAAAACATAAGGCATCAGGGCGTCGATGGCCTAAAGGTTAAGCTCTAATGTGAGACAGTGAGTTGCAGGTTTGATCTCAGAGCCTGACAGTTTGTCAATATTAACAAAAAAGCGTTGGACTTGCATCCCAACACCGTTAGGGTTGCAAAACCAAAACCTTTTTAGTGGTCTTAGTTAGAAATGGTCACATTCTCAGTGCTGCCGTACCATGTTCACTACGTCATATATTTTTGTTTGGTTTTGTTTGGTATTGTTTGTTTACCACTCAGTAAACACAAAACTAATACCACTTGACACGTGGAAGTGATAGTGAAACAAAAGAACTGCTCTGTCGTTCACCAAACACAACCTAATGCGTCATCATTCACAAGTGTTGCATTCACTTACATTGCCTGACAGGGAGGACATGAAGGCTAATCAAAGCCCATCGTGTTGCTTGTTACTTCAGTTCTTATGATAGCACAATATGGAAACACGCGCCGTCCCGTGACTTCACAGCACGTTCAGACAACGCAACGAGAAAATAAAACTTCTCCTTTCTTTTTTTGAAAGAGCGCGATAGAGGAAAGTTCAAAGAATCAACAAGACTTCGAGTAAATTGCCTTGCCATTTCAAATGAATTGCAGTGCCGGGCCAGAATTTGCAATTCACAAGGAAGTTCTACCCCCCAACCAACCAATCCACCCACCAACCAACCGCACAGACAAGGTTAATCCATATTTCACGTTTGAATGTAAGATGGAAACGAGAGAGAGAGAGGAAAGGAATGGGAGAGATAGGTAACTCCACGCCAGGAGATGAGGAAAGGGGGGGGGGGGGGGGGGGCAGAGAGAGACTAGGAGGAAAGGAGGGGGGGGCAACAAAAAAAAGCAGGAGAATAGAAAGAAAACAGGCGTCATTTAGAGTAAATGGCATCCAAAAACCCACTCCAATTATCTTTGCCTTCCATGCCAGTGAGACTGACTTAATTAAAATGACTTTGAGAGGGAGGGGAGAGAGAGAGAGGGAAGAAGCTGCCAGTGATTGAGGGGGCAGGCGGGCAACGTATCTGCGCCGAACACAAAGCTGAGGCATGGCGCGCGCCGGCGACCACTCTTCCCTTTTCAATTCCGACTTCAAAAGAGAATAAAGAAATAATAATAAAAAAGGAGAGGGGTGTGGGGGGGCTCTCGCCATTTGGAGCCATGTAATTGCGCTATTTAAATCCAACATTTTCGCCATCGTTTGAATATTCGGGGGGCTGCTGGTGGTGGTGGTGGGGGGGGGGGGGGGGTAAAGAGGCTGGAGGGAGGATGGGCGGGATGCTTTTTAGCTCTCCTCCGAATCCGCCTAGCCTGTAATCCTCGTGCCTTTTTCCCCGAGAACACCTCTGACAGTGACCTTTTCGGATGAGGTCCGTTACTATGGAAACAATGCGCAGCCCCCCCTGCACTTGTCGTAGGTTTTTTTGTTGTCGCCAAGAAGGCCCAAAAAACTGGTGGACTCGCGGCTGTGAGAGGAAGAATCACTTCTCAATCTCTTCAGACTCCTGATTTTATGGTTCCGTTCACCATAAAGAAAGACCTGCAGTGGCTGTAAAACCTGTCAACGATTTTCAGGCTAACGCACTAGCGCAGCGGTTTGCAACCTTTTTCACATCAAGGTCCATTATTTACTTGGCATTTGAGCCATTTTTTAGGGGATTAAGCCAATCGGAGCCTCAGTCTCTACCCATGAAGAAGTGAAAGAATATTTTGTTGTCGGATAAGGTGTTGTTTACATTTCCATGCTGTACTGATGTGGTACTATAGGAATAGATGACAGGTAAATGTGATCAAAATAACAATTCTTCAACATTCTCTTCTTGTAAATGAACTAATGCAGATGTTTAACAATAATCTAGCTTTGGGAGCATGGAATTAAACCAAACCGTATTCAATATAAATAGATGATCTACTGTACGAGCTTGTGGATCTGCAATTTACACTCGCATGAGTTAAAGATGTATGCTGCCAACTCTTGATGCCAACTCTCAATGATTTTGCCGGGGACCACCTGGAAACCCCTGGGGGACCATTGGTGGTCCCTGGACTCCTGGTTGAAAATCACTGCACTAACGATGGAAGTAAAGAACAGTCAGTCCGTCATTTAAAAAGTCCATAAACTTCAACTGATAATACATTCTATTCATATTATGTCACATTATTTTTTATTATGTTTATGACACAGTATTGATTTACAGTATAACACAGATAATGCCATAATAAATGATGTATTTGTTGGCCAGCTATAATAATTATAGACATCTTGTTTATCTTGTTTATAAAAAGTTAGTTCAGTCTACTGTTAGAAATGTGTTATCACGCACGCACGCGCACACGCGCACGCGCACACACACACACACACACACACACACACACACACACACACACACACACACACACACACACACACACACACACACACACACACAACCACACACACACACTCATGCGCGCCAACAGTACACTACACACCCACATATACTACTCTGACCCCTCGATCAGCCAACGTATCTGCTCATGTGTCACAGTTAACACCTGTTACTGTAGTGTGTTGCCGTAATATTTATCCTACTGCAGCGGAACTCTCTCCACTGTCTATTCTACAGAAGGTTGGTGGGCGCTTTATTCTCAACTTTATGCCTGGAAATAGCTAAGCTGCCGTACAAGGGAGCAGCTGATGACTGAAATGAATCCACTCAACAATAAACACCGTATGCTTGGACAACTGTTGGCTGGTTTAGCCAAAGGTAGGTATAGGTTAGTCTTGAGGAAGTCGACAAATATAGTGGGAAATGATGAAGCAATTTAAAGGGGCAATAACATGAAATTCATTTTATGTGTGTGTTTTTGGTGCTTCCATGTGCGATTTCTGTCCCCACAAATAACCAATTTTGAACAATTATACAGGAAATGGAAGTTGCTCTCAGGAACAGTTCATCTGATTTTGTCCTTGTGATGATGTTGTCAATGTAACCTACTTTGTATACTTCAGACTCTTCTTCAGTCTTTGTATTTCCACTTTGTTTACATTGTCCAACATTGTTGATTTTCCAAGCTGGCATGGAATGGAAACAAGCGTGCTTTAATCTAGCATCTGCATCATAATGACTCAAATATATCACACCATCACCCTCACCACCTCAGGACATCGTGGTACTGCAGCTAAAACTGCTTTTAAAGTGAGGAATGTTAGTTATTTGCACTTCAAATGTCACCTTTGCTTATACACATTTGGCATACTGGAAGTGTTGCTTCTTACACAAGCTAGACAAAATGTTGTTTTGCCCATAAAAGACCAGCCTTTTCATTACACAGGCTTACATGATGATAATATAGTGATACTGAAGAAGGTAGGGACTTTACAAGGCTTAGCCTAGGGCTGTAAGTTGTAAGCAGGTGCTAGAGGCCATCATGGAAGTCCATAAGCCAAAAGAAAGGCCTCACACACTGAAGGATGAATGAGGCTCTTTGGATTTTGCATCCAAAGAAAGAACCTCATTCTTCCTTCAGTCTGTGAGCCCCTCCTTCTTTTTGCTTATGGACTTCAATGCAGAGATACTCCAATAGAGTACGCACAATTGCGCATGCATCACTTTTCTACCGGGACACGCCCTCCTCATCTAAACTGAGTGGCAAAACACTGAGCGGGTTGGAGCGTTGGGATTTGGAAACGCTTGTTGGAAATCACTAAAATGTTCCTGTGTACCACCTGCTTCTAAATTGCAGTAAGCAGCAGGACAGTGTTATTGAGTTATTGAAAAAGCAAACTTGGAGAGACACTTTGAAAAAATAATCACCTCCAACGAATTTCCAGTGAGGGTGCTTCAAAGCAGGGGTTTTTAACCTTTTTGATACCAGCCAGGGCCCACTATTTATTCAGCATTTGAGCCACGGACCACCATCTGATGACATTTTAGCCCCACAGACCCTAAAGCTAAAGATTTCTTTTGTTTTTGTCCAAAATTTCAAGCTGGATTTTGGAAACAAAACAGGCAAACATACAGATCAAAATGACCCACAAGGGTCCATTTGGTTTCATGTTTACTCTCTCAAAGAGTTACATCTGGTTAACCAACTATCCATCATTTAGCCTGGGGAGTGGGGACCACCTGGAACCCTCTCAAAGACCACTGGTGGTCCCCGGACCACTGGTTGAAAACCACTGGTTCAAAGTAGTAGCAGCAGTTCACATGCCATGTCTACAGTGTATTTTTATGGAACACAAATTTGCAGACAGAAAGAGAGAAACTATTACACCTGCAATGTTGGTTAGTTTAAGGCCATTTGCTACAGTTTAATCCAGATAGGACTGTTCTGCCGAGACGTGGTGGCCGTCAAAGACAGAAAGTTGCCTCTCAGTTGGCGTTCTCGCATAACTTCTAGCATTTGATATATGCATAACATTACAAATTGAGATTCGTGTGCTAAGCAAATGATGACATTGCCTATGGCAAGGGTTCCTAGAGCTTTCAGCAAGAGACCCAAAAAGACCTGTTCTAGATCTGTGCTTCTCTATTTTAAGGATGACAACAGTAATATTCAAAATGTACATCAATTAATAGGAACCAAAACGCATAGTATGTTCCATTCATTGATCCGAGCTGGAACACAATGGATTGATCATTAAAATAAACACCCATGAGAGCACTTCACACTGCAGCCGCCCAGCTGCTGTGTAAAGTGGTCAGATGGGTGGGCAGTAAAATGCTTTCAGGATTTTCAAGTGGGCTGTGATCCGGATAAGGTTGAGGTTCTCTAGACTAGAGCGTCTAGACGCCTGGCCCCTGCGATACCATGCTGTGAAAACAACAACCAGTTCATTCTAGGATATGGGGCAAGAATAAGGCACTCGGCGTGCTCCGATGCATCGTGATTGGAAGCAGGAATATAGTGGGACTAGTACTGTACTACTAATGCATTGACTCAACACTCTATGGGAGGTTATAGGGATGAGAGAAACAGACAGACAGACAGAAACATAACAGAGAGAGGAAGGAGGGTTAGGGTTAGCATGACTGACAACCACTATTTTGATGGGGCCAAAGCCAAGCATCTCCGCATATCCTCTTCCAACCCCCATTCATCTTTAAAAAAAAGAAAAGGGAGGGGGGATCCTTCCCATCTCAATCGTCCAATCTCTGTCCGTCTGTTTGTCTGTCTGTCTCTCTCTCTCTCTCTATGTCTCTTGTTTCCCAGCCCATTCCTTCTCCTCTTTTCTCTCACTGACCGTCTCAAAATCTCCTCCTCCTCCCCCTTTCCTTTTCCCCCTCTCTCTCTCTCTCTCTCTCTCTCTCTCTCTCTCTCTCTCTCTCTCTCAGTGTTTCGCCCAGCGCAGGGAGCTCTGCATTCCCCTGTGTTGGGGCTCAGAAGCGTGAGAGAGAGAGTTAGAGGCAGACACAGAGAGAGAGAGAGAGAGAGGATCGTTGCTATACCCTTGGCCCCAGCGTTCTGCTTCTCACTGGCCAGATTGTTCTCCCCACACAGACTGTGCTCCAGTTGCCACGGAGACCGCCATACCAGGGCTCTGACCCAGGAGGTTTGGGACTGTTTTCTCTCCCCCCCAACCCCCAGCAGGAGACGGATGGCAGCTGTAGGACAGCTGTTGCTACCAACTAACCAAACCAGGCAGACCCAAGTCCATGTCTCAGAGCCATCACCCCCGTCAGACCTGCAGGCCACCGCCGCTCAAAAAGAACCACAACACACACAGATCTAATCATTAAACGCGTCCCCTCGCTGGCTGTGGATTTTTTTTGTTTGTTTCGTGAGTAGAGATAAAAATCACACTCGTGTGAAGCGAGACGCACATGATGTCACAAGATGTAGTTCATATTGGACACATGATGTCTCTCACTGTCAATGTTTGTTGTAATCGATTTCATTATGACTCTTCAGCCAGATAAGGATTTATCATTACCAAACATGTACCTGTGCATCCTCATCATACACAACTTTCAAGTGCATGCCATATATATACCACATAGATACAATACAACATATTGCATATGGAATCATACAGGACTAGATACCACATATCATAGTGCAACCCATGAATCATAGTTGGAAGGGCTAGGGCAGGTATGTCAAACTCAAATCCACAGCGGTCCAGAATCGAAAAATCAGTGCGAGGGCCAGAGCCTGTGTTTCAACACATGTTTACAAGGACGGCCCAGACAGAGAGCAAAAATGTAATCTTCCTTCAAAAATCAATGTCCCTATAATAACAAGATGAATGCAAATGAAACTGTGTGCATTAAAAGTGAAACTGCATTATTAAAGCTCAGTTTCATGGTATGCACAATATACCAGAGGGCCAGTTCTAATAGTAGATATAGATATCATCCTGCGGGCTGAAGATAATTCATTCACGGGCCTGATTTGCGGGCCTTGAGTTTGACATATATGGGCTAGGAAAATAAATGGTATTAATTAACATCCAACAGCTCATTGATACGCAGAACACAAAAGGACAGCACATCTTTGTGTTTACTTCATGCTGGTTCCTCATGGCTTGTGTTGCTTCCGACTCTTGCGCAAACCCACATGGCTGTGATTCTGCTGGCATGCAGCATCCAAACAAGATAATTACTTCCCACTTGGCCCTTCAACGGAAAAGTTGACACTGAAGAAGAGCCTGAATTTTGGCCATTCACGATATTCTGCAACAACGGCAAAGGATAGTTGTTTTCTTTTCTTTTTCAGGCGATATTCACGTAATCCTTTGATCTGACAGTAGTCGAGGAGACGGGTGAAACTTGAAAGAAATTCTAAAGAAGAAAGGAGCCAGGTGCAAACCCATACACCTGTAATTTGCTCCGCAAATATCAGAAAAATAAAGCAGAGTCGTATCCCAATGCTTTGAATGAAAGTTGTAGGCATCAATGCAATATCTATCTTTGAATGCTTGGCATCTGTGTGTGTCTGTATGTCTCCCACACACACACACACATGCAGTTTCTAGAGGTGTGTGTCTCTGACGACGTACCTGAGGGAGTCCAGTGGAAGTCAGATCGATTGGTGCTTGTCCAGAGACATCTATAAATTCCCAAATGTGTGTGTGTGTGTGTGTGTGTGTGTGTGTGTGTGTGTGTGTGTGTGTGTGTGTGTGTGTGTGTGTGTGTGTTTATGCCAATATCCTACTATCCTGTATTAAACTGATACCTGGTGGCTATTAAGACAAATCGCCCTCTACAGTATAACTAAAAATAAAATCACCTTCAATATTTCATTTATTTTATGATTTTAATAGATAGTCTCTCGCTCAATAGGGACTGCTCCTGTCGCAACTTGATGTCATATGCCCCTGTGTGGTCTAGTACTACGGAATGTATGGATTGAATATTCCAATATAAAAAACGTAATGCTTCCTAATGGTAATATGAGCATCAAAGAAATATCTTAAATACTTTTTTTTTTATTAGCATGTGGATTCCATACATTCCATGGGGCTGGACCAAACATGGACACATTACATAATCAACTGGTGATGCTTATGAGCTTCAGTCCCTGAGGGATTCTGCCTCTAACATAATTGCAGAATTCTGTGGGAAAACGACAGCACAGAACTCTCTCTAGAACTGCCAAGACTAGTAAAAATCGCAATTTTGAGCTTGCCAACAATGATAATAATAATAGACCTACACACAAACAAAATAAAGTGTCCTCCCACCAAGGTGCTGTCACTTCAAAAGCCTTCATAAAAAGGTCACCAAAATGGTGACCGGTCGTCTATTTATAGTTTATATGCTGATAGCTGGCATGGCTGGAGTCCTATCCGCTGTACCCAAACAAAAGTATCTGTAACAAACAAGTAATGATGCCAAATGATGTCAAGCAGCCGTGCCCTTTGTACCAGTAGTCAGACCCACCCCACCTCACCCCCCAGCCCTATAAATAAACAGACAGACAGCCAGAGGTACAGAGTTTGGTACTATCGTATCGAAAGCCACTTATACTTCACAGTATCCATTACCCCTCTGACTCCAAATGCTGCCGCTCACAGGTGAACACTTTGCTTTATTCAGCGTGTAATAGAATTTGGCAGGGCCCTCATCTACGGGAGCCAAGACGGCCATTGAGCTGAAACCCAAAGCACACACACCGTGTCAGCTTTAAGATGGCGCAGCAAATTAAAATACGGTCAACTGATCTGCAACTGCAGAGAGCACACAATGTAGGTATATTCCGGTGGGGAGGACGCAAGAGCCATTTTCTCCAAGATGGATGGATGTACAGTGCCGGTTCCCCCCGCGCATTTCAAGGGCGGGCAGATCACAGTGGGGTCATTATTTTTTTCTTTTTACACAGAGCTGGTTAAGTGCAGTGAAGAGGGAAAGAAGGCTGCATCTCCACACTCACTGCAAGACGAGACCTAAAGCACAGCTGCAAGAATACAGAGCTCATATACACTCATAACCACAGCACCAGTGTTGCCAACTGCCAAAATCCAAAATGCACTATAGTGGCACTTCTAAAATGCGCTAGAGCAGTGATTTTCAACCATGTTCATACCAGAGCCCACTATTTATTCTGCATTTTATCCATGGAGGACCACCATTTGATCTTGAGTTTAGTCTCCTGGACTAATTTAGGAGAAATACTGTAACTGGTCAAATGTAGATTGTTGAAAATTAGGTAATTCGGATGTTTAAATATATTTTAACTCTTGAGAGCGTTAAATGAAACCAAATGGACACGTAAAGGTCTATTTGGTTTCATTTTACGATCTCAAGAGATACAGATCTATAAGTGTCCACTTGGTTACCAATGGTCCTTTCAGAAAAGGAAGGAGGACTCAGAGGACTATATGATAGGAGGAAAAATGGTGAAAAACGAGGGTTTCATCTCCAGCGCCTGTCCACCAATTTCACTCCCTGGTGGAGACAATAATTGTAGGACATGCATCACAGCCATGTAGCACACAGTGATGCACACATGTGGTTACACACAACGGGAGATAAAACTTTTGTTTACCGGCCATCGAAGTCCTTTTGTCTCTATGTTCCGCTCCACTCTTGTATATAAATAAACTGTGAAAAGTGTGGGAGGATTTGGACATCCAAAGAGTATTTTCTGTTCCTTCGCCAGTGAGGAAGTTTTTTCGCGGAAGATAACTTTTCTTCCATGAGAAGAAGTTACTTAGAGGAATTTCATCGTAATATTCATTGCCTAGAATGGCTTCAACAATGTGATAATTGCCCAAAACCCAATTATGCACGGTTCTGGATGTGACCCCCTCCTAACCCCCAAACTCACTATAAATCAGAAGTCTTTTAAAGAGTGCTGTCTCCATCTTTATAGTTAGGTGGTGGGAGAACGGTGATCTTTTTTTTTTAGAGAAAAAGGACCAACCCAAGTAGGAACGGCGGTGATTTCCGTCCCTCCCTCCATCTGTTTTGTTTTCCTTCCATCTCCCTCTTTTTGATGAGCTGGGTCTTCAGTCCTCCCTATAAAATCCCATTAGCCCTTAATGAAGTCGGGCTCCTAGCCTCTCGGCCTCACCTCATTTAGCACGATTGTCTGGCGGCCATTAGCATGGAGGCAATTACAGAGCCGCGGCGACAAGAGTAATTGGAAATGCCGACAGGGACCCCGCGAGAAAACGGGGAATAAATAAATATTTTTAAAAAATAATATTCAAACTAATAAGCTTCCATTCAGATGACGGGGAAGGGAGAGCCACATGTGTCTAAGTTAAATCAACATAATTACAATTAGGGTTGGTAGGCTAAAAGGGCTGCGGTGAGGGAGAAATAGATACGGATGGATCCGGGGAAGATGGGCTTGAGGTAGTGGGTGATGTTAAGTGAAAAAAAAAATGCAATGGCATGCTGAAAACTAGTAAAACGAAGGCCACATGGAAAAGCCAAACATCGTAGGATATAAAGGTCACACTTTTATCCCAGGGTTTTATTTAGGGGCGATCTTTCCCTTCCTCTTGCCAAAATAGAAATCTCGAGCTTGTTTAATTAATTGCCTTGAAACGATACCTTCTACTTCTCTGGCTAAATCGTAGGCACTTCACAACGACGATTTCACGAGTGGGATGGTGTCATATTTACATAGGCAGTGAGGACAAATGAGTCATGCAGTCTGGCAAAGGTTTGTGTTGGTGTCTGTTGTGGGAATTTGAAATGCTGGAGCCAGCAGTGAAATCCACAGTGCTAGAGAAGTGTGCAAATCGAACTAACGTGAACATATATACACCTTAGTTATAACATGACAGTTTAAAACACTCTATACTCAAATTATGCCTAATAACAATCCATGAGAAACAGCATAGTTTGTCTGCACATGTATGTATGCGTGTGTCTAATTGTCCGTGTCAGTCTCTCCTCTAAAAAGTAGACACAGCCTATGTCCAGGTGCATGACGCAACAAAAATGAAACACATTCGGCCAAGAAAGCATGAAGAGCAAGTGAAGCAAAAGTGAAAGTAGTTCAGACCTGAAAAACGTTCAATACTATCGTCCGTCCTTCACATTGGTTCTGCAAAGTTGATTTCTTTAAATCTCAGAATTGCTACCATTCAACTCTCCACCAGCCCACGGAAAAATGTCACCAGACGTACCCTATATAAGATTTTTTTGAGCGGTGCCCATCTGCTTCAATGAATAGCTATGTGTGTCTTTCTGTCTCTATGTACAGTAAAGTATGTATGTTCATGGCACTGTTGAGCAGCCTAAAGGACTATACAGCACAGCTGTTGAGCTTCACACTTCTAGTACACACACAAACGCACACGTACACACACACACACACACACACACACACACACAGCCTGCACCGCTCAGTTCACATGGGTGTGATTTTTATATAGTCTACAGTAACACAAATACATAAATTGTGGCTGGCCTGGGCCACAGCCTGGCACATAGCAACCATCTACAACAGGGGTTTTCAACAGGTGGTCCGGGGACCACCAGTGGTCCCTGAGAGGGTTCCAGGTGGTCCCCAGCTAAGTTGTTTAACCAGATGTAACTCTTGAGAACACAAAAATGAAACCAAATGGACCCTGGCGGGTCCATTTGGTTTCATTTTTACACTCTCAAGAGTTAAAATATTCATCATGTGAATCAGTCCAAATCTACACAACTAGAAGATTAATGGTCATGGGCAGAAGCAAAGGAAATCTTTAGTTTTGGGGTCTGTGGGGCTAAAATGTTCTTAAATGGTGGTCCGTGGCTCAAATGCTGAATAAATGGTGGGCCCTGGGATGAAAAAGGTTGAAAACCCCTGGCACATAGCAACCATCTACAACATACATGCTTGTGGGTTTGGAGTTTCCCATGAGTATGAATTATACTGACCAGGAAGGTCAATGCTGGAGGAAGCTGAGTTGACTGTTGTGCTGAATCATATGGTTGTTCATTTAAAAAACTGGACAAGTGTGCTCTTTGCAGATGTTTAGTTTAGAGGCCCTTCAAAGTGTGATACAAATGCGGGGCAGATGGGATGCTGTGTGCATGACATTCTGTACAAAGCAGGCTCCTTGTTCAAATTTGGAAACCACTCGTAGCCAACTAGAATGGAGTCGGAAAAATCAGGAGTGATACGTCTGGTCAAAAGACTCCAGACATGATGTGTGTGACACACACACACACACACACACACGCCTGTTCCAACATTACAGGTGACTAAAACAAACAAAATAAAAAACAAGAATTGGCTAATGGAAGTCTGGGCATCGGATTGACCTTGGGCCTTGGACCATGTCACTATGACTCAAACATAACATAAACAAATCAAATATGCTAACGTGACATCAGGGATCTCCATATATTGGTATAAAGGGGTAGATATGGTTATCTCCATTTAAACAGGCCACATACTGTACTGTAATGCAGTTGCCTGAACCTCTAGTACTGTAAACGTTCATTTTCCCACATTTCCCATATTGGAGAAAAAAAAATTCACAAGTCAATGTTGTCATGTGAAAACGCATGGCTCTGAGAGGTATACTGGAGACGGATCCAGTGGGTAAACACAGGGTACAGGATGTTTAAGTTCTACAGTAAGGTTATTATAACCCTGGAATAACAGCAGGCCCAGGGGCTGCTGCCAGACTGCCATGGCATCTCACCTGCTCACCCCACAACCCCGCGCGCCTCTTCCTCCCTCTTAAGCTGAGTGACAGGTGGCAGAAACACGATCAGTGTCGGCCTTCATCAAGGAAGCAGGGTCCCATCTGAACTGGGCACACTGCCTACTGGCCCACCCATGGGCCACAGCGTAGGGGGCTTCCGTGGTTGGGAAGAAGGGGGGGAGTTGAAGTGAACTACAGTACAATAGGAATGGGAAGGTCAGGGAGGAATGGGGCTGTTCTATGGATGTTTTTGGCCGGAGCAGAGGAGCTGCAGCAGCGCTCATGGCACTGACCGGGAGTCCAGGACCCAAACGGGAAACAGGAGGGTAGTTCCCACAATAGTCAAGGAGAGCGTCCCACAGGGGTATCCACAATAGCAGCGGGGGCGAGCGGCTGCTCTCGACAATGACCTCCCAAGGCCTCTCCGCTTTAAATGACACGGCCTCACCCATCAGCACTTCCCCCTTTTTTGACGTGGCAACGCGGCAAAAGCGAGGGATTTATTATTAGCGTCTAATACGTTGCGACTGAAGCGCTTTGCACTCGAGTTTGTTATTCCAGCTCCGGCTATTGTGTGATCAGATGAGATTAATTACTGTCTCTACGCCCCCCCCCCCCCCCTCCAAAAAATAGTGTGCTCAGAGTGCTTTTTGCTCAGAGTAGATGAAAGTATATATAAGCAATAAATCTCAAGATTTTATTGACATTTTTTCCCTTCTTTATCTTAGTCCGTTCCATTATTAGAAAATACTAGTATCTTGGCTACGAAATAGTCCCGCCGGGACTATTTGTTAGCCACTGACAAAGCTTATAGGGATTTCTTTGGATGCCTCCTGCAGCCTCGAGAGGTCTCAAAAAGACACGATTTTTTCAGAGATGAACTAATTAAAGGAAGACTTCATGAAAAACATAAAAAAAAATAAAAAAAAACATTGTAATTATTTTGGCCATAAAATTACATATAGGAGCTTTAAAAAACAGGATACCGAAGACGTAATGGAGTGGTTCCATCATACGGTTGTGTACAGGATGTCATGTTGCTGAGGGTTACTGCTGTCATCATATCTCTTGGTAACAGTAGTCGAGAAATCCATCTAAAGTGTAAGAACAAACAGCCAGCAGATTGCCAGTGGACTTTGTAGGGCAAGGACCACCAGGTGCAGACAGCTTCTTTTCCTAACGTTGCACAGAGGGGGGATATCTAGTGTACACCGGAGCAGCTTGGCATGAAATTGAAGGACCACAGTGAAGCACAGTGATTCCTACTGTCCCCGGTCCCTGTAATAAAAATGTTTATTTGTCTTTTTTTTTTTAAAGAAAGGACTAAAAGCAATCGCTCTGTGTGCCTGCAGTGATAGAGGGACCGTGCAGGCAATGAAAAAAAGGAGGGGGGGGGGGTCTCCTACCAGGAGGAGATTTAATTAGTAAAATCTCATTAAGTCTAACAAAATTAAGCGTAAAACAATCCTTGGCGGGGATTCTGGAAGTTTCTAGGAGGAGGAGGCAGGGGGAGGCAGTACAGAAAATGGGGGAACACTTAGGGGCTGAGAGGATATGGAGTCAGGCAGCTTGACTAGCCTAGTGCTCCTGCGGATGAAGTCGGAAATTGCTCAGAATACCGAGCCACTTTGGCAGGGGCGTTTTTGCCATTAGGCAGAATAGGCAGTTGCCCTAGGCCCGGGGGCGACCAGCAGACATGCTTTGAAAGGATCCCATTCTAATAAGCCTCATATGGATAAACACAGTATATATTGTCCTCTATAACTAGATTTGAACATTTAAAACGCATACAGTATAATATGTTCTTTAGTTTAAAAATAGTTCATATTTTTATCCCTTGGGGGTGCGCCATTCTTACTGTGCCTGTCATAGGTATGGCGTAACAGGAGATTTTCCCCGGAGCCCCCCCCCTTAACAAATGGACGTGTAAGGGTCCATTTGTTAAGGGGGGGGCTCCAGGGAAAATCTTGCCTGGGGCTCCAAATTACTTAGAAACGCCACTGCACTAACTATGGTATTAAATTCGAGAGACCGCCTCTCCCATTGTCGTACCACCCGACGTGTCAACCCCTCGTGAAAATTGAACATTTAACTTGTTGTTTTTTCATATTCACAAAACACATGGGGCTCTATAGCATCTATATGGTAATACCCTAAACACACCCTATACTAAGTGACTACATCTCGGGATGGGTGGGTGTAAAATCAGTAGTGATCAGTGCTGAGAGCTAATGTAGCTCTTGAAGTTATTAACATATTTCAATTAGTACCAAGCAGATGGTGCCACCAAGCACATAGCATCTACCTTCTTAGAGCATGTAACAATTCATGTGCTCGTAGTATACATGGATGACAGTATTCTTCAGCACTCACTCACTCACTCATTGGGGACGGCAGGTAAATGGTCTAATCACGTGCTTGCATGCAAATTACAGCTTGTCCAATCGTATGCCTTCTAGGCAAATCAACAAGTTCAAATGTAGTTGTAGTCAACCTCTGGCACCAAAAGTGTTAATAAACGCGCACTCGCACGCACGCACACGCACAC
The DNA here is from genome assembly GCA_039105355.1 of Benthosema pterotum. Taxonomy (NCBI): domain Eukaryota; kingdom Metazoa; phylum Chordata; class Actinopteri; order Myctophiformes; family Myctophidae; genus Benthosema; species Benthosema pterotum. Next base: position 17,140,812 of record CM076975.1, read on the forward strand.
GCACACGCACACACACATTGCTGTCTTCAGTGTGTAGAGAGAGAAAGAGGCAAGATGCCTACACTGATGATTTTGTAAGCATGACCCCAATAATTAACATCACATCAAATCAGAAGGCTGTATAGGGAATTCACAACCAAACTCTCCACCCTACGTTTGTACACACAACAATCTCCTTCCCGACAAGTTTGGTTTATATTTATCCTGTTCTATTTGGCACACATATTTTTTTTTTCACTTGAATAAAACAAAAAATAGGTTTCTGGGTAGCAGCGAAGGCCATGGTGAAATGATCATTTGGGGAGATGCGGAGAAGAGGCTTAAATGATTGAAGTGATTGTTTTTGTGTCGACTGACTTGCGGTGAACTGCAGCAGGGATTGGGAGATCATTAAACGTGATTCTGACAGGGAAACATGTTTGTAGTGTGAATTACATTTTATTGTGGTGCCCTTAAAATGGTATCACAGTGATTTATCAGCTCCCGGAGAAGCAGATTAGCTTCACCAGATAGTGTAGTTTGTGAATGTAGCAGTATGCGTGTATTCATGATTCATGATTCCTCGATGAAATTTGAAATTTGATTGCATGAAATTTGATTCGATTTGATTTATTTATTAGATTCCCATTACCTTACTGTATACTTGCCAGCAGCTATACTCTTCCTGGGGGTCTCCGACCACATCTAACATCACAATCTAACCTAAATACAACACAGCTAGGTGGTCTTTGGTCTGAACAAAATTCAAAAGGTATGCATTTGTTGTAACAGCATTACTATGTGTCAACAGCTTGGCCTGGTTGGCCTGGTTATTGCGCCATCAAAACTGCAAGAATCCTGATCCCCATTTCCTTTCCGTCTTACTATAAGTAAATAAATAAATAAACATACGCCAACGAGAATGCGATGGAACTTACAAGTTGTTTGCCCACAGCAGCAACGCAGCAGGATTGGATGTAGTTGTCTGTCTGCTCCGTGTCCAGTTGTCCAGTTGTCCACACCAACCCTGTGAAGAAATGAAGCCATTTTAGCAAGGCAGGCAATAAACAAGTATAGGCCTATGCAGTGTCATCACATAATTGTCCTCAATAACAATAGTTGCGAACACAGTGAGCAGCAAGTCGGGCCGAAACGCATGTGTGTCCATCACACACTCCGTATATGGGCATGACCCTGAACTCCATATATGGGAACAGGGGCGGATTTAACATTTCCCAATTGGGGGGGAAGGAGAAAATGTTACGGGGAAGGCTTCATCGAAGCCACACCCATACCATTTTCAGTTACAGGACTTTTATTAGGCAAGTATGAGCATCAATAATAACATCAGTTGTTGTTGAAGTTGCAACAGACACGCAGCATGCATAAAGCTAAAGGTCCGACTCGGAGAGTTTTCTGTTTTCAATGATGAAATGCTGTTGGTTTAGTGGTGCCACAACTGTAGTTAGTTAGTAGCAGTAGTAGTGTTTCACATCATTTTAAATATAAGCACTTTAATTTGAAATATCTTGGGGTGTTTTGCATGCCATCATGTTTGGTGGGGCAGCCTGGGCATTTAGGGGGGCATTGCCCCCCCATGCCCATGCCTAGATCCGCCCCTGTATGGGAAGCGAACGCGCACAAGGAAAGACGAACCTTGTGATACATTCATGCCGAAAATAAGCACATATGGTTACCTAAATGACCTATACACCAAACACTGGAAGATTAAAAAAAATAAAAAAGAGACATATTGAATATCCTTCTTACATACAATCCGCATCTAATTACAGTAGCCCTAGCTAGCCTACTTTTTTTTAAGGTGGGAACAGAGAGCTTAGGTGACTCAAATTCCTCAGTGCAGTTGGCTATAGGCCTGCTATTACTGAGCCACCCTGAGAGCCAGGAGCAGTGAGGAGTTATGGCGCACATGTAAAAGATTTAAGTTCAATCAAGCATTCAGGGCCGGACACCTGATCTTTCGCTTAAACCGTCTCCAGTCGGTGGGAGTGTTGCAGGGCCTCACAGTGGGTCCTCTACCTCCACATAGATCTGCTAACACAGGGGCTCTGAAGGGATGGTATTTATCCAGGACTGCACGGCTCAGTGGGGACTACTGTGTGTGTGTGTGTGTGTGTGTGTGTGTGTGTGTGTGTGTGTGTGTGTGTGTGTAGGGGGGGGGGGTGCGTAAAAACCCACCAGGGCCTGCCTGGACGGTACAGAATGACAGCTGTGACGATTACTTTCAATGGTGAAAGCACGAGGGTTTATTTCATGCTCTTCTCCTCAATGTTCACTCAAAGTGAAAAGAAGTGTCTCGGCTACTTTATCATGCAACTATACTACTAGTGAAGCATATTATTAACTCCAGTCACAGAGATTTTCCAGCAGGCACTGTTTTGTGCCTCCTGTCCCTTGAAGTATCTACAAATGCAAAAAGTACAGATTATGTTATCGCGTAGAATAGGCGACAGTTAAAATAACGGTTCACCGCTCTACATTTTTCCAAGCTTCCATTCACCTCCATTTAAACCACAACTAAATCAATCACTCATGTGACGTCTGGTGGGATTTCAGAAAAAAGGCCTCCTATAAGAGGTTAGGGGCATTTGGGGGTAAAAGTGGGGAACCAGTCCATTTTACACAATTCAAGGGTGCTGAATCCGAAAAAAATGGTTACCAAGCAAAATTTTGAGTCCTTACCCCCCAAATCCAAGATTTTGGGGGTAACCAAAGGTTTTTCAGACATAACTTGAAATGCATTGATTTTACACCCCATAAGTGTATTGAACGTTAATATAAAGTTGGGCATTACGGACGATTTGGTACCAAGTACATGTCTGTATCTCCTACGGTTCTTGAGATGCAGCATATGGGTACTTTCACAGATTGAGGAGAGCAGGACATCTGTAACACTGATTCTTAAGTCAATCAAATGGTGATACAGGCGTGAAAATTGGTACACACACTCCTCAAACCCAACTATTTCCAAAAGTACTGGGTGTCTTGCAAAATTCCAAGATGGCAGCCTCCAAAATCCAAGATGTCCGTCAAAAAATGTGGTTTTTCAATAATAACTCGAAATACGAAGATTTTAAGCCCCATACATGTATTGAACGTTAATATAAAGTTGGGCATTACGGACATTTTTGTCTGTATGTACTACGGTTCTTGAGTTACAGCATATAGGTAGTGATGAGGAACCATAATGGTAACATTTTGGCACATTTGACTCTTTTACTCAAAGATCCCTTTAGTATCATGTCAGTCCATTTTCAGGAAACGGACCTACATGTGTCCGCTATCATAAACCACTTCAAGTTTTTTAATTGATGAAACGGGTCGAGAGTTATTAAACCGAACGTGAATGCTGTTTCAGTGTTAAATTTGCTGCGTATATTTTGCAAGGATAAGCCACCCAGAAATGTCTGTCTGTGCATCATCACACTGAGTCTGTCCTTCACAATAAGAGTAAATGTGAACTGGACGCACCAAGTGTAGCATGTGTCATACAGTAATGGTATAATATGCTAATAAGTGTAATAGTGTAATAGGCTAATACGTGCAATAGCATAATATATGTACAATATGGTAATAGTGTAATATGCAATAGTGTCATAGGATAATATGTGTAATAGTGCAATATATGTGCATTAGGGTAATAGTGTAATATATGCAATAGTGTAATAGGGCTAATAGTGTAATATATGTGCAATAGTGTATTATATACAATAACGCCATAGTGTAATAAGTACAGCAGGCTAATATGTGTAATAGTGTAATACATGGAATAGTGTCATAGGCTATTATGTGTAATAGTGCAATACATGTGCATTGGGGTGAAAGTGTAATATATGCAATAGTGTAATAGGGCTAATAGTGTAATAGTGTAATATATGTGCAATAGGCTAATAGTGTATTCATATACAATAATGTCATAGTGTAATAAGTACAGTAGGCTAATATGTGTAATAGTGTAACACATGGATAGTGTCATAGGCTAATATGTGTAATAGTGCAATACATGTGCATTGGGGTGAAAGTGTAATATATGCAATAGTGTAATAGTGCAATAGTGCTAATAGTGTAATATATGTGCGACAGGCTAATAGTGTATTATATACAATAGTGTCATAGTGTAATAAGTACAGTAGGCTAATAAGTGTAATAGTGTAATATATGCAATAGTGGTATAGTGTAATAGCGTAATATGTGTAATAATGTTGTAGTGTAATATGTGTAATAGGCTGATAAGTGCAATAGTGTAATATATGTACAATAGGGTAATAGTGTAATATATGTAATGGTGTTAGAGCAATATGTGTAATAGTGTAATTAAACTATACTACTTTTGCATATATTACACTATTACCCTAATGCACAAATATTGCACTATTACACATTACCCCATGGCACTATTGCATATGTTACATTATTACACTTATTAGCCTACTGTACTTATTACACTAAAACATTATTGTATATAATACACTAGCCTATTGCACATATATTACACTATTACACTATTAGCTCTATTACACTATTGCATATATTACACTATCACCCTAAAGCACATGTATTTCACTATTACACATATTAGCCTATGACACTATCCATGTATTACACTATTACACATATTAGCCTACTGTACTTATTACACTATGACATTATTGTATATGAATACACTATTAGCCTATTACACATATATTACACTATTACACTATTAGCCCTATTACACTATTGCATATATTACACTTTCACCCCAATGCACATGTATTGCACTATTACACATATTAGCCTATGACACTATTCCATGTATTACACTATTACACATATTAGCCTGCTGTACTTAATACACTATGGCGTTATTGTAATACACTGTTAGCCTATTGCACATATATTACACTATTACACTATTAGCCCTATTACACTATTGCATATATTACACTTTCACCCCAATGCACATGTATTGCACTATTACACATATTAGCCTATGACACGATTCCATGTATTACACTATTACACATATTAGCCTACTGTACTTATTACGCTATGACGTTATTGTATATAATACACTATTAGCCTATTGCACCTATATTACACTATTAGCCCTATTACACTATTGCATATATTACACTATTATCCTAATGCACATATATTGCACTATTACACATATTATCCTATGACACTATTGCATATTACACTATTACCATATTGTACATATATTATGCTATTGCACGTATTAGCCTATTACACTATTACACTTATTAGCATATTATACCATTACTGTATGACACATGCTACACTTGGTGCGTCCGGTTCACATTTACTCTTATTGTGAAGGACAGACTCAGTGTGATGATGCACAGACAGACATTTCTGGGTGGCTTATCCTTGCAAAATATACGCAGCAAATTTAACACTGAAACAGCATTCACGTTCGGTTTAATAACTCTCGACCCGTTTCATCAATTAAAAAACTTGAAGTGGTTTATGATAGCGGACACATGTAGGTCAGTTTCCTGAAAATGGTAGACATGATACTAAAGGGATCTTTGAGTAAAAGAGTCAAATGTGCCAAAATGTTACCATTATGGTTCCTCATCACTACCTATATGCTGTAACTCAAGAACCGTAGTACATACAGACATGTACTTGGTATCAAAATGTCCGTAATGCCCAACTTTATATTAACGTTCAATACATGTATGGGGCTTAAAATCTTCGTATTTCGAGTTATTAATGAAAAACCACATTTTTTGACGGACATCTTGGATTTTGGAGGCTGCCATCTTGGAATTTTGCAAGACACCAGTACTTTTGGAAATAGTTGGGTTTGAGGAGTGTGTGTACCAATTTTCACGCCTGTATCACCATTTGATTGACTTAAGAATCAGTGTTACAGATGTCCTGCTCTCCTCAATCTGTGAAAGTACCCATATGCTGTATCTCAAGAACCGTAGGAGATACAGACATGTACTTGGTACCAAATCGTCCGTAATGCCCAACTTTATATTAACGTTCAATACACTTATGGGGTGTAAAATCAATGCATTTCAAGTTATGTCTGAAAAACCTTTGGTTACCCCCCAAAATCTTGGATTTGGGGGGTAAGGACTCAACATTTTGCTTGGTAACCATTCTTTTCGGATTCAGCACCCTTGAATTGTGTAAAATGGACTGGTTACCCACTTTTACCCCCAAATGCCTCTAACAATCACTTTTATCACAAATCCCACTGGTCTAACGTCTGGGAATTAAACTGTGAGAGAAATACATGTGTTGCAGCAGATCAAGGTGCTGAAAGTTGCATGAAAGGACGGACAAAGTCAAAGATGTTTGTTGTTCTTTTTAGCTTGAGACCCAAAAGAGAAATTAGATGTTTGCCCGGGACCCAAACTAAAACGAATTGTTGTTTGTTTTTTTCATTCTTTACATGGAATTACTTTTCATTTCATTTCATTCCAATGCTTTGGGATGTTAAAATCTTGCTTTGATAGATAAAGCAAGTGGTGAGTATGTGCATGTACTGTATGTATTATGTGCATGTGGGTGACGTGCAGAAGAACTCATGCACAGGAATAGGAATCCCTTGTGACTCAATCCGTCATTCAGTCACTTTCTGGCAGTCCAAAATGTTTTTGTTCTTCTTCTTTTTATGATCGCAGAGAAAAGCCTTTGAATGCAGGAAAAAGGTATAAGACTTTTGAGACGCTGCCTCTGTACAGCGTCCAAAAGCAGCCACCGGTAAAGACCACAGGGAGGCTTGCAGGGATGAGAGCAGTTTCTTGGGTTTTTTCTTTCAGCCACAAAGAAAACATTTTAGCCTCTCAGTAATCCCTAAGCTCCTAAGGAGCCCTTCCTCCCTTCTGCGCCATTCCTCTGTCCCACCTGGGAGCCCCGGAGTACAGGGGCGGATCTGGGCATGGGCATGGGGGGGGGCAATGCCCCCCTAAATACCCAGTCTGCCCCCCCAAACACGATGCCATGCAAAACAACCCAAGATATTTCAAATTAAAGTGCTTATATTTAAAATGATTTGTAACACTACGACTGCTACTAACTACAATTTTTGCACTACTAAACCAACAGCATTTCATCATTGAAAACAGAAAACTCTCTGGGTCAGACCTTTAGCTTTATAAGATATTACAACTTCAACAACTGATGTTATTATTGATGCTTTACTTGACTAATAAAAGTCCTGTAACTGAAAATGGTATGGGTGCGGCTTCATCGCCCGTGGCGCAAAGCGTCACAGGCGAAGAAGCCAGCCCCATACCATTTTCTCTTGCCCCTCCAACATGTTCTCTTGCCCCCCCAAATGGGACATGTTACATCCGCCCCTGCCGGAGTATAGCGTCTCTCCTTGTCTCTACTCCCCAACCCGCCCTGGCCACGACCACCACCGCAGTCTCTCTGCGTCGTGACCCCTGCGGGACCTGGCCGCTCTTCCTGTTGACGTCAAAGTAAATTAGAGCGGGGCCACATGGCAAAGGGAAAAAAACCCACAGAGGAAGCATTAGCATTCCTGGTGCCGTGTACCAACCACTCTGCACCCGTGTAAGATATTATTTGGATATGCACATCCACCCACCCACTCACCAATCTGCACATGCACGCACGTACACAGACACACTTCCAAATATGAGCAGGAAAAAACGACATCTGTAACGTTTTGTACCGCACATGCACGCACACACGTTTGTTCCTTAATCCTGGGCTCCCAGCACAGAAACAGGAGGTTATCAATGATGGATGACATTCAATTTATTCTCACCAAATGACATTGAGATTATACAGCGGGCTGATTTAACCACAGTGTCCTGAAACCATAGCGTCCCTATTTTGGGATTAAACGTTCCGATTCTTGGGGGGAATATAGCTGATCTACTGTGCAACACTGGGGGGGGGGGGGGGGTATGTAAGACTCAAGTCAGCTCAAGTCAACAAAGAATATATAAGTTAAATGGTTGAATAATATAACATGTGGAACACACAGTTCCATCCATCCACACCCAGCACAGTGAATCCTTCATTAAGTCAAACAGTGGGAGGATGGGGCTCAGGTTACATTTTCACTTTATTAATGCCGAAGGAAATGGACTTTGACGTTCCTCTTATACTTTTTTGTATTGTGCGTGCGTGCGTGTGTGTGTGTGTGTGCGCGCGCGCGCGCATGCACGTTCGTACACGTACGTGTGTATGTGTGTCTGTACGACAATTTCTCTCGTCAATAATGAGATATGCCCGAGCGCCTTCAACAAACCCCAAGGAGACAATTGCGCTCATTTGATTTTCACTGTTACAATTTTTAGTTTGTTGTTGCAGCCCACTGTTTTAGAGCAAGAGAATAGAGGTGATGAATATTCACCCATTTTATTCTCATTCCCTCAATCGTTCTCTAATCACACGGAGAAGAGAAGACACGGCGACGCGGTGGAACGGCTCCAGATGGACATCTTTAAGATTCCAAAGTCCTCCTCTTTTGGCAAGGCAGGAGGTTTCTGGGGTCAAGGTGTGAAGGGAGGACCAAAAGACTCATTTCCCACAATCCCTTGTCAGCCGTAGCACCCCCAGCTGTTCCAGGACTTCCATAACAACAGCTGCGCCGAGTGCTTTAGTGCTTCACGTTGCTATGACAACAGCAGGACCCGATTCAACATGCACACAGGCTCGGTGCTAATAGGGAAAGTGACATTATGCCCATAGTTTCATTTCCATAAAGCGCAACCATGGGTTTTTGCGTCCATGCTGAGACTCTGTGTGGAGCATAAAAAAAGAAGCAAATAATTAATATTGCATACTAATGTACGAGGCTCGTACTTCACCCCCCGAACTCGCAGAGATCGCCCACGCCATCGGAGAGAGAAAAAAAAAGGAGAGAATAGAAAAAATGAGCTCACACTTCAACAATATCCTGTGGCAGTAGGAATTAAGTCAATAAAATCTACGAATGTGTCCGGGGCTGCATGGCTTACAATAGAAGAACAACTTTTTCACAGCCGGCAGCTGTATCTGCCACAGATCACTGTCTGGCAGGATGTGCAACAATTAGAAACAATTCTCTTCTCCTGACAAACAGGATATCAGGTCACTCGGCCATCTTAACATCGGGGATTCAGCCGCTGTGCTGGGTTTTTCGCACCGTGTTGTACAGTCACTGACCAACTCACACTGTAGTCGGCACATACAGTACTAGTCTGTGCAAACGAATGGCTGGGATTTAGGCAACAAATGATAAGAGATCTGTGTAGGTGCAAAGTAAATGCACGGGTCGAGGAAAGAGATTATTGTATTTATAAGTAGGCGTAATAGTCGATAGTTAATAGTTAGGGGAATTCCACCCATTTTCAACATTTTACTATGTCATTGATGTACCTTCGAGGTGTTGGGTGGCCATGATAAAAAACGTTCCCCCATTCTGTATTCCCAAGAAATGGAGGTCTGAAGAAAACCACTAACATGGTTAGTGGAAATTAACATTTCACCATTAGTTAATGGATTTCTTTAGACGCTTCTTTTTTCTGAGAGCGTACAAATGGAACCAAATGAACCCGTTAGGGTTCATTTGGTTGCATTTGTACGCTCTAAGAAAAAATAATAATAGGCCTAAGTTGTGTTGTCGGTATCAGGCAGAAACCTCTCATCTCCAAGTTTCAACTATACTAAAGGTTTTTTTTCCTGCAGGTGCATGACCTACTTAATAGCCGTACACAAGTGTCACACAGACAATTACGTACGACTTGTGCATCATTATTTGGACCACTGCGATGATCTGAAATGCCCCTCACAGTTCATGGCTGCATGGTGGGGATCCATTTGTGCGAGTGTAACAGTTATTCTAAGCCTGGCACTTGGGACTGCCTCTCGATCAGCTCAGCATTCACTTGGCGGTTTACTGCTATAGGTTTACACTCCGGAAAAAGGCGATCTACAAATTCTATACATGCTCACGCCGCGCTGCGCCCGCCCCACAGCGTGGGCTTGTAGATCGGCCGGTTTTGGCGCGGTGCTCCGTCCGGCCGACGAAGTATATATCAGGCTTAAGGCTAACGACTACAGAATTCCAAGGAATTACAAGGGCTTGGGATGACAATGGCAGGTATTCCCATAGGGGTAACTGGACCCAGTGTGGCGTCACAGCAGTTTTAAGCCCAGTGTTTAACGAGCATGTGGCTGATATTGGCAGCTGTGCCAGACAAAGCACAGGACACACATTTAACCTACACACACACACACATGCACGCACGCACGCACGCGCACACACACACACACACATGCACTTACATACACAAATGCGTGCGCACACAGGCAAATACGCATGCTATGGAAACAAGCACGGGTATAGAGTTTCTATCACAAGTTGTACATATTTACATAAACACTTG